>BSBN01000476.1:14232500-14832500 GCA_027924645.1 Cunninghamia lanceolata | reverse complement strand
AATGTGCAACATACAACCTGCAGACCTGAACCATTTATCCACCACAACACATTCTCCCTTTTGCGTCCAGGTTGTATGTCCTCCCTTGCATCTTTGCCTTGTATATCACAAACATACAACACGGATATACAAACAAAACATACATACAATCCGGACCTCTACCTTTATCAACTAGAATGTATATCTTTTCGGGTCCAGGCCTTGCATATTAGGAATGCATATGCCCTTGTATGTTTGGTTGCATGTGCAAACATACAATCGCCTTTGTATATCGGATATACATTTCACCTTGCATACTTTCCTTTGTATCATCAACCATCAGAAAGACAATTAGTTGAGCTGCCGATGCATATTGTTTTGCCAATGAAACCTTTGTATGTCCCCCTTGTACGTTGGCCTTGTATGTGGCAAATGCATAAGACCCTTGCATCTTTCCTTTGTATGTCGAATATACAATGCAAACATACAAACCTTTTTACACACAAGCAAGGAATCTTTCCTAGAATCTACGATGTACATACAAATCCGATATGCATACAAAGATGCATACAACTATTTTTTCTCCATTTTCAAAGGCTGATCGAAGTCATTTTTTGGGCCCGCCACTGTACATTTGCACTTGCACCTTCAAATGTACATACAAACAACAATGCATATATAAAGATATATGCATAAAAATTAGGAGGCCGAGGGACTTAGATTTTTTTGGAAAGTGCTTGCGAATTTAAATGCTTGAAATCTAAATTTTATGCAGGCACTAACAGATTCACTTGAGTCAATTAACCATGCATCATTACCTGGAGGAGTCACCAAATTTGCAATGAATGTATCACCATCTTCCTTTATAGATTTAGAATTAGAATCAAATTTCTTCTTTGCACTCCTTATGGAAGTGTCGAAGCTTACCGTAACTCAAACAAATAACTTTAGACTTTCAAAGAGATTTAGATCTCCTCTTGGACTTGGATCTGTCGTTCTTCTCACTCTTCTTTTCTTTTTCTTTAGGTCTTCCACAAATATTCAAGACCTCTTTAGCACTGATGGATATCTTCCTCCTCATCTCTTCAAAAAGAAAGAACCCACAAAATATTCAACTTTCAAGACAACATAAGTAATCTCAATAGCCATAACAAGAGAATTCCATGAATCAAACAAAGAACAAAGCAAGATTTGACATCTCTCCTCCTCATCCATTTTTACACCAACTGATGTCAATTGAGCCACCACCATATTGAATGCTTCCATGCGGTTTGCAATTCATCCACCCTCTCCCATTCTCAAGGAATACAACTTCTTCCTCAAGAAAATCTTGTTCACTAAAGATTTGGCTTGATAAATCTCACCAAGTTTCTTCCATAATTTCTTCACAAAGGAATCTTCATGGATGCTGATTAAAATAGAGTCCACTAAGCACAATCTAATGAGACCCTTGGCTTTATGGTCCATAACATCATATTGGGCACCCAAAGTAGCATCTATGGCCCTTGAAACATGCTCATCAACATACAACAAATCTCAATCAATTAACAAATCTTCCATCTTTAGATTCCACATCTCAAAACTGTTACTAGAAAACTTCTCTACCTCTATTCTCCCTATTATCCTTTCCATCTAGAAATTCTTGCAACAAGATCACAAAGTATATTCTACACAAGCTCCCACACAAAATTGGATTAGTTCAAATAACCCAACAACCCACAACTGAAACAAAAGGTGATCAAGCTCTGATACCACTTATAAGGAAGCTAAGGTAGTAGAACAACTTCCTACACTAATCTTGAGATGAGGATTATGATTTTTTTCAAATCTTTACAACAATTACATAAATTATATAAAAATAAACATAAATAGCAGTCATATCACAACATAATGATTTACACAAGGAAAATCATTTTGGAAGAAAAAAAACCCACACTCCAAAAGCAACCCAATATATTATTTAGAAAACTTAACAAGATTACAATATACTTGCAAAGAAATCTTTCATAAGAGTATCACCAACCAGAGATCTAGAGGCAACTTAACAACATTTATAAGATTCTCGAAGACAACCTTCATCTCAAGCACCTAATATATAGGAGATACAATACATGAAACTATCAAACGGAAAATAGAAAATCATGAGCTAAAACCACCTAAAAGTGGTGCCCAAATTTCTAGGGTTCCATTATCTCCTTGATCAAATATGTCTTATGATGTGTTATTACACACATCTTAAGTTGGTCAACATGTGTAACTCCCCCTTACAACTCTTTTCTATGTTCAACATGTTTTTACATTTCCAATATGGGAGGCCCAACTTCTATAGGCAATAACTTTTGATCTAGGGGGCCGATTGGGCCTATTTTTTAAATTGTAGAGCTCAAATAGATCTATGCATTGGGCATCCCTACAAATAATGTTGAATAACTTAGAATTTTTATTTTGGTAAAAAACCAATTGTATAGCACAAAAATTGATTTTATTCAATTTTTATAACAAAAATTTGCACTTTTTGTAATTGCAAGGTTGATACACCTTTCTTAATAGGGAAGAAACTTGAAATGTAAGTTGGAGTTATTTAGTTGAGTTTCAGGGCTAAGGAAAAGTCAACTTTTGCAAGTCTTCCTTGAAGTTTGAACCTTGGCTATTTGACATTTTTTCCTTCTATTGCTCTGAGATAATTAAGGAGTGGTTTAGTAGGTATGTTTTAAAGGTTTTTCAATGACCTTGAAAATCATGACTCTCCTCTTTGTCTCATTTTCCATGCCAACCATGGTGTTTTTTGCATAGTGCTTTTTAGTATTATACTTGTGTCACCTTACATCGTCATTGGTGTATGTGCTAGGTGTGTCATTACATGTTATTATGACACCTTGGGCACATAAGAGCAGTGTGTGGCTTGCTTAATGCCACTTTTGTATCATGAAAAAATTGTTTGTCCAATTTTTATTTGTTAATGTCTTGAGCATAACCTTGGGACATTACAAAACATTAAAAAACAATAATAAAAATAATTGATAAATGAAATAAACTTTAACTATTTTATAATTATTTGCATGTGGTACATTATTTGTTTTTTAGTTTTGACTTAAATGGTAAAGAGGGGGGTTTTGAAAGGGCCCCAACCCTTTTACAACCAAGGAAAAAAACATATAGCTATATAGTAGCACAATGCCAACACAACAACAGCCAAGTTACAAAAAGAACCAAAAACAACAAAAGGCCAAGCCAAGGTTTAGATCACAACAAACAATCATGGTTGCTTGAATCTGAAATATTCCAGAGAACATTAAACTTTCCCTTTAAAATACTCCAAAGGGACTCTAGAGCTGCTTTGAATCTCATCAGGACATCCATCAACCTTGATTCGTTGATTAGAATGTTTCATCTTCATGCTTGAAAAATCATTCTCCTTAAGAGGAGAAGATCTACTTGGCAAGGGTTGGCATAAAAAAGGAGGGAAACCAACACAATCTAAAGCTCCTTACTTTGCACCTTGTTGCCGAGACCTCAACCTCTTTAATCATCCTCTAAAGAAATCTTGCTAGAGACATCCTTCACAACATCCAAATCTTGAATAGGCATACCTTCACAATGAGGAAGACCATGCATTTAGGGATCTTTCTTCCTTTCCTCTTTCTATGACTACCTATAGACCTAGCAACAAGAAGTGGAATAACCAACCATATAGTAGTTTTCACACAAAATTGTGGATTCCTCTAAAATAATATGTTGCTCACATTTACCTAGTTTGGATGATAGGATAATAGATGATGGGAGCACCTTACCCACATTTCCATACATGAAAAACCTAGCAAAAAATAAACACTTCCTAGAAATGGTTACTGGATCAAGGGCAGTGAACTTATCGATATCTTAAGAAATCCCTTTCAAGATCTCTTCCTCCTACTATTCTAGAGGAAAACTTAGAAGTTTTACCTAAATATGAACTTTGTTGAAGTTTTCCTTCTTTAGATCAAAGCTTAGAGTCCACTTCTATAGGAAAAGCCCAGATATTCCTATAAACCATGGACCACCTAGCTAAGTTTCAACATAATCTTCATGGCCAGAAAAGAAAATCAGAAAGAAGTCATTCGACATGGCTATAATCTCTATATGGCCAAACTAAGACCATTTTCTCATAGCCCATCTCCTAAAGGCATCACCATTAGGCCTTGTCCCCAAAAACCTTCCAATGAAAGAGTTCTTATATTACAAGATCACTCTGTTGACAATTGAATTAGGAATCAAAACCTAATCCACAACTTGTGGTATATATGAGAGGGGTGGGAATTGTTCTTTAGTAAAAACATCAACCTCAAGCTTCAGATTGGACTGCTCAACATCACAACCCATAAAGGCTAAGGTACAACATTGTGTCTCCTTAACTAGCAATAGAGGAAGTGCAACTACATCTGCAACCTGCAAATTAGAGTTCATTATAGATCCCCCATAAATTGCAAGCATGAAGCGATCATCAAAGAGGAAAGAGCTCCTGACCCCAAATGCTATATCTGCTCACATATATTATTTGTTTATTACTAGTAAAATAAAATAACTTTTGAAGTAAAAGTTTAATAAATAAAATGGAAAGAAAAATAAAATAGCTCTTCAATTAAGTAAGTGTTAAAACAAAGTCTATTTAATAGTTTAAGTAGGCACTAAAATTAATATTCATATAGAAAAATAAAATATATTTTTTAGAAAAAGTTAAATAAATAGTTTGTTTTCATTTAAGTTTTAAGAATTTGTGCCTATTGAAAATAAATAAATAAACTATTAAAGATAAAGTAAAAAAGTTTAAAATTAAAATTTGCAAATATGTTTGTAAAAAATAAAATAGATTTTAAGTATAATAGATAATGTCTATGTCTTGTTTATTTATATATTTATTTGTTTATGTATGGTAATTTAGATAGATATTAAAAAATAATATTTAAGTAAATATTATAAAGATTTTGGTTTTTTTTAAATTCAAAATGGAGCAGAACGAAGAACCACTGAATATTGTGAATCCCAATTCGCATCCTCAACTGAAAACTAAAGATCCATTGGAGACCTGTTGTCAACTGAAGAACCATGAATGTCTTCAAACAATTGATGTCGTGGAAGAGTCCTTGGAGGATGTCAAAATTTTGGAGGATTGTGCAATTATTTCTAGATTCATTGGGCCAAGGATGGATATGTTGCAAGTATGTGCCTAATCATGTTGTCATTGATGTCAACATATCTGTGTTGTCATTGGTCTCAACTGTGCTCTTGTTTTGACGAGGATATTGAGAAAATTGGCCCCTCCGATGATAACAGTGTGTTGCAGTATAAATAATGCATTTCATATAGGAGAACAATCTAGAAGAATGCTTCACATTTCCTAAAGAATAAATATCTTTACCTGTGGATTGGAATTTATTTAGAAGCATGTCTGAAGATGTTATATTCCAAGTTTGAGCCTCCGATATAAATAATTGAGTGAGTTATGTTCACCAAAGTGAAAACAACTTTTTCTATGTGTTTGGTGGTGACAGGGAGAAAGTGTTTTTCTTTGCATTCCTCCACACTAAAGTATTTTGGTCTGCGGTTCTAGAAGTAAGTCTGTGATGATGATAAATGCCTTCAAGAGTAATGGTTCATGATTTGGTGGTATGCAAGATATCTTTTACACATGACAGTGGCTGACAGTGTTATTCTTGTGCTTCGGTTTGAAAAATCTTATTGATTAAGTTGTTAGAGATCGTGTAGTTGTTCTTGGTGATTACAATGTGCTTGTGGATGTCTCCTGATCATGCTCCTAAATTCATATTGGTCCACAAGGTGGAATTCAGTTCATGCATGAAGCATGTTCTTGAGAATACTTGTGTTAATATCAGTCTTGGCTGACCTGGTTGAATTCATCATCTATGGAGATGCATCAAAGATTGAATGATAGCGTGTTGTAGCATGGAATATTCTATTTGAGTCCCAGCTAAGGCGTGGCATGATCCACATACATTCTTACATATTTTCCTTAGCTAAATTTGTATTAGGTCCAGACCTATTTTATGTATGTTTGTAATCCTGACCTTGGAGATTGTTCCAACGGTTGATGATTGTAATGCCGACCTTGATGATCATTCCAAGGTTGATGTAGTGTATAAATACTTGTAATTGAGTCATTAAAATGTTTCCAAGTGCGAAGATGCGAAGATAAAGTGAAGTAAGGTAGCAGAGCAAAGAAGAGGTGTTTTGTGCTTCAATGGAACTGAACCTTGGCATGGAGTAAATGTTGTTATCTTCTTTTGGCAATGAGCCTTCCTTTGGCAGTGAGCCATCCATAGGTAGTGAGCCTTTCTTTGTAGTGAGCCCTGTAGGCAGTGAGCCTCTATTTTTTGGTATTAATATAACTTATAAATTTTTGTGGGCTAACACCCACTGTGGTTTTTCTCTTTTAAGGTTTTCCATGTAAAAATCTGGTGTCTCCTGTGTTGTTTATGCTTTTGTGTTGAGCTTCTCATTTGATGCTTTCATGGTTATATCTAAATATAAGTAATTGATAAGTTGATGATCATATTTGGTTAAAAGTTTTAGGACAACTAATTCACCCCCCCTCTCAATTGTCCGGTGCAGTTCAATAATTGGTATTAGAGCCAAGTTCCTCTGAAGAAATCCTAATAGCTTGAGGAAGATCTAGGATGTCTTAGAAGAAGGAAGCCCTGCATTTTGATGGGAAAAATTATGCTCTTTGGAAGGTATGAATGAAAAGCCATCTGCTTTGTCTTGGTTATAAAGTATGGAAAGCTGTAGAAGCAAAATATACCATTCCTCCAAATGGTTTGGCAACTGAAGATGAAATCAAAGAATATGAGGTGGATGTCAAAGAAAAGGATGCTCTACTAAGTTCCCTAAGTGACTCAGTGTTGACAAAAGTTGTGGACCTTGAAACTACAAATGAGGTTTGGGAGAAGCTGAAAAATCTGTATGAAGGAAATGATTATGTAAAAGAAGCCAAGCTACAAAGTCTGGAAGTAAAGTATGAGGGTTTGAAGATGAAAACATAACAACCTTTATGTAAAGAATTGATGAACTTGTCACTGGAATTAAGGGTATGGAAGGAACTCTTGGTGATAAGGAAGTTGTGATGAAAATTCTTAGATCACTACCAAAGTCATATAGTCACAAGGTAGCTGCAATTGAAGAATTCATGACTGTGAAAACTATTGATAGAGATCGGTTACTTGGAAAGCTTACAACCTTTTAGATGAGAGAATTTGGTGATGCCTTGCCTAAAGTTGAATCGGCGTTTAAAGCCAGTACTTCAGCAGAGATCTCCATAGCTAAGAAATACAAGGTGGATGATGACTTTGACAAAATTGAAGCTAACTTTGTTGATAGGCTACAAAGAGGCTCCGATAAGTTCAAAGGCAAATTACCTTTCAAATGTTTCTCTTGTGGTAAAGTTGGTCCCTATGCTTCTAGATGTTCTGAAAGAATTGAACGAAATAAGAAGAAACTTGAGAGAAGGCCTAGAGTTCCAAAGAAATGCTACTATGTCAGAGATTTTGATGATGAAGTGGTGACTGATGATGCTAATACTAGTGCAAATGAATTCCTATTTATTGCTATTAAAGAATATCATTTGTCTACTAATTTTGCTAGCTATGTGAAGGATGAAAAACTAGTAGAAGAAAGTACTTTGGCTGTTCAGGTTGAGCAAGATAAGGATGAATGGATTATTGATAGTGGATGCTCACATCACATGACTGGTGACAAAAGTAAGTTTGTAAGTTTGGAAAAGTATGATGGTGGATTGGTTAGGTTTGGAGATAATGCAGCTGGTAAGATTTGTGGAAAAGGATCTATTTCATTTGATGGAAAGCATAATACTGACAATGTCCTATATGTAAAGGGTTTGAAGCATAATCTCTTGAGTGTTGGTTATATGTGTGACAAAGGATATGATCTGAGATTCAAAGACAATGGGTGCAAGATCATGGAAAGTTTCAGAACTGTGATTGCTACCGGTAAGAAAACAAAAGGTAATATCTATCAATTGAGAGGAACTAATGATTATTGTTAATTGGCTTAAGTAGATGAAAGTTAGTTATGGCATAGAAGGATGTGCCATATAAAATCTAATAATCTGAAAAAGATAAGTTCAAGTCAAATTGTGAGAGATTTACCAAAAATGGTGAAACCTTCCAATACAATTTGTAAGGAATGTCAGTTGGGAAAGTAGACAAGGACAAGCTTCAAGAGCAAAGAATAATTTTCTGCCGGTTTGTCGAATCTAGTGCATACAAATCTCTATGGTTCTACAAGGGTCAAAAGCCTAAAAGGTAGTAAGTACTTCATGTTACTTATTGATGATTATTCTAGAACGACTTGGGTTACTTTTCTAAGAGATAAATCAGAAGCCCTAGAGAAGTTCAAATCTTTCAAGGCAATGGTTGAGAATTTGAAATGGAGTTGAAGATCAAATGCTTGAGGTTTGATAGAGGAGGTGAGTTCACATCAAATGAATTTAACATTTTCTATGAAAAGCATGGGATAAAGAGACAACTGTCTGTACCTAGGACTCCTCAGTAGAATGGAGTTGTGGAAAGGAAGAACAAGACAATTCAGGAGGCTGCTAGGACAATGATGAAGGAAGAAGGTATGTTAGAAGTCTTTTGGAAAGAAGCTACTCAAACTGATGTCTACATTCAAAATAGAGTTCAAGTGAAAGGTAATGGTACTAAAACTCCCTACAAATTGTGGTATGGAAGAGTTCCCACAATAAAATATTTCAAAGTCTTTGGAAGCAAATGTTATATCAGGAAAGATGAAGATCTAGGAAAGTTTGATGCAAGGTGTGATGAAGGAATCTTTCTTGGATACTCTACCAAGAATAAGGCCTACCGGTGCTACACCAAAAGGCTCAAAAAGATTGTTAAGAGTGCAAATGTGAAGGTAGATGAAGGAAAAGAAAGAATATTAGAACTAAGTTGTTATGAACCAGATGAACCTGTGACTATAGAAAATGAAGAGAAAGATAAGCAAGAAGATAGTCAAGATGAAGAAGAGGCTCCATAAAGTGTTTTCAAGACTCCCAGGTATGTAAGGATCAATCATTCTGAAGATTAGATTATAGGTGACAAGAACAAAGGTGTGCTAACAAGAAGGAGAGTTGCAGAGGAACAAGTCAGTTACTGTTTGCTTTCAAAGATTGAACCAAAAACTTGAATGAAGCATGCAATGATGAAAATTGGGTAAAGGCAATGGAGGAAGAACTATTGTAGATAGAGAAGAATGAAACTTGGGATTTAGTTCCTAGACTTACTGACAAAAATGTTATTGGAACTAAATAGGTCTTCAGGAACAAGTTGAATGAAAATGGAGAAGTTGTAAGGAATAAAGCAAGACTTGTATGCAAAGGATATTCTCAAATTAAAGGGATAGATTTTGAAGAAACCTTTGCCCCAGTAGCTCAGATTGAAGCAATTAGAATGTTTCTGGCATTTGCAGCTCATAAAGATTTTAAGGTATATCAGATGGATGTGAAATTTGCCTTCCTAAATGGTGAATTAGAAGAGGAAGTATACATTGAGAAACTAGAGGGATTCTAATTTTCAAATCAAGGTGATATGGTATGCAAGTTGAAGAAAGCATTATATGGACTCAAACAAGGTCCTAGAGTCTGGTATGCAAGGTTAGACAGGTATTTATTGCAATTGGGATTTAGTAAAGGTATTGCAGATAGCAATTTGTATTTCAAAATCAATGATGATCAGATCTTGATTGTTGAGGTCTTTGTTGATGACATTATCTTTGAAGGAAATGAAGGTATGTGCATAAGGTTTGCTGGTGAGATGAAAAGTGAATTTGAAATGTCCATGTTTGGTGAAATGAATTTATTTTTGGGTCTACAAATTAATCAATCAGATAAAAGAATCTTCATATCTTAGTCTCAGTATGTGAAAGAGTTGTTGAAGAAATTTGGGATGGAAGACTCTAAACCAGTATGTACTCCCATGGTGACTAGTTGCAAGTTGAATAAAACTAATGAATCATCTAAGGCTGATTAGAAAATGCAGATCCATGATTGAAGGATTGCTTTATCTAACTCAAACCAGACCTGATATTATGCATGCAGTTTAGCTTGTTGCAAGGTTTCAAGTTGATCCAAGAGAATCACATGTGATGGCAGTTAAGAGAATCCTGAGGTAGTTGAAAGGTACTCTAAATTATGGCTTATGGTATCCAAAGGACAATGATTTCACTCTTAGTGCTTATACAGATGCAGATTGGGCCGAAGATGTTGATGACATAAAGAGTACAAGTGGAGGTGCCTTCTTCTTGGTTAATAGATTGGTCTCATGGTTGAGCAAGAAACAAGATTCAATATCTTTGTCAACTGTAGAAGCAGAGTATATTGCAGTAGCATTTTGTTGCACTCAAGTATTATGGATGAAGCAGACTCTGAAGGGTATAAGAATTATGTATGAAGATCCAATTGCAATATTTTGTGACAATACAAGTGCCATAAACATTTCAAAAAATCCAGTGATGCACTCAAGAACAAAGAACATATCAATAAGGTATCACTTTTTGAGAGAAAAGGTGATAGAGAATGAAGTAAAGTTGAAATATGTGTCCAAAAAAGGATCAGATTGTAGAAATTTTGATTAAGCCTCTACCTAAAAATACCTTGAGTATCTCAGAGAAAAGCTAGGGGTCATTACCCCTCTTGTCCTAAACTAAGATGCATACTAATGCATCAATCCAATGGAGCTCAAAGTGTCATTCCTTGATCTGGATTGATGTTCTGAGGGCTACCTCTCAAGGGGAGTAGCTAAATGTTTCTGGTAAAGTAAATGGATTAGAGTAGCAGTGTGCAAGTATGTGCCCTTTTCCATTGATGATAAAGTGGGAGAGAAATCATGTGAAAAACTTAGGGGGAGAAAGAATGCAAATGTGTAAAGAGAAAGGGGGAGAATTTTGTCTTGATGGTCTTTTCAAATTTTCACATCATATGTTGCCATCAATGATAAAGGGGAGATTGTTGCAAGTATGTGCCTAATCATGTTGTCATTGATGGAAACATATGTGTGTTGTCATTGGTGTCAACTATGCTCTTGTTTTGATGAGGATATTGAGAAAATTGGCCCCTCTGGTGATAACAATGTGTTGCAGTAGAAATAGTGCATTTCATACAGAAGAACAATCTAGAAGAATGCTCTGCATTTCTTGAAGAATAAATATCCTTACCTACAGATTGTAAGTTATTTAGAAGCCTGTCTAAAGATGTTATATTCCAAGTTTGGGCCTCCAGTATGAAGAATTGAGTGAGTTATGTTCACTAGAGTGAAAATAGCTTTTTCTGTGTTTGGTGGTGACAGGGAGAAAGTGTTTTTCTATGCATTCCTCCGCATTGAAGTATTTTTGTCTATAGTTATGGAAGTAAGTCTATGATGATGATAAATGCCTTCAAGAGTAATGGTTTGTGATTTGGTGGTCCGCAAGCTATCTTTTACTCATGACAGTGGCTGACAGTGTTGTTCTTGTGCTCTGGTTTGAAGAATCTTATTGATTAAGTTTTTAGAGATCATGCGGGTGTTCTTGGCAATTACAATGTGCTTGTGAATGTCTCCTGATCATGCTCCTACATTCATATTGGTCAACAAGGTGGAATTCAGATCATACATGAAGCACGTTCTTGAGAATACTTGTGTTAATATCAGTCTTGGGCGACCTGGTTGAATTCATCATCTACAAATATACATTGAAGATTGTGATAGTGTGTTGTAGCATAGAAGATTGTGTTTGAGTCCCAACTAAGGCATGGCATGATCCTCATACATTCTTACATCTTTTCCTTAGCTAAATTTGTATTAGATCCTATTGATCATGATGTTAGTCATAAACAAACATAGAATAAAAGTACACAATAACCTTTATTCATCTTGAAAGATACGATGAATTTAGAGAATTCATGATCTCAAGTCTCTGGTGATTAGGTCTTAATCTTCTAACGTTACTCAGAGGTTGATGTGTGTTGTTGTTTCCATTTTGGGGCCTTACGTAGATCTCATCAGTAAGATAATGTTTCCTGTAATGATGCTGTACAGAGAGTTATTCTACACAGGATATGCTTCAAATAATGCTTCTATCTTTAAATCTTTGCACGATATTTGTCATTTTGACATGCTTTAACCTCAAATATGCTGAATATGCTCAATTATCTATGGGATATCTGCATATTTGTATTATTTGCTTAAGATTGTCAATTATTTGCAATTATGATTATGAAATGTTCTGAAACTGAAAGAAATTGAAAGAAATACTTCAAATTAATGTTGAACCTTAAGATATTGAGCCACATATACATCAGATACTATTATGAAGAGAAGAAATCAAACCATATGTTCACCAGGACCTTCCACAGCTAGATACAGTCGATGCTAACTTCAAAGGAGAGGTATGAAGACAACACATGCAAGCTGATATGCACTCCAAGGGATGCAGCAAATCAAAGCCTATATCAAGAATTCACACACTGATTACTCAAGATTTATGATGGATTGTAATCAAAAGAGTCTTCTCATTCATTAAGTATGCAAGAACATATATGTATACAACAACTTTGAAATAAGCCCTGAATATTTCAGCAAACAGATTTCAATTAAGTTTCGAATGTTTAAAATGAGGTATCCCTACACCTTTTATAGAATAAAGTGAGGGAGCCATTATAATTGATCTTTGATCCAGATTTATCTATTATGATCTATGGTTCACATTCATTGACCAAGTCAATTCTTTCCACGTGGCACAGGATGCCAGCTGGCAACCATCTAGACAGCTTACTTTCTTTTGTACCTAATGCATATATTCCCTTCATGATGCATCTTCATCAGGTTCTTTGTCATCATCTCCGTCATCAAAAGAATCAGGATCATCACTTTCAAAATCTTCATCATCCTGATGAGCTTCTCCTTGTACATGGACCTGCATGGATGTCTGGATATTTTCATATGATTGTACTATCTTCTCTATCTCCCTGCCATCTTGAGTTCTTGCTTTGATGAGGGCATGTCTGTGCATTTGATACTTGCCTCAGAGATTCTCTAACTTACTTCTCCTGCTGCTAGATGTCTCGTTATAATTTCCATCCTGTCCCTGATCCTCATGATCTTATCCATGGTTTCTTCTGTCAGGTGGTTTAGAGGATCATCACCTACCTGCTGAAAATTGCTATGTAGAGCTTTAATGGCAAACTCCTCATCTTGATTTTCTATCTT
This sequence comes from Cunninghamia lanceolata, assembly GCA_027924645.1. Classification (NCBI taxonomy): domain Eukaryota; kingdom Viridiplantae; phylum Streptophyta; class Pinopsida; order Cupressales; family Cupressaceae; genus Cunninghamia; species Cunninghamia lanceolata. The sequence continues at coordinate 14,819,265 of BSBN01000476.1, read as the reverse complement.
GCCTTCTGCCTTTCCTTCTAATGTTTCCAGAATTTCAGCCTCAAACGACATCATATCATGCAGCTTCATGCTGATATCTCTTAGTGTACTATTGCATCTTTTAAGCACATCACATTCAAATTGGATGTCTTTATACCATATATCAATCAATAGGGCTATATTATTATTCAATACTTGATTCATTATTAAAATCAGAGAATCGATCCTCTTTATTTCACCCAAAGTGCTTAAGACTTTCTCCAATTGAAATGACCTCCTCCCGATCTCCATCTGCGATTCATCTACCTTTTTCCTGGAGGTGCCCAAAGAATTCCACCTCTTCAAAAAGGCTTTTACCACTTCTTCTGCTTCATCAAATGTGGATAACATCCACTTTCTCATTATGGATGACTCATGTTTCATGAGATCTAGTTTATTTACCTCATCTTGAGAAATAGCAGTCAATGGGACTGCATGATCACTTGATGTATCCTCAGGGTTAATTAACCCTTTTATGTATGTAATTGAGCAATGTGCTCCTTGTGCTGTTTATTTTTCTCTTTCTCTCTTTTCACCCTTTGGGTCAATGAATCAATTATGTCTTTACCTTCTTGGCCTTCCTGATCCTCATTGGCAAATCCCAAATCTACTGTACTAATCTGGAATTCATCCAGAGTGATCTTGCCCTTTTCTTTGTCTGTTGTAGGAATGGCAACCTGGGTGGACCTTCTACCTATGATAGGATCTCTTCTTATTGTAGAAGTTATTCTAGCCTTCCTCTTAGGCTTTATTAAGGTTTCTGAAAACAATGTGGATATATCAAATTCCTATGCCTCTATACCCGATTCTGCGCTAATTTCTTTCTTGAGCCACTGAGGGATTTGATCCTTCGACTGTTGGTCTCTATCATCATCATGATGATCACCCTCATCTTCGGTATCCACCATCATGTTCAATGGGGAGGGTGATCTTCTTACCTCTTCCTCATGATGCTCCTCATGAGGGTGATCTTTAAGTACATCCTCCTATTGAGGAATTTCTTTTTTCTAGAGGGTGATCCTGCTGATCATCTACATGTTGATCATGACCTTGATCTTTTTTTCCCCCATAGGTATCTCATCCACTTTGGTGATTTCCTCATCATGAGGCATATTAGCTTTTGTGGATGTTATTGTGTCTACCTTAGGTATACCAACTTGATCTGAAGCTGCAATTTGGTTCGCAGCTATAGTAATTACTTCCTGAACTTTGAGGGTAGGATCAACTGATGCATCCTTTTCTTCCCCTCCCTTGTCTTGGACTTCAACTATCTTGGGTTGAACAGGTACTTCTTTTTGTTGTTGCTCACCCATGTCCAAAGTGTGGCCTTCTATTTCTGCCATCTTCACTTCCTCAAGATTTTCTTCTTATCAGGAACACCTGCTTGATTTTCAGGACTTGCATCCTGTCTATATGTAAGATCAATCACTGCAGGACTGGTTACCTAATCAATCAATGTATCAAGCCCCATCTCTTGGGCTACATTTTCTGGGCTCTTCTCTTGTTCTTGCTCTGCTCTCTTCAGTTCTTCTAACACTACCGCCTGAACTGATGGTGTACGTTGTGGTGTTATGCGAGTGTTAGCAACAAGAGTCTCCATTCGTTGCGAAGCAACATTATCTACCACCTCATCATCTGCTAGGTCAACAGTCTCATCTAATGAGAAATGACCTCCTTGACTTATGTGAGTGGTTTCCTTCATTTGTTCTTCAGCTTGTTCAGTCTTGAACTAAACAATGGTAGGGAGTGATACATCATGCTGTAATTCCTTTCTAAACACTCCACTACCTGCTCCCCTCAACATTATAGGGTCATGTCTTATCTCACCTCTCATGGATGTTCTGGGTTTCTTAGGTGTGGAAGCCATCACTTGAGGTGCTTTTCTTTTGCTAATGAGAGGCAGTAGATCTTCTTCCGCAGGCTCTTCATCCAAAGGAACATCCTCTTCAATTTGTGCTTGTGATGCCTGACCTTCCTCATATGTTTCCATAATTTCAATAGCCGGCCTCTAAATCTTTTTAGGCTTTTGCTTATCTTTAGGAGGTGGTGCTGATGATGCTAATGCCTATTTTGATGCATCTTCAGTTGTTATTATGACTCTCTCAATTATCACCCCTTTTGGTTCAACATCTACCTTTTTACCTCTTGGGGGCCTCTTGCTTTTCTCAGGAGGTGGTGCTCTCTCTCCTTTAGACTTCCTCTTTTCATTGTAGAGATCATCATATTCATCTTCAGAAACTTCCTGCCTTTGCGTCTTATTGTCCACTGTGATGACAACACACCTTTTCTTCAGTATATTTATCTGGTCATCGACCCATGCTTGGGTCAACTGCAATGTTCTGCTTGTAAATGGATCTAAGGAGATGTCCTCCTGTATGGTGAGATCTGGTGTTGAGATGGTATCATTGTATACCTTTTTCTCCTCATATTCATCAGCCATTACCGCTCCATCATCTTTCTTCAATTGTGCTTGGATGGAAATGCAATCAAAGGTCCTGATCTGGCTGAGTGTGAGCCTTTGATATCTTCTTCTTCTGGCTTCAGCCTCATCTTCACAATCTGCCCAGAAGTCCTCAAGATGTCTTTGATGGATGGGCTTCCCCATGATCTTCTACATCCTTCCATATGGATCATATGATCTTTTTAATGGAAATGGCTAGAAATTCATCATATTCAGACGAGCTATGGCCTTCTTAATATTATCAGAATCTGGGCACATATACCATCCCATTGTGACTGGAAACAATACTGGTAAAAGTTTGTTGTTAGCTTTGTAAGCATTCAGTATTGTGGAGATTTGTCTTAAAAATTCCATTAAGACAACTGCATCTATAGGGTATCTTGGGAGCATGAGAGGCTCCTCCTCAAAACCTTCAACTCTAATGTAAGAGAAAGTTGCAAATTGAATAAACCAGGCTCCATGCCTGTATATGACTTCTTGAGCTTCCATGCTCAGTCTTTTAGTTCAGTTCTCCTCCATTGTTCTTACCAGATGCATAGAGAATGCATCATTCACTAGTTTGTAATCCTGGAGGTAATTCGCTCTTTGCAGCTGGGGATGATGATCCCATATATGTGCATCATTTGTTGTGCCACCAATTCTCCCATCTGTAATCAATGCATCAAATTTACCCTTGTAGGCACATGAATAAACTATGTATGAGGTCATGTAGAAGGAACAATCTGGACCTCCTAGGTTCCTCAGCTGCTCATCTAGAGCATCACTTATCATCTTAGCCCAGATTGGCTTGTTATCTGTGTAAAGGCACATCAGGATGACTGCATACATCCAGTCCTTAAAACTTCTAGCATCAGGCTGGCCTGTCACTCTGTTGAGCAATGCTATCATGTATTGGTATTCATCATCAAAGTCAAATTTATATAAGTGCACTGGAAGCTTAGCTGCTACAAGATAAGGACTATTCTTCACCCTCCTTTGGTACATTTTCTTCCTAGCAGTCTTCTTGTTATTCTCATATTCTACTTCCAACTTCTTCAAGTCTATATTGGCAACCTTCTTGCCCAATGGTAGACTGAATGTAGCAGCAAGACCTTTGATAGACAGATCAGCATATACTCTACCATGCTTCTCTACCTTCCTTGTCTGTGGATTATAGTTTCTTGCACATTCAATGACCAGCTCAAGAGATTCCATGGAATAAGGGAAACCAGCTGCATTCGTTATTCCAGATACAAAGATTGCATCCAGCAAGGTGTTGTTATTCTTTTCATCACTCATTTTATCCGACCATGTAGCTAGATCTGTATTTCCTTGGTGCATATCTGTGATGGCACCATATTTAAACTAAACACCCTCGGGTTGAGCAAACATGGGTTTTATAAATTCTGCCTCTAACTTAGCCAACTGCTTATCCACCATGGATGCCTGCAATTAACAAAAACTGGTCTTACCATTGATATCTTATAAGCATGCATACACATTATATCTTCATTATTCATCATGCATACTAGTACTCTTTCAATATCTCATTTATCCTGATATTGTTGCATAATCTAGAACTTCAAACCAGAAAACCACATGATACCTGGATATGTAGAACATGACAACAAGAGGGTTTCAATTACTTACCTGATGTGCTGATCCTCTTAATTATGCTGATAACCGTGTGGAAGGAATTCAAATACCAGCAATGTTCACGTATCCTATTCTGGTACAAGCTATATGCATCAGCAGGTAATCTTCTTAGGGTTTGAAAACACGGAGCTCTGTAAAAACTGAATTTATCGCAAAGTAAGTGTAAAATGATTCTATAAATCCCTTTCAACCTCTTCTTTCAAGCAAATTAGGGCAAATTAGGGAAAATTAATTGAAACAACTGATTTTCTTGTACGAAACTCCCGGATCTCGTCAGGTGTATGTATCGGGTTCATAATCGGTGGGAACCCCCTACCACATCTGCGTGCATTTAATGTTATGGTAGCAAGGCACGGGGTGATATCTAAATATCAGGTGATATTCTAAATATCGGGTGATATTCTGAATATCAGGTGATATTCAAGAATATGACCCCTTTGGTATAATATGATCATCTGTTTTAGGTGAAAAGACCTATGTCAAAATATCGGGTTGGGTTGAGAATATGGGGTGATGTTCAAAATATCAGGGGATGTTCGGAATGTCTGGTGATGTTTATAATATCACCCCTTGGACTAAAGTGATTTCTCTCTCGGAACATCAGGGTGATGTCAACAAGATAATGACTTGGTTCATCGTTGTCGCACTATGACATCACTGTCATGTTATGTAAGAAGGGTCATGTTTGGAAATATACCTCTGCGAGGTAAAAAGGATGGTGACATCATCGTTATGTTTATTTCTTCATTTACTAGGTTTGGATGACGTCGTCAAGATATTGTTTCGGGATGATATTTTGCGACAAGATGATATTCAAAATATAGGGGGATATTCTGAATATCGGGTGATATTCAGGAATATGACCCTCGCAAAATACATGATGTTGTTTGTCAGGTAGATATTGTTATCACATAAAGTTGACGTCTGGATGTTCAGAGCAAATGATTTTATCAGGTGATAATATTAGATCAGGGGGTCATTTATAATATGACTGATGTTAAGAAATATGATCCTCCCCTCGGAATATTAGGTTTGACCAGATCTTTGACTCATCATAACTTTTGTTCCCTAAGGAATATCAGGGTGATCCAAAAGGCAAACTTGCATGAAATTTTGTGCTCTATCCAACCATTAGGTTATTGTTATGAAATATTAACTTTGAAGAACTAACCTCATCATGATGACTTACCTAGTCCTCTTTATGCAGGATCATCTACATTGTCTTACTTTTAGCAGACCGCCAGCAAGCAGAAAACACAAGCAAAGCCAAACAAAAGAGTTGGGTCCCTATTTTGTCAAGTAAAAATGGGGCGTGTTATGTAACCACACAACAACTGGCCACCAAAGAAAACACTAAAATTCCAATGATTCAAGTGATGGGAACACATTATAACATAGCATTCTAACTCTTTCTAAGCATAAGCACCATAATCTTTCTAAATGATAAAATGTCCTCATGGTAACAATGCTAACTAAGGATTAGTAGTGTGCAAATGATTAATTATCCCCATCTTGAAAGCAAGTTGAAAACATGATTAACTGATGTTAAGCTACATAGTTGGAGATCATCCCTCATAGCCAACCTGGATAGAGCCTTGCTGCTAGCAGGCATCTATAGCCCCCGCAAGGTTATCTATACAATACCCCTAAGTAGAGCCCCACTGCGAGCAAGCGTCTATAGCCCTGGTAGAGTTATTTAGATGGCCTAATTTTATTATTTTTATTTTTCAATATTTATACTTCATATATCTGATGTCATCGTGTAAGCTCACTGTGCAAGGTATGGTCACTTGTTGTTTTAGGTTGGGGATTGCATTGGTAGCAAGGAAGTCCCTTTAGATTTTTCACTTAACACCTATACTTGTGTGTTCAACAAACCCAAGGCTATTAGGTGAGTCATTGTGAAGAAATCACTTTGGTTCAGAAAAAGGCACCCTGATGAAAAGATATCACAGACCTAATCATGATGATTTTCTCAAAATGGGTCACAACCTATATATAAATGTGTTCTTATCACTTGAATCTTAACAATTTTGTTATTTTCTAGGGTGATGAGCTGCATCGTCCTAACTAACCAAAACCAAAACTCAACTAGCAAACAAAGCAAGAACAAAAGAAAACATTATACAAACAAATATACAAATATACATTATGATACACATGACTGTCATGAAGCTACCTAGGCTTGGAAATAATGTTTGAGGAACTGTCCATTAACTGGCAATGGAACATCCTCACTTGTCAAGTTCTTAAGCCTGAAGGTGTTGTCTCCTAATATCTCAGAAATTTGGAAGGGACCTATCCATAATTTATCAAACTTACCATGGTCTCCTTTCCTCTCATGGGCTTTATCCCACATCAGGACTAAATCAGATATCCTGAATGCTTTAACTTTGTCTCTTTTGTCAAACCAACGTTTGACAATAGCCTGATGCTTGGCAAATTGATCAATTACCTAATTTCTTTTCTCTTCCAGGTGCATCAGCTGAAGCAACCTGACTTCTTGGTTATTGTCTATGCCTAGGTACTCTTGGGCAAACTACAAGGTAGGAATCTTCAGGTTAACAAGGAGGATGGGATCCACCCCATAGACTAAATGATAAGGTGAGTTTCCTAATGCAGCATTGTTTCTAGTTCTGTCCACCCATAAGGCATATTTTAGAAGTGTATTCCATTCCCTAGGGTTCTTGTCTACTAACTTCTTTATGATATTTAGCAAATTTTTATTAGTGGATTCTGCCAATCCATTCCGTTGGGGATAATAATTAGATGAGAACTTCAGTATGATCCCATAATCAAAGGCCCAACTTGACAATTTGGTTGAAGCAAAAGCAGAGCCGTTATCACTTACTAGAGCATAGGGAACCCCATACCTGGTGATTATGTTACTTTCCAAAAATCTGATGACATCTTCTGCGCTGCAAGTCTTGCTACTAGTAGCTTCAGTCCACCTGGTACAATAATCAGTAATTGTTAAAACATACCTGTGGCCTGAAGATGATGGAGGATTAATAGGTCCTATGAAATCCATGCCCCATTGTGTAAATGGGTGTGCTTCCATCACTGGTTGCAAAGGTTGTGTAACATATCTCTCTCTGTTGGCAGCAACTTGACATACATGACAGCATTTAATGTGCTTAGCTATATCCTTGAAAATTGTAGGCCAATAATATCCTGCTCTAAGGATAGCATGTGTTGTAGCCAAGGATGAGCCATGTGTTGTTCCAAACTTGTCATGTAGTTCTGATAAAACTTTATCTGCTTCTGGCTTTTCTAAGCATCTCAAGTATATTCCTTCATAATTTTTCTTGAAAAGTACTCCTACTTTCATCATGTACTTCTGGGATTTTATCTTCAAGGCTCTTCTCTGTGAAGCCTGCAGTCTTGGAGGACATCTTCCAGTAATAAGGATGTGCCTGATATCTAAATACCACTCTTCATTGTCCTTAGTATTGATAACACACTGCTGACTTACTATGTTTGGATCAATCTCTGATATCATTTGGCTTAGAGCTTGTCCTCTTACCAGCTTCATGGGTGTAATCTCCATGTCATATTCTTGTAAAAATGTGATCCACTTAGCCCTTTTTTCACTAGGCTCACTTTGCATTAACAACATCTTCACTGCTGCATCAGGTACCACAACAATCACCTTACTTCTCAAGATATAATGCTTGAATTTCTTTACTGCTCTGACCAAAGCAAGTGCCTTCCTTTCAACATCTACATATCTCAATTCAACATCTTTAAAAGGGCAGCTCATGAAGGCAATTGGTTTCTCTTCTTTTTCTTCATTTCTCTGAGTTAGCACTGCTGCAGAGGTGTGTTCTGAAGCAAATGAATAAATATAGAAGTCTCTGGTGTAGTCTGGACTGATGAGGACAGGAGCATCAGAAATAGATTTCTTTATGTCTTTAAAGGCTGCTTTAGCTTCTGATGTCCACTCAATCTTTGCATCCTTTTCAGCATAGCATTTAAAGGCCTGACTATTTCTGCCAAGCTAGTGATGAATTTCTTGACAAAATTTATCTTACCAAAGTAAGATTTGAGATTTTTCTTGCTTCTTGGAAGCTGTAATTTCATAATGGAATCCACCCTGTCAGGATCAATGATAATCCCATTTTCGGTTATCAGGTAGCCTAGCAACTTTCTTGTTGTTACCCCAAATATGCATTTCTTGGGGTTCAGGGATATCCCATATTCTTCACATTTTTTCAGTACATTTCTGAGATCTGCTACATGGTTTCCTCTTTCCTTGGAGAATACTGTTAAGTCATCCATGTATATGACTATACATTTTCCTATTAAGCCTCTGAAGGCTACGTCCATTGCACGCTGGAATGTTGCTCCAACATTTATCAACCCAAATGGCATACGTCTATAAGCAAATATCCCCCACTTTGTGGTGAAGGAAGTTTTTAGTCTGTCAATCTTGTCAACCATGACCTACTTGTAGCCCAAGAAGCCATCTAGGAATGACATCATTTTGGGACCATTAACAATCTGCAGGACTTCATCTAAGGAAGGCAAAGGATAATTGTCCTTCTCTGATGCTCTATTCAGGTTCCTGAAGTCCACACACAGTCTGATGTCTCCATTCTTCTTTCTTACTAGCACTAGATTAGCCACCTAGGTGGAGTGCCTCATAGGAAATATGATTCTAGCATTCAGTAGCTTCTTGACTTCTTCAAAAATTATTGGTTCAAGCAAAGCATTGACTGGCCTTTGCTTCTGTCTGAAAGGTTTAGCATCTGGCTTGAGAGGTATAGTGTGAGTTATGACTGATGTGTCATATGTCTTCAACTCATCATAAGTCCATGCAATAACATGTATGTAATCTTTAAGAGCCTGAGTTATTCCTTCTAACTCTTCTGGTGTGCAAACCTTACCAATCAAGACATTTCTCTTGTCATCATTTTGTCCAATATTCACTTGTGAATACTATCCTCCATGAGCTTTTGGAAGATCTTTCTGTTTTAACATGTTATCCAGGTCGAATGCTCTCTTTAGCTCTATCATCCCTTTGGGAATCTTGTTGCTAGGCAACTCTAATATTTCTTCCTCTTCCCAGACATGCTCTTCTGTATTGGTCTCATCTGTGATCTGAGCATCAAATATGTCTCTATTAGAGATGAAATCTAGGATATGCTGATCATCATAAAAAACCTGGAGATTAGTAACATTATCAGGTACTGATGGCACTGATACCAGCTCAACTGAAAATCTCTATAGGCTTGATATGGATAAGGGCTCTAATGTACTGGCGGCCTGTGCTAAGGCATCTGCCCTATGGTTCTGTTCTCTAGGTACGTGGATGATATTAAATGCATCAAAGTCTTCAATCAAATCCCACACTCTGTGTCTATAATTTGACAATTTCTTATAGTTGCAAGAGTAAATTCCTCTTACCTGTCTGACAACTAGTTCTGAGTCTCTGAAGACATGCAAAATTTTTACCTTCTTCTTGAGAGCAAATAGTATCCTATGAATCAGAGCTTCATACTCTGTCACATTGTTAGTGCAGGGGAACTGTAATCTGTAAGTAGCTAAGTAGGACTTTCCTGATGGATCAATGAGATCAATCCCTACTCCAGCTCCTTGTTTGGACTTGGATCCATCAAATCTAAGGATCGAGGGTTTATCTTTAGCAAGAGATTTAGCTAAACCTTCCTTCTTCTTTGTAGCTCTGGCAGCTGCTCCACCTGATATCCATTTTAACTTAGGAATTTTAGCATTTTTAGACCTCATCTTTTCCTTCTTCTGCGAAGCTGATTCTTCTTCTTTCTTTTCATCATCAGGAGGATGCTCCTTTGGATTAGGTACTATATGTCTCTTTAAAACATGTAAGCACAGCGAACAAGCAGTTTTTGAGTGAGGTGCCTCATGCAACCTACACCACTCTTCAGTCAGTGCATCCTGTGGATGTTTCTTTTGTTCTATCATCTTTTTAATTTTGTTTCAATAGAAACTCTTCGAATCTGGTTAGGTTACTACCTCCATCTTCATTAGATAGTTCATAATCTGACTCCATCAGACAATCACTCCCTGGGGTGATTTTCTCTTTCTTTTTAACATATATCTGGTCATATACCAAAATTTCCTCTGTTCTCCGAATATGGTTCTCATCATGATTTATTACCTCACTTGTGTTTCCTACAGAAAGCAAACAAAAATCAGTATCATCATCATCACTAGATGCATAACTTACCTCAGCTGATGACGATGCCTCACTGCATGTCTTCTCCAGCTCCATCATATCTAAGCATGTTTCACAAGTTTTCTCTGAATGTGCCTTGTCGTGTAATCTACACCAACCATCAATCAAAATGTCATGAATAAGTATATTTAACAATTGACAATGTTTTACCTACTTGGACAGATGCATCTCAAAATTTTTGAAGCGATCTATTTCATTCTCATTCTCAAAATTACTATCAAGTTTTATAGTCGGTATGTCCTCCTGATGATCATCATCATGATGATGAAAGTCAAGCATCAGGATCTCTTCGATCCTGATAGTATGCGGTCTAATGGCATAAAATCTGGGTTCAACATTCGCGTACATGATCTCATTTGTTTTGTTGTACTCGGTGATCATGTGCTTCATTCTAGGCTTAGCATCTATTCTTATTTGGTTAGGTATCCCTTTCCAAGGTAACCACATGTGACTGAAGTCAGTAGACATATATCCATTGAGAGTTTTAGACCAGTCTCTGCTAAGCAACATCCCGTATGTATCAGGTATATCTACTACCTGGATATCGATGTAATATTGGATCCTGGTATTAGATGCTAGTTGCGTGTGAATATGAGTTAATTCCCCTACCACACTTGCTTCTGTTTTATCTAGCTGTGTCACCTTCTTTAGGGATTTAGCAGGATGCAGTCCTAAAGCATTGCATATAGACAAGGGCATGACATTTGTAGATGCACCTGAATCTACCAAACAGTTGTGTAAATTCTTGCTAAACATCCTTATGGTAAGGAGGAAAGGTGGTGACTCTCTTTTGTCCCTGTACAAGGTCATGTGGGAGGTTTCTGCAGCTTGGACCATACCTGGCACTTTATGTTTGACAGTGTTATCTTTAGCAGCATGATCTCTATTGCTAGGCTGACTTGGGGGATGACTATCCTCTCTAGGAGCAGGATCGTCTAGTGATTTCATAAACACTTTCTTAATTGCAGGAGTTTTCAACAACTTTGATAAAGACAAGTTGATCTTTACCTTCATCTCATCTGCTAGATATGTGACTAGTTTGTCAGATTCATGAGGTAGGCCAACAGCTTTTGATACTGTGTTTTGTGGTGATAGATACTATGCACTTACCTTTGGAAATCCCAGATTGTTACTTGCCTTGGGATTAGGAGGTGTGTTAAAATTATTCGAAGGCAAGGAACTGGTTAATGGACCAGTAGGTCTGTTGGAGTTACCTCTCAGATTATAATTCTGCTTACCCTGATATTGCTGCTGGTAAGCATGCACCTCCTCATGTTCATTGGATGGCTCATTCTCATCTTCAAAGGGGAAAACATAATTTGACTCAAAAGCCATGGCAGATTCTTCACATGCCTGGTTGTAATTCTGGTGGGATGACATAGTCTGCTGATGATGCTAATCAGTATAACTTTCCAATACAAATGCAGAATCATATCCACAAGGGACAATTTCATTTCCCTCCACCTGAGGTGGATTTCCAGAAGTATTAGACACTTTTGTCTAGAAAATGCTAGCAGCAATTCTAAATTGTGGACAGTCTAATTCTGCATGAGCATTTGTATTGTGTATTCTACACCAATTGGTGAGGGTTGCCTCAGCAAGATTGACTCTTGTAGTCTGTTTGGCTTCAGCAGGAGGCTGATTATCTAAAGGTGATGGTAATGAGCCATTATTTGGTCTAGAGTTCCATACTCTAGGTTGTCTTTGAGGGTTATTATTATTTCCACCATTATTATTGAAATTATTGTTGTTGTACCCCCTATCAGGATAACTAGGTCTGTCATTGTTATAGCCTCTGTTTTGGTTAGGCTGAGAATAGAAGTTCTGATTTCTCAGATGAGTGACCTCTGTAGTTAGTTTTCTTAGCTGAGCAGAGATTTCTTTGATTTCTTCTTTCTCCTCCTGAGATTTAGCCACTACATTTTCAGTTTGAGGCTTGAAGAAAGAGGATCCAGTGTTATTGTTTTGATCCACACCCTAAGGTGTTGGTGCTTGTGTAGGATACTATGGTACTTGACCATTCCCATTAGGAGGAGGAGACATGATGCTTAATGGAGATATCTACAGAGGTGCTGGCATTACTGCTGGAGGCATCATAGCTCCATTAGGATATTGTTGGCTAGGATATGCAGGATATTGTGAAGGATATGCAGGATATCCAGGTGGTGTAGGAAAAGCTATGTTTGGTGTTGGAGTAGGTACCAGCTGCTGATTGACTTTGATAGCTTCTTGAAAAGCTCCTTTCAAAGTTGTGATTTCAGGATGTGCTCTCCTGATGAACATGGAAGTTAATGGATCTAGATCTGAATAATAGATACTCTTGGTAGCAGCATCCGCTACAGTATATGGGGTAACTAACTTGGATAGCATTTTCTGGAACCTAGTGTTGAAGTTGGCAATAGGTTCACCTTCAAATCTTTTGATTGTAGCAAATAGATGATAGTTCATTGAAGGATTGATTGGTACCTTGAACCTATCAGTGAAAGCTTTCTCTAGGACAACCCATGATTTGACAGAACTCTGACCAAGACTAATATACCAATTATAAGACGCTTCCCCTAAGGAAAAAAGAAATAATTTGCATACAACATCCTGATGCTCTATTCTGGCCCTATAGCAGGCTTCTTTGAAAGTTCTGATGTGATCATCCGCATCCTAATAAGGATGATATTTTGGACAGAGTTTGTCAGGATTCTTTGGTAAAGCGTGATATACAGTAAAGGTCAAAGGTGACTCTGCTGCAAAGAAAGACATTACAACCGGAGGAGGTTGACCCTGGGGTATGGTTGGCTAAGGTTGGACCTGAGGTTGAACCTGAGGTTGGATAGGAGGTGTCACAGATAACCTTGAAGGTACTTGTAAACCAATATGAGTTACAGGAGGAGGCTCTGGTGATGCTCCTAATGCACTAGACCCTAGAGTGTGATGGATGTCTACAGTTCTAGGTCTAAACCCCCTGACAGGCAATTCTTCAAATATTCCACCGGATCTAGACCTGGTATTTATCCTGTGAGCCAAGATTTCTTGATTTTGAAGAAAATTGGCTAGATGACTGTAAAGATTGGATAGAATTTACCAGCAAAGGCTATATTTAAGGTCAGGATTGGAAATGGACCAACTATTTCTAGAATATTTGCAGCTATACTGCAAATATGAGGTGATCTTTAGGTTTGGTAACACTTGCAGGTTGATATCGGGTTTCTAAAGCAAGATATCTCAAAGTTTGGACAAATTCACTTGAAATAAGACTGATCTTTGCAAATGCATGATGATCTACTGTAAAGATTGCAATATTTTTGATCAATTATGAAAATTTTGCAAAGGATTAGCATGTGCAAGATTAGAACAATAGATATTTACGTCTAATTTGAAATTCAACGGTGTCTGGGCATTACCTTATGATCTTTATCATCACCTAAACTACTCATGATGATCCTCATCCTATGGCCCTCCTTCTAGCGACAATTTATGTTGATCATGATGTTAGTCATAAACAAACATAGAATAAAAGTATACATTAACCTTTATTCATCTTGAAAAATACGATGAATTCAGAGAATTCATGATCTCAAGTCTCTGGTGATTAGGTCTTAATCTTCTAACGTTACTCAGAGGTTGATGTGTGTTGCTATTTCCATTTTGGGGCCTTACGTAGATCTCATTAGTAAGATAATGTTTCCTGTAATGATGCTGCACAGAGAGTTATTCTACACAGGATATGCTTCAAATAATGCTTCTATCTTTAAATCTTTGTATGATATTTGTCATTTTGACATGCTTTAACCTCAAATATGCTGAATATGTTCAATTATCTACGGGATATCTGCATATTTGTATTATTTGCTTAAGATTGTCAATTATTTGCAATTATGATTATGAAATGTTCTGAAATTGAAAGAAATTGAAAGAAATACTTCAAATTAATGTTAAACCTTTAGCTATTGAGCCACATATACATCAGATACTGTTATGAAGAGAAGAAATCAAACCATATGTTCACCAGGACATTCCACAGCTAGATACAGTCGATGCTAACTTCAAAGGAAAGGTATGAAGACAACACATGCAAGCTGATATGCACTCCAAGGGACGTAGCAAATCAAAGCCTATATCAAGAATTCACACACTGATTACTCAAGATTTATGATGGATTGTAATCAAAAGAGTCTTCTCATTCATTAAGTATGCAAGAACATATATGTATACAACAACTTTGAAATAAGCCCTGAATATTTCAGCAAACAGATTTCAATTAAGTTTCGAATGTTTAAAATGAGGTATCCCTACACCTTTTATAGAATAAAGTGAGGGAGCCGTTATAATTGATCTTTAATCCAGATTTATCTATTATGATCTATGGTTCACATTCATTGACCAAGTCAATTCTTTCCACATGGCATAGGTTGCCAGCTGGCAACCATCTAGACAGCTTACTTTCTTTTGTACCTGATGCATATATTCCCTTCATGATGCATCTTCATCAGGTTCTTTGTCATCATCTCCATCATCAGGAGAATCAGAATCATCACTTTCAAAATCTTCATCATCCTGATGAGCTTCTCCTTGTACATGGACCTGCATGGATGTCCGGTTATTTTCATATGATTGTACTATCTTCTCTATCTCCTCGCCATCTTGAGTTCTTGCTTTGATGAGGGTGTGTCTGTGCATTTGATACTTGCCTCAGAGATTCTCTAACTTACTTCTCCTACTGCTAGATGTCTCGTTATAATTTTCCATCCTGTCCCTGATCCTCATGATCTTATCCATGGTTTCTTCTGTCAGGTGGTTTAGAGGATCATCACCTACCTGCTAAAAATTGCTATGTAGAGCTTTAATGGCAAACTCCTCATCTTGATTTTCTATCTTGCCTTTTGCCTTTCCTTCTAATGTTTCCAGAATTTCAGCTTCAAACGGCATCATATCATGCAGCTTCATGCTGATATCTCTTAGTTTACTATTGCATCTTTTAAGCACATCACATTCAAATCGGATGTCTTTATACCATATATCAATCAATAGGGCTGTATTATTATTTAGTACTTGATTCGTTATTAAACTTAGAGGATCAATCCTCTTTATTTCACCCAAAGTGCTTAAGACTTTCTCCAATTGAAATGACCTCCTCCCAATCTCCATCTGCGATTCATCTACCTTTTTCCTGGAGGTGCCCAAAGAATTCCACCTCTTCAAAGAGGCTTTTACCACTTCTTCTATTTCATCAAATGTGGATAACATCCACTTTCTCATTATGGATGACTCATGTTTCATGAGATCCAATTTATTTACCTCATCTTGAGAAATAGCAGTCAATGGGACTGCATGATCACTTGATGTATCCTCAGGGTTAATTAACTGTTTTATGTAAGTATGTAATTGAGCAATGTGCTCCTTGTGCTATTTATTTATTTTTTTCTCTCTTTTCATTCTCTAGGTCAATGAATTAATTGTCTTTACCTTCTTGGCCTTCCTGATCCTCATTGGCGAATCCCAAATCTATTGTACTAATCTGGAATTCATCCAGAGTGCTCTTGCCCTTTTCTTTGTCTATTGTAGGAATGGCAACCTGGGCAGACCTTCTACCCGTGATAGGATCTCTTCTTATTGCAGAAGTTATTCTAGCCTTCCTCTTAGGCTTTATTAAGGTTTCAGAAAACAATGTGGATATATCAAATTCCTGTGCCTCTATACCTGATTCTGCGCTAATTTCTTTCTCGAGCCACTGAGGGATTTGATCCTTCGACTGTTGGTCTCTATCATCATCATGATGATCATCCTCATCTTCGGTATCCACCATCATGTTCAATGGGGAGGGTGATATTCTTACCTCTTCCTCATGATGCTCCTCATGAGGGTGATCTTTGGGTACATCCTCCTGTTGAGGAATTTCTTTTTCTAGAGGGTGATCCTGCTGATCATCTGCATGTTGATCATGACCTTGATCTTTTTTTCCCCCATAGGTATCTCATCCACTTTGGTGATTTCCTCATCATGAGGTATATTAGCTTTTGTGGATGTTATTGTGTCTACCTTAGGTGTAACAACCTAATATGAAGCTACAATTTGGTCCGCAGCTGTAGTAATTACTTCTTGAACTTTGAGGGTAGGATCAACTGATGCATCCTTTTCTTCCCTTCCCTTGTCTTGGACATCAACTATCTTGGGTTCAATAGGTACTTCTTTTTGTTGTTGCTCACCCATGTCCAAAGTGTGGCCTTCTATTTCTGCCATCTTCACTTCCTCAAGATTTTCTTCTTTATTAGGAACACCTGCTTGATTTTCAGGACTTGCATCCTGTCTATATGTAAGATCAATCACTGCAGGACTGGTTACCTAATCAATCAACGTATCAAGCCCCATCTCTTGGGCTACATTTTCTAGGCTCTTCTCTTTTTCTTGCTCTACTCTCTTTAGTTCTTCTAACACTATTGCCTGAACTAATGGTGTACCTTGTGGTGTTATGCGAGTGTTAGCAACAAGAGTCTCCATTCGTTGCAAAGCAACATTATCTACCACCTCATCATCTGATAGGTTGACAGTCTCATCTAATGAGAAATGACCTCCTTGACTTATGCGAGTGGTTTCCTTCATTTGTTCTTCAGCTTGTTCAGTCTTGAACTGAACAATGGTAGGGAGTGATACATCATGCTGTAATTCCTTTCTAAACACTCCACTACCTGCCCCCCTCAACATTATAGGGTCATGTCTTATCTCACCTCTCATGGATGTTCTGGGTTTCTTAGGTGTGGAAGCCATCACCTGAGGTGCTTTTCTTTTTCTAATGAGAGGCAGTAGATCTTCTTCCGCAGGCTCTTCATCCAAAGGAACATCCTCTTCAATTTGTGCTCGTGATGCTTGACCTTCCTCATATGTTTCCATAGTTTCAATAGCCAGCCTGTGAATCTTTTTAGGCTTTTGCTTATCTTTAGGAGGCGGTGCTGATGATGCTAATGCCTATTCTGATGCTAATGCATCTTCAGTTGTTATTATGACTCTCTCAATTATCACCCCTTTTGGTTCAGCATCTACCTTTTTACCTCTTGGGGGCCTCTTGCCTTTCTCAAGAGGTGGTGCTCTCTCTCGTTTAGACTTCCTCTTTTCATTGCAGAAATCATCATATTCATCTTTAGAAACTTCCTACCTTTTCTTCTTATTGTCCACTGTGATGACAACACCCCTTTTCTTCAGTATATTTATCTGGTCATCGACCCATGCTTGGGTCAGCTGCAATGTCCAGCTTGTAAATGGATCTAAGGAGATGTCCTCCTGTATGGTGAGATCCGGTGCTGAGATGGTATCATTGTATACCTTTTTCTCCTCATATTCATCAGCCATTACCGCTCCATCATCTTTCTTCAATTGTTCCGGGATGAAAATGCAATCAAAGGTCCTAATCTGGCGGAGTGTAAGCCTTTAATAACTTCTTCTTCTGGCTTCAGCCTCATCTTCAGAATCAGCCTAGAAGTCCTCAAGATGTCTTCGATGGATGGGCTTCCCCATGATCTTCTGCATCCTTCCATATGGATCATATGATCTTTTTAATGGAAATGGCTAGAAATTCATCATATTCAGACCAGCTATTGCCTTCTTAATATTATCAGAATCTGGGCACATATACCAGCCCATTGTGACTAGAAACAATACTGGTGGAAGTTTGTTGTTAGCTTTGTAAGCATTCAGTATTGTGGAGATTTGTCTTAAAAATTCCATTAGGACAACTACATTTGTAGGGTATCTTGGGAGCATGAGAGGCTCCTCAAAACCTTCAACTCTAATGTAAGAGAAAGTTGCAAATTGAATAAACCAGGCTCCATGCCTGTATATGACTTCCTGAGCCTCCATGCTTAGTCTTTTAGTTTGGTCCTCTTCCATTGTTCTTACCAGATGCATAGAGAATGCATCATTCACTAGTTTGTAATCCTGGAGGTAATTCGCTCTTTGCAGCTGGGGATGATGATCCCATATATGTGCATCATTTGTTGTGCCACCAATTCTCCCATCGGTAATCAATGCATCAAATGTACCCTTGTAGTCATATGAATAAACTATGTATGAGGTCATGTAGAAGGAACAATCTGGACCTCCTAGGTTCCTCAGCTGCTCATCTAGAGCATCACTTATCATCTTAGCCCACATTGGCTTGTTATCTGTGTAAAGGCACATCAGAATGACTGCATACATCCAGTCCTTAAAACTTCCAACATCAGGCTGGCTTGTCACTCTGCTGAGTAGTGCTATCATGTATTGGTATTCATCATCAAAGTCAAATTTATATAAGTGCACTGGAAGCTTAGCTGCTGCAGGATAAGGACTATTCTTCTCCCTCCATTGGTACATTTTCTTCCTAGCAGTCTTCTTGTTATTCTCATATTCTACTTCCGACTTCTTCAAGTCTATATTGGCAACCTTCTTGCCCAATGGCAGATTGAATGTAGCAGCAAGACCTTTGATAGACAGATCAACATATACTTTGCCATGCTTCTCTACCTTACTTGTCTGTGGATTATAGTTTCTTGCACATTCAATGATCAGCTCAGGAGATTCCATGGAATAAGGGAAACCAGCTGCATTCCATATTCTAGATACAAAGATTGCATCCAGTAAGGTGCTGTTATTCTTTTCATCACTCATTTTAGCCGACCATGCAGCCAGATCTGTATTTCCTTGGTGCATATCTGTGATGGTACCATATTTAAACTGGACACCCTCAGGTTGAGCAAACATGTTTTATAAATTATGCCTCTGACTTAGCTAACCGCTTATCTGCCATGGATGCCTGCAATTAACAAAAACTGGTCTTACCATTTATATCTTACAAGCATGCATACACATTATATCTTCATTATTCATCATGCATACTATTACTCTTTCAATATCTCATTTATCCTGATATTGTTGCATAATCTAGAACTTCAAACCAGAAAACCACATGATACCTGGATATGCAAAACATGACAACAAGAGGGTTTCAATTACTTACCTGATGCACTTACCCTCTTAATTATGCTGATAACCATGTGGAAGGAATTCAAATACCAGCAATGTTCGCGTATCCTGTTCTGGTACAAGCTATATGCGTCAGCAGGTAATCTTCTTAGGGTTTGAAAACACGGAGCTCTGTAAAAATTGGTTTTATCGCAAGGTAAGTGTAAAATGATTCTGTAAATCCATTTCAACCTCTTCTTTCAGGCAAATTAGGGCAAATTAGGGAAAATTAATTGAAACAACTGATTTTCTTGTACGAAACTCCCGGATCTCGCTAGGTGTATGTATCGGGTTCGTAATCAGCGGGAACCACCTACCACATCTGCATGCATTTAATGTTATGGCAGCAAGGCACAGGATGATCTCTGAAGATCAGGTGATATTTAGGAATATGACCCCTTTGGTATAATATGATCATCCGTTTTAGGTGAAAAGACCTATGTCGAAACATCGGGTTGGGTTGAGAATATCGGGTGATGTTCAAAATATCAGGGGATGTTTGGAATGTCTGGTGATGTTTATAATATCACCTCTTGGACTAAAGTGATTTCTCTCTTGGAATATCAGGGTGACGTCAACAAGATAATGACTTGGTTCATCGTTGTCGCACTATGACGTCACCGTCATGTTATGTAAGAAGGGTCATGTTTGGAAATATGCCTCCGCGAGGTAAAAAGGATGGTGACGTCATCTTTATGTTTATTTCTTCATTTACTAGGTTTGGATGACATCGTCAAGATATTGTTTCGGGGTGATATTTTGTGACAAGATGATATTCAAAATATAGGGGGATATTCTGAATATCGGGTGATATTCAGGAATATGACCCTCACAAAATACATGATGTTGTTTGTTAGGTAGATATCGTTATCACATAAAGTTGATGTCCGGATGTTCAGAGCAAATGATTTTATTGGGTGATAATATTAGATCGGGGGGTCATTTATAATATGACTGATGTTAAGAAATATGATCCTCCCCTCGGAATATCAGGTTTGACCAGATCTTTGACTCATCATAACTTTTGTTCCTTAAGGAATATCAGGGTGATCCAAAAGGCAAACCTGCATGAAATTTTGTGCTCTATCCAACCATGAGGTTATTGTCATGAAATATTGACTTTGAAGAACTAACCTCATCATGATGACTTACCTAGTCCCCTTTATGCAGGATCATCTGCATTGTCTTACTTTTAACAGACCACCATCAAGCAGAAAACACAAGCAAAGCCAAACAAAAGAGTTGGGTCCTTGTTTTGTCAAGTCAAAATGGGGCATGTTGTGTAACCACACAACAGGTCCAAACCTATTTTATGTATGTTTGTAATGCCAACCTTGGAGATTGTTCCAATGGTTGATGATTATAATACCGACCTTGATGATCATTCCAAGGTTGATGTAGTGTATAAATAGTTTTAATTGAGTCATGAAAATGTATCCAAGTGCAAAGATGTGAAGATAAAGTGAATTAAGGTAGCAGAGCAGAGTAGAGGTGTTTTGTGCTTCAATGGTACTCAACCTTGGCATGGAGTAGATGTTGTTATCTCAGTTCACCCTTTTGGCAGTGAGCCTCCTTTTGGTAGTGAGTCTTCCTTTGGCAGTGAGCCATCCATAGGCAGTGAGCCTTTCTTTGCACTGAGCAATTTGAGCAGTGAGCCCTGTACGCAGCGAGCCTCTATTTTTTGATATTCATAAAACTCATATATTTCTGTGGGCTAACACCCACTGTGGTTTTTCCCTTTTAGGGTTTTCCACATACAAATCTAGTGTCTCCTGTGTTGTTTATGCTTTTGTGTTGAGTTTCTCATTTGATGCTTTCATGGTTATATCTGAATATAAGTAATTGATAAGTTGATGATCATATTTAGTTAAAAGTTTTAGGACAATGATTCACGCCCCCCCTCTTAGTTGTCCGGTGCAGTTCAACAGGATAGGGGCATTATTAGGGCTTGGATTGTGGAGAATTGGAAGACAGAAAATCTAATTAAATTCCCGCCCAAAGGCTTCTTCTATGTCATTTTTATTTCTTCAGAGGAAAGAGAGAATGTTCTCAAAGGTGGGCATTGGATGATGGGCAACTGGCTGCTCTATTTGCAAAAATGGCAACCCAATTTCTGTTGAATTGCACCGGACAACTGAGAGGGGGGTGAATTAGTTGTCCTAAAAATTTTAACCAAATATGATCAACAATTCATCAATTACTTATATTCATATATAACCATGAAAGCATCAAATAAGAAACTCAACACAAAAGCATGAACAACACAAGAGACACCAGATTTTTATGTGGAAAACCCCAAAAAAGGGAAAAACCATGGTGGGTGTTAGCCCACAAAAATATATATGTTATATCAATATCAGAAAATAGAGGATCACTATCTACAGGGCTCACTTCGCTTAGGGCTCACTTCGCTTAGGGCTCACTTCCCAAATTGCTCACTGCAAAGAAAGGCTCACTACCGAAGGGTGACTCACCGCCAAAAGATTGAGCTGAGATAACATCCACTCTATGCTAAGGTTAAGTTCCATTGAAGCACAAACACCTCTGCTCTGCTCTCCTACCTTACTTCACTTTCTCTTCACATTTTTCACCCCTTTTTTTCACTTTTCACTATTCAATTACAAGTATTTATACACTAAATTAACTTTGGAATGATCATCAAGGTTGACATTGCAATCATCAACTGTTGGAACAATGTCCAAGGTCGGCATTACAAACATACATAAAATAAGTCTTGACCTAATCTAAAATTATGCTAAGAAAATGTAGTAAAGATGTATATAGATCACGCCATGCCTTAGTTGGGACTTAAAAATGATCTTCCACCCCACAACATGCTTCTATAATCTTCAAGAGATCTCCGCAATCATTGGAATTAACCAAGTCGGCTAAGACTGGTTACACACTACGTTATCTAGGAATAATCGTCAAACAAGATCTCAATTCCTTAACGTGGACCAATGTAAAGGCAGGAACACGAGCAGGAGACATCCACAAGCATGTTGTAGTCACCAGGAACATCTGTACAACATCTAACTACTCGAATCATGAGATTTCTCCAACCAGAGCATAAGAACTCATCTATCATTAAAGAAAGATCGCTTGCGGACCACCAAATCATGAACCATTACAATTGTAGGTGCATATCATTATCCCAGACATCACTCTAGAACTGCAAACCAAAATACATAACTGTGGAGGAATGCAGAGAAAAATACTTTCTCCTGGACACCAGTGAATGAACAGAAAAAATAGGTTTTACTTTGGGGAACACAACTTCCTCAATTCTTCATACCAGAGGCTCAAACTCAAAATGTAGCATCTTCAGACATGCCTCTAAATATCTTCCAATCTGCAGACCAAGATATTCAATCAACAAGAAATGCGGAGCAATCTTCTGCACTATTCTTTTATTAACAACACATTGTCTTCTCTACAATTTACTACAACTCACTGTTTCTTTCAGAGGGGCAAATTTTCTCAATGTCTTCAACATATGAGGCTTCTAAACATTCAAAATATAAGAATACAATTGACACCAATGACAACACATATATGTTGACATCAATGACAATACTGATTAGGCACATACTTGCAACAATTTCAACTCGGTCAACCTAAGCCCATGTGACAAGCCTCTTTAGATCCAACTCTATAATCTTCCTATAGAATATTGGTCAAAAGTCTACCTTAAGAAAATTAGAATATCTCTTGGAACCTTAATTAACATTGATGGAGATTTTTTTCAAGGGAGATTTGTACCTTTATGCTTGAATAAAATAGTTGCGATCAAATAGATCCCAAAGGAGATCCGTCTATGTGAAGATGGTAGCCATTGGATCCAGCAACTAGAAATAGAGGAGGATAAGTTGTATTGCTTGAGATGTCAAAAACAAGATCACAAGGAAAAAGATTGTAAAGTCAAAACCAAGTTAGTTAAAAAATGGATCCCTAAGAAGCAAAAAAAACAAAGCCACAAAAGGTGGTGGGTCCAAAGACGAATGATGCTCAAGTGGCCATAGGAGAAAATAAAGATAGCCATTAAGGGGCTCAAACAAGCCCTAAGAAGAAGGAGATGACTCCTAATGAAGACATTTGGGACATTTTCACTCCCTCGGGTTCAAAGGATGAAGTGGAGAAGAATGCACACAACTTGGAAGAGTTTGATTGTGCTAGAAATAATGATGGTCGTGGGAAACTAGTTGAGATGGAGGAGAATCTATTGAACAAAGAAGATGATTTGGAGGGATGGGAAGAGTTAGACCACGATGACCTAGGAATTATAGACCAAAGGTGTATCATCCAATTTGCCTCAAAATCTTTGGAGTTGGTAAAATCAAAGAAAGGAAAAGGAAGGAAATCAAATAAACAAAAGAGAGAAGAGGAAGCGGTAGAGAAAGGCTTCACCAATATCAAAAAATTCATGATCTCCAAGGGAGGAGAGGTCTCCCTTGGTGAGCAATGAAGTGCCTAACTTGGAATGTTAGGGCCTTAAATGCCCCTAAAAAATGATGCTTAGTTAAGCGTCATCTCGAAAAGCTTCTCGTGGACATTGTTATTCTACAAGAAACCAAAATTGGGAGCTCAGAGACAACAAAATTCGTCAAGTATTGTAAGAACTGGTCCAGATTATTTTGGGAGGCTTGTGGATTAGTGGGTGGACTTGGTATCCTAGGGAAGGTGTTAGGGATTGCATGCAGAAGATATCAATTAAATGCAAATAAAGATTAAAAAGAGGAATGAAAAAACATATAAATAATAACATTGAGAGACAAGTTTTAATGTGGTTCACCCAAACTCAGGCTACATCCACCAACAAAGAGTCCAATTTTATTATCCAATAAATCAAACCGATTACAACTAACAATCCTTGCAACTCAATACCACTCCAAAAATGCTACAATACATCAACAAAAAACCTAACACTTAGCTTCTTTTATAAGCCTTATGTCGGTTACAAAATAGGGTTTTTTTATGTCAGACAATAAAAAAAAAATAACTCCCGACACCTTTATAAAATAATAAAAACCCGTTTGAGGTTTCGGGGGCGCTGCCTCTTGACCCTACCTCGTGACCCTACCCTGTATCGCGGTAGGGAGCGCGCCGGGGTGCTGCCCCTTGGCCCCGTCTTGGGGGCGCTACCCCTTGACCCTATTAAATAATTTGGGGGGGAAACCGCACCGATAAAAGTGGGGTAAATTTAACCTCCGAGTCTGATTAGGCTTTATATAACAACAATTTCCCACTTGGAGACTAATCAGACTCCACACCATATCATCTCCCACTTGGATACTGATCATAGCATTGCTGACCCTATAGCTCCCACTAGAAATAAGCACCCTGGACTCTGCTGTTCTGATTTTTTTTTGTTTTCAGTCTTGAAGACTAACAAAATCTGAAGAGGAGCTTAGCTTCTCCCTTGTCACTACCTTCGTAAACATATCTATTGGATTTTCATCTGTATGTATCTTTTCCAGCCTTAACTATCCATCATCTAACACTGACCGGATGAAGTGATACCTGAGCTGTATGTGTTTGGTCTTTGAATGCAAGGCATAATTCTTTGCAAGATGTATGGCACTCTAACTGTCTATATACAAAGAATTGTTAGCCTGTTGTTTGCCCAATTCTTCCATGAAAGATTGTAGCCATATCATCTCCTTGCTTGCCTCTGTTGTAGCTACATACTCTGCCTCCGTGGTGGATAAAGCAACCACCTTTTGTAACTTGGAGATCCAACTCACTGCTGCCCCACCTATAGTAAAGACATAACCTATAGTACTATGTCTGATATCAATATCTCCTACCAAATTTGAGTCTACATAACCTGCTAAATCAGTATTAGAGCCCCCAAAACATAAGTGTTTATTGGATGTACCTCTCAAATATCTAAGAATCTATTTTACCGCATTCCAATGCTCCAATCTGGGATGACTCATATACTTGCTTACGACTCCTACAACATGTGTAATATCCAGTCTTGTGCATACCATGGTGTACATTAAACTTCCTACAACTGAAGCATATGGTACCTTGGACATTTTTTATTTCTCCTCTTGTGTCTTAGGACACATCTCCTTAGTCAATTTCAAATGACTAGGCAAAGGTGTGCTGACAGCTTTTGTATTCTCCATATGGAATCTCTGCAACACCTTTTCAACATAATCAACCTGAGATAGAGTCAATTTTCTGTTCTTCCTATTTCTGCAAATTTTCATACCAATGATTTGTTTTGCTGCCCCCGAATCCTTCATAGAAAATGATTGTGCTAACTATTGTTTTAACTCTCTTATGTGATCCATGTTAGACCCTGCTACAAGCATGTCATCAACATATAAATATAAAGTGATGTAGTTGTCATTATCCAACCTCTTAAAATAAACACAATGGTTAGATTTACACCAACTATAGCCTTGCTCAGCCATAAAACTATCAAATTTCAAATACCATTGTCGAGGTGCTTGTTTCAAGCCATAAAAACTCTTCTTCAATCTGCACACCAATTTCTCCTTATCGTTGACCTCAAATCCTTGGTGCTGTTCCATATATATCTCCTCATCCAAATCACCATGGAAAAAGGTAGTTTTCACATCTAGCTATTCCAAATGCAAATATTCAACAGCCACAATACTTAAAACAGTATGAATAGAAGTCATCTTAACAACCAGAGAAAAAATCTCATCAAAATCAATACCTTTTTTCTGTGCAAATCCTTTTACAACTAACTTGGCTTTAAATCTTTTCTTACCTCCATCTTCCTCTTTCATCCTATAAACCCATTTGTTTGGTAAAGCCTTTTTACCTGCAGACAACTTACATAATTCCCAAGTCTAATTTTTCAGCAAGGAGTCCATTTCTTCTTTCATTGCAAGCTCCCACTGAACCTTTGTATCCACCTGCATAGCTTCATCATACCCTTCTGGTTCACCAGCATCTATTAACAAAATATAATACAAAGAGGGAGAAAACCTTTCAGGAGGTCTAGTTAGCCTTGTTGACTGTCTAACATTCATTAGAATTTGTGGTATTTCTTGTTGTTGTTGCGGAGCATGAGGAACCACTAGAACATCACTATTTGAAGTATCATCCAGCATGACATAATACTTTTCTTTCTTCTCATACTGCTGCAACTGATCTTTGTACATCACCTCATTGAATACAACACCCCTACTTCTCACAATTTTTTGATTTTTAAAATCCCAAATCCTATAACTAAATTCATCAATGCCATATCCAATGAACATACACTTTTTTTTATTTTGTATCCATCTTGGTTCTATTTTTAGAATCTACATGTGCAAATGTTTCACATCTGAAGGTTTTGAGAAAAGAATAACTCACCTTCTTACCTGTTCATGCTTCCTCTGAAATACCACAACCCAAAGGATCTAAAGGACCTCTATTAATTAAATATACAACGATGTTGACAGCCTCTGCCCACATGTTTAAAAGCAGCCCAGTATGCAATCTCATGGTTCTTGCACGCTCCATTATTGTCCTATTCATGCGTTCAACCACTCCATTCTCCTATGGAGTCCTTGGAACTATTTTTTTCCTACGAATTCCATTAAAGGAATAGTAATCCTCAAATTCTTTGCAACAATACTCACCACCATTATCAGATCTAAGACATTTTAATCTTTTACCCGTCTCATTCTCAACCAAGCTTCTCCATTTTTTAAATGTTTCAAGTACATCAGATTTCTGCCTAAGGAAATAAATCCAAACCTTCCTAGTTGCATCATCTATGAATGTAACATAATATCGAGAGCCATTGAGAGAAGATACCTAAGTCGGTCCCCATACATTTGTATGCACAAGCTCCAACTTTTCATCTTTCTTTTGCTTCCAATCCTTGAGACAACTAACTCTCTTTTGTTTGCCATACACACAACTTTAACAGAAAACCATATTAATACATTTCAGACATGGTAAAACTTTCTTAGAACGAAGTACCTTCATACCTTTTTCACTCATATGCCCAAGTTTTTTATGCCACAGTGTTGTCTCAGAACCTATAGCAACTGTTTTAGTCTCTTCTTGTGAACTTGTAGTAACTGTTCCTGAACCTGTTTGTTTTTTCTCTACAACAATTAAAGTAGAAGGAACAATATGACATGTACAAAGATATAAGGTGCCTACTTTCACACCTTTTGCTACTATTAAGGCACCTCTTGAAACCTTCCAATTTTTATTTGTAAATGTTACAATAGAACCTTCATCAGTTAGCTGCCCTGCTGAAATTAAATTCCTACTTAGCCTTGGAACGTGCCTTACCTCTTGTAGTAGCCAATGATTCCCATTCTGTAACTTAATCTTGATTCTTCCCTTTCCAACAATCTGACAAGGTTCATTATCTCTCAAATAAACCAGCCCAAAATCCCCTTGGACATAATCAAGAAAATAACTTCTATGGGGCATAGCATGAAATGAGGCCCCTGAATCTAAAACCCATGAATCATCAACATTATCTAGGGAAAGAATCAAAGCATCATCTTCAAATCTATTACTTACCACATTTGCCTCCTTATTGCCTTCTTGTTTGTCTCCTTCTTTATTCTTCTGATACCAGCAATCTTTCTTCAGATGACCTGGTTTCCCACAGTACCAACAATCCTTCTGTCCTCTAGATTGGGATCTCTTGTCCCTTGATTTTCTTTGTGACTTCCCATGACCTCCAGAACCTTTTCCTCTCTCCTTTGATTTTCCCCTACTTTCTACATTCAAAACACTACCTGACATGGACCCTCCTGAGCTTTTCCGTCACATTTCCTCGCTAAGGATAACACCAACAACATCATCAAATTTTAAAGTATTTGACCCAGATACAAAGTTACTTACAGCCATTACCAAGCTATTCCAGCTTTTTGGCAAAGAACATAAAACCAAGAGAGCCCTCACCTCTTCATCAAATTTCACTTTTACAGAAGTTAACTAACTGGTAATCGTATTAAACTCATTTAAATGATCTGTTATAGATCCATCTTCAATCATTTTTAGATTAAACAAATGCTTCATGAGAAATACCTTATTTGAGGCTAAGGGTTTTTCATACAATTTAGCCAAAGCTTTCATCAGTTCATCTATTGTCTCTACTTCTGTTATATTGAATGCCACCGATGGTGCTATGCACAACCGAATGTTTCCTAGTGCCTTTCTGTCTAGAAGATTCCAATCCTCATTAGTCATTGTTGTTAGTTTCTTGGCTATTCCTTTCAATGACCTCTATAAATCTTTCTTATAGAGATAATCCTCCATTTGCATCTTCCATAACTGATAGTTCTGCCCATTGAATTTATCTATGTTTAATTTACCCTCATCCACCATTGCTCCCACTTAACCATGAGACTCCCACTCAACCGTGAGACTCCCACTCAACTGTGAGACTCCCACTCAACTGTGAGACTTTCCTGTAGATGATAATCCAACACAACTTAATCTGATACCACTTGTTAGGGATTGCATGCATAAGATATCAATTAAATGCAAATAAAAATTAAACAGAGGAATGAAAATACACAAAAATAATAACAGTGAGAGACAAGTTTAACGTGGTTCACCCAAACTCGGGCTACATCCACCAACAGAGAGTCCAATATTATCATCTAGTAAATCAAACCAATTACAACTAGCAATCCTTGTAAATCAATACCGTTGAAAAAATGCTACAATACATTAACAAAAACCCTAACCCTTAGCCGCTTTTATCAAGCCTTATGTCAGTTACAAAATGGGGTTTTTTTATGTTAGCCAATAGAAAAAAATAACTCCTGACGCCTTTATAAAATAATAAAAACCCGTTTGAGGTTTCGGGGGCGTTGCCCCTTGACCCCATCTTGGGGGCGTTGCCCTAAACCCCCGCAAGGGGCGTTGCCCCTTGACCCCGTTAAATAATTTGGGGGGAAACCATGCGGATAAAAGTGGGGTAAATTTAACCTTCGAGTCTGATTAGGCTCCATATAACAATAGAAGGATAACTATGTTTCAATCAACCTAATCGATATGCAACCAAACTAGATGCTGTGTCTGGTAAAAAAAATGTCTTACTAATTTCCAATTCTTCCTGTTCAATATCTATGGGTTGACTAAAATGGAGGACAAGTTGGCCAATTAGGAGGAGATCAAAAATAAATTAAGAACCTTCATTCCATCCCATATATCATGGGTGGTGACTTCAATGCAATCCTTAATCTGAGTGAAAAGAATGACAGCCTGAATAAGGAAAATAAAGTTATACAAGACTTCAGATCATTTGTGGAAGATGTGGGGGCGATAGATTGTGAGACCTCGAATGGAACCTACACCTAGACTAACAAGTGTATTGGTTTCTCCAACATCTCAGAAAGACTTGATAGGTTCTTGATCTCCCATAATTGGCTAAATGAGCCAATGAGTGTTGAAGCTAAGATTCTTCTGCTATCTGTATCAGACCACTTTCTAGTTTCCTTGGAATTAAAAATGGATGAGCTTCCCAGGTGCAACTCTTTCAAATTTGAAAATATGTGGTGGCAGGATGAAACTATTATTAATAACCTGGAAAGATGGTGGAAAGAATGCCAGGTGTCTGGGACGGTCAACTTATGCTTTATCAAAAAACTATAATACCTAAAAGCCAAGTAAAAAAATGGAATAAGGAGGAATTCAAAAATATCTTTGAAGAAAAGCTATGCATTGAGCAAGAGCTAGAGGAATTGAATAATCGAGTGATTGCCTTTGGCATGTATAAAGAAGATTTTGAGCTAGAACAAAAGCTTAAGCAAGACCACAAGGAGGTATTGGCACGTGAGGAGATTTACTAGTGGGACAAGGCCAGGGAGGTCTGGTTGAGGGCAGGTGACTCCAACACTAAGTTTTTCCATGTGTCAACTAAAGAAAAAGAGTGAGAAATAGAATAGATGAAATCTTGAGGGTAGATGACACAACTACAACAAGTTGGGAAGAAATAGAAGTGGAGGCTATTGAACATTTCTATGGACTGCTGGGAAACAAGTCATGATCTTTAGACAGATCTTGCACATTCTCCCTCGATTACATCCCAAGGCTCATCTCCGATGCCGACAACAACATGCTCTCCACTCTAATCTCAATGGAGGAGGTCTAGGCGGTGGTGTTCCATATGAACCCTGATAAATTACCTGGGCCGGATGGTTTCCCCATGAGCTTCTACAAAAAATGTTGGCCCTTCATTGGGAATGAAGTTTGGAAGATTGTGGAGGAGTTCAGGATGAAAAAGAAGTTTGTCAAAGATATCAACAACATGGTTGTTGCTCTTATCCCCAAAAAATCAAATTGCAGGTCCTTCAGTGAGTATAGACCGATCTCTTTATGTAATGTTATCTATAAAATAATATCCAAGGTGTTGGCCAACCACCTCAAGATAGTTCTAGATTTGATAATTTCAGAAGAACATAACAATTTTGTTCCTGTAAGAGAAATTAGTGACAACATTATAATTACCAGAGAGACTATCCACACAATGCAAAGGATAGGATAAAGGGCATGATGCTGAAATTAGATGTTAAGAAGGCTTATGATATAGTTGACTAGAATTTCTTAAGGCCAGTAATGAGCAAGTTTGGATTTAATAACCACTAGTTGGACTTGATTCAATTTTGTATATCTACAACGAGGTATTCGGTCTTGGTCAATGGGTCCCTCTGTGGCTTTTTTGAAGCTATGAATGGACTGAGGAAAGGGACCCCATCTCCCCCTTCCTTTTTATGATTATGGTAGAAGCGATGGAAAGAGCCATTAAGAAATGAAGGGCTGAGGGACTTTGGAAAGGAATACAAGTGGCCGACGATGTTGATCCCATCACTCACGCCCAGTTTGTAGATGACACAGTTCTATTTGGAGAAGCCAACATGATGGAAGTAGAAGAAATCAAGACACTTTGGAAGAATATACCAAAATTTTAGGTCATTTGATGAACTATGAGAAATCAAAATGTTTTTTATTTAGCACCAAAAAGCATATCCAAATGAAAATTACGAATTTGGGTTCTCAGTCTCCTCTCTTCTAGCCAAATACCTAGGAGCCCCCAATCTTTGCTTGAATATGTCAGTCAAATCACTAGGAGGAAGTAATGGAAAATTACAGGAATAAATCTGCGGCTTAGAAGAGCAAATGGCTTACTCTAGCTAGAAGAATAGCGATGATACGCTAGATATCATGTCCGTGGTCCCCATATACATTATGTCTTGCTACCAGATGACTCACAATATTGAAGCCAACTTGGAAAGCTATCTTAAGTAGTTCCTTTGGGAAGGGTCAAAAGAAGAAAAGAAAATTCCCTTGATTCACTAGGACAAGGCTTGTGCATCTAAAGAGGCTGGGGGTGGGATGGGCTTAGAAGAATGATAGATCAGAATATGGCCCTGGGTTCCAAACTCACATGGAAAATGTATAGGGACCTGAATAAACTGTGGTGTAGAATATTCTGAAATAAATATTTAGACGAACTCAAGCCAAGCTAGATTCTCACAATGATCAACTCAGCTGGAGGCTCGATGATCTGGAAGTTTCTTTGGGAAAGCAGAAGTCTCATCATTAACCATATTACGTGGAAAATAAATAATGGCAGGGCTGCGGATTTTTTGTTGGACTCTTGGAATGACCACTTACCCCTTAGGGAAGTGTGTGGCATGGTGGACTAGGTGGATAGCATTCAAGATTTGGATGGCACGAAGGTGGTAGACTATGTCATCAAGGTTTCTGATGAGGCAGGGGACATAAAAGAATGGCTTAACATTGAGGCCTTGCCCTTGCCTAAAAGGATCAAACAGTCACTCCAAACTGAGCTCTCTCAAAGGAAAATAACCTTGAACAACCAGAAGGACCAAATTATCTAGTGCGGCTCAAAGTCGGGGGAATACATAGTAAAAAATGGATATGTGATTTAGCATGCCTCTTGAGTAATAAAAGATTAGCCCTCAATCCTATGCTGGCACTCTTGGGTACTGTCCAAAGCCAGGGCTTTTCTATGGACTGCACTTCATAAAATAATTCTAGTAGTTGATCGCCTAGAAGTAATTGGGATCCATGGCCCCTCAAGGTGTCTGTTGTACTGTAATAATGGTGAATCAGTTGACCACCTTCTCTTGGAATGCCCCTTTGCTAATAGATGTTGGGACTGGTTACAAGCGAATCTCAATTGGAGTGCACCTCGACAATGTAATTTAGTGGGAGTCCTGCAAAGTTGGCCTAGGATCAAAAGAAACACCCTATGGGCAAATGTCTAGATTATCTCGCCATCTCTCATTGTATGGTAGATATGGAAAGAGAGGAACATGGGAGTCTTTAGAGATGAACACAAGTCCTTCAAAGAGGTCTATATAATGATAGAGGTTAGTATTTGTGAAGCTACGAATGCAAAATGCAATGTTAAGGCTGAGACAACCTTTACAACTTGGGATGGGGAATTACAACTTAATTGGAAAGCCCTAAGAAGACCCACTGGAGAGTTCAGGGACAAGAGAAGGGAAAGAAGAGAGGCCAAATGGATTCCTCCAGCTCCTAGGAGAGTCAAGCTAAACTTTGACGGTGCCGCAAAGGGCAACCTGGGCTTGGCTGGTGCTGGGTATATCATTAGAGACAATAGTGGTAAATATTTGGGGACAATTTTAAAAAAGGTTGGGTTTGCCACCAACAATGAAGCAGAGTTTGAGGAGACATATACAAGCAAAAATTGGTCAAATCACTAGGATTCTCAATTGTGTGTTCAAGCTATTCTCTAGAAAGATACTTTGAACTGGAAACTCAAAAATTGGGTGAACAAGGCCCAATCTATTCTGAGCGAGCTTGGTGACTTCACGGTTGCCCACATCTTCCAAGAAGCCAACATGGTAGCGGATTTTCTGGCAAATCACGAGATGCTCCAAAGAGAACGTACAATTATAGATAAGGATTCCTATAGATGGTCGAGGCTAGACTGCATAATCATGAAAGAGTGGGTAATAAATTTTCAAGAAAAGTAAGGGTGATACCGTCCATGGGATTTGGCTCGCAGCCAATCGTGCTTCTTTTCCATGGGTGTTTGTCTTAATTGGCAGCGGGCTCCATGGGTGAGGATAAGATTTGTCAGGGCGTGTAAGAAATGCAAAGTGATCGCGGACCTAATCTGAAGAATAGATTGGGTGATGGTTAGGTTGGTTGATCAAGGATTGGATTGGACTACCAAAAGAGAATCGATACGTGGAGAGAAAATGGTGGCTTAGGTCTGAAGATTGGTAGACCAAAATCTAAATATAATTCGTCTTGGGATTCCTCAGTCCTCTTGGGAGGTGGAGGACTACAGCTCGTGAGTTAGGTTTGATAAAGAATGGAGGTGCTAAACCAATTATTCCACAGAAGAAAATATTGCTCTATGATGTGCTTTGAAGGCACCCACTAAATCCTATGGAAGGTGCACGTAGGAAGCAGTGGTTGAAATCCTATAAATTGAAGATGGGAACTCAGACCTCCACACTTTAGCGATGGCCGGTAAATGACACTTTGGTCTGAAATGTAAATGTGAAGATTATAACACAGAGCTTTAGCTTAGAAGACTGTTCAAAACAAACAATGATATGGTCAAACAAGCAATCAAGAATATTATTGGGCAAAAGGCTATGTAGGAAGGACACACACATGACAGGGAATTAATGGAGATCTTCTGCACAAATGTGGCCCAAGCCACAGGAGCAATGTACCGTGCCTCATGATTTGTCAGATTTGTGGTGAATGGTGAGATAATAGATGAGGTAATGAAGTCTATCACGAAGATCAATATCAATCCTAAGAAAGGATACATTACTAAAGTTTTTAATGCTGAAGTTGCCAAAAAGAAATAGAATGTTGCAGAAGCGCTGAAGATATTTCAAGATGACCTGAAGAGTTGTGAGATGACTACATTTGCTAACTATGTTAGTGTCTTTGGTGATCTTTTTTCCCCTCAACAGTTGGAGATGGACAATGTACTTGCGGATGGGATTAATACCATCTCAATTGCAATGTAACTTATTTCTTCTTCAATAATAGGGAGCTACTCCCTCTAGTATCACTTACCTTTAAAAAAATATTATATTTTTTTTTTTCAAAACTAAATAGAATTTAATATGGGTATACAAATTAGTAGTTGTCTTCTAGTACTATTGCAATGAGTTTTTTTATCTAGTGATTAATCTATCTAGAGTAAACTAATGGAATAGAGTATTATTTTTCATGTTGAACAAATTTTATTTTTTACCTCAAAAAATTTTAACAAAAAATATTTTGAAATCATTTATTTGTGTTGGCTCATAATTTGAGCTCTTTTGGACGGATTTTGCAGATTTACTTTTTTAGATATTATGTTTCCACTTTTTAAGGACACAAATACCAAAAAAACTAAAGAAAAATAAAAATACCAAAAAATTGACAGATTTATGGATTTGTTACATACCGTCTACCACTCATAGCCCCTAGAACATAGTGAAGTTCTTGAGCACTATTCCATCTAATAAATAAATATATTGTGAACATTCTTAATTAATTATAC
Source organism: Cunninghamia lanceolata (assembly GCA_027924645.1). Taxonomy (NCBI): domain Eukaryota; kingdom Viridiplantae; phylum Streptophyta; class Pinopsida; order Cupressales; family Cupressaceae; genus Cunninghamia; species Cunninghamia lanceolata. Next base: position 14,784,432 of record BSBN01000476.1, on the reverse strand, counting down.
ATAGTAAATAACTCAATTATTAAGAATTTTGATATTCTACAATATTTATAATATATATTAATAATATTATATTTATAAATTAATTTATTTATGAAATATATAATTATTTTTAAGTAATTATATAATATTTTATTGTTATTGATTATTAAAAAAAGACAATTTAATAATTATTATAGAAGATTTTGATCTAAAATCTAAAAATTAAACTACTAACACAAAATTTAACTAAAACTAATTTTCAACCATACTTACTATGTGACACTTGTTATACGAACTTTCTTGGTAACTTTTAAAATTTGATATTACAAAAATAATATATGATCTATTCAATTAATCCAACTCATATAAATTTTATAATATAAATTTGTAGTACATTTAAAAAATTAATGGACTATAAACATAAAAATCTATAAGACAAATATGAAGATAAATATTTTAAGCAAGTACTATACTTAACTTTTGATCTTTGTATCTATTAATTCCCAAAATTTTAATTTTTAGAGTTATAATTAAGACAAAACAAAAACATCATTACCTAATAACCACAACACACATACTATTAGTACTACATTACAAAGGTAGGTACTCCCACTATGTGGCACTTATTTTTTAATGTATCCATACCTATCTATGCTAGCCTAGATAAATATTAAAAAATAGTATTTAAATAAATATTATAAAGATTTTTTTTCAAAACTAAATAGAAATTGATATGTGTATGCAAATTTCATATACATATTCTAAACTAGTATATATGTTAGAATATATATATGTTTATTTGTTAATTTATCCATGCTTGTATATGGGAATTTAGATAAATATTAAGATTTTTTTCAGCACTAAATAGAAGTTGACATGGGTGTATATATATATTTGTTAATGTATCCATCCTTGTATATGGGAATTTAGATAAATATTAAGATTTTTTTCAAAACTAAATAGAACTTGACATGGGTGTATATATATATAAGTCTTGAGGTGTCTATATCAAGTTTATTATATAGGATAGTTAGGTGCCTCAAAACTAATATTTCCGGGACATCTTTTATATAAATATATTTAAGACATGCTATATTAATTATTTTATATTACTGTTATTGTTAAAACTTCACAACCATTCAATTAACATGCTTTATTAATTTGTAAATATAAATATTATTCCTCTTAAAAGTGATGTAGATTGTCTAACTACAATGTACAAGAAAAAGTTGGATAAGTGGTGTATATTTTATATGTTTTATAATTAGTACCTATATCTTAAGTGTATCTATCTAAAAGATCCACAGAGATAATCTAATCTAATATATGGATTATAATGGGTGTTATCTTGGATTTCTTCTATTTTCACTCATTATAGATTGTAATGGGTGTTAGTTTGGGTTTCTTCTATTTTCAACCATAATTTAAAGCATTCATGCTTATCTTTTCCTGTAAAACTGTTTTCAATGTGTTTATAAATCTCTGCACTTACTTAAAGACGAACCAACAGTTTCTTATTGTATTGGTGAATTGCAAGAGAGAAGAATGTTAGTCTGCTGAAATTTTTTAAGCCATAAGATTCTTTCCAGGTAAATATAGTGTATTGTATTGTTTTTTTTTTTTTTTTTTCTCTCTCTGTAATTTAGATAAGATTGTATATACTGCTGCTTTCAAACAGGTTGATCAGATTTCTTTTCTCAACAGAAAAGAAATCGTTGCAGAGCATAAATCAGAAAAATGGCAAGCAAGTGGAGATTGGTAGTGAGGGTGATGTTGATAGTGATGATATGCAGATCAGTGGAGGGGACACCAGGAGAATGGGGATGGGCTCATGCAACGTTCTATAGAGAAACCCCCGGCGGCGCCTGCGGATTCGCAGATGAGCAGAGCCGATCACTGTATGCCTCCAAATATACAACTGCACTGAGCACCGTTTTGTTTGAAAATGGGGGCAAATGTGGGGCATGTTACAAAGTAAAATGCATTGGGAGCAAATGGTGCTTGCCTGGGAAACGCTCTGTGAAAGTTACAACAACAGATTTCTGCCCACCCAATTATGCTCTGCCCAATGACAATGGAGGGTGGTGCAATCCTCCTCGCCCACATTTCGATATGTCTATCCCTGCTTTTGAAAGGATTGCTGTTTATGAGGGAGGGATTGTACCCATCAAGTATAAGAAAGTCAAATGCCGGTTCCATGGAGGAATTCGCTTCACAATTCGAGGAAATCCATACTTCATTCTGGTTTTGGTGTGGAATGTGGGTGGAGATGGGCAGGTGGTGGGAGTGAGCATCAAGGGTTCTAACACTCCCTGGTTTCCAATGAGGAGGAATTGGGGTCACAATTGGGAGTTCACTGGTAGCCGTCTTCAAGGCCAAGCTCTCTCCTTCATAGTGACCACCAGTGATGGGAGAAGTGTCACTGCATATGACGTTGCTCCTCACTATTGGATGTTTGGGACGACCTACACTGGCAAATCTATACACTGATCACCATTCTGAAACTCACATTCACTATCCATTATATTAGAAATTCTGTATATAGTTTGGTGGATTTGATTTGCTCTTCAAAATAATTTGTTGTTGTCTGTCAATGCCTCAATGCCTGGGGAAGTGATGCAGAATGCATTCACTTTATTTTTCTGGCCTTTCTTGTCTGCAATAAAAGACAACATTTAAATTTATATATATGTAAGGCATTTTGGAATATAGAACCAAATTCTTTAATTAATGGTTCATTTTATGAAATGAAACAAGCCAAGTATTACTGTCCTTTCAATAGTTCAAACTTTGCTGAGATATTGAGATTTTATAAAAGTTAGAAGGGGATGGAAGTATTACTGTCCTTTCAATAGTTCAAACTTTGCTAAGCTATTGAGATTTTATAAAAGTTAGAAGGGGATGGAAGTATTACTGTCCTTTCAATAGTTCAAACTTTGCTAAGATATTGAGATTTTATAAAAGTTAGAAGGGGATGGAAAAAGAAATTTCATGCACTTTTGGTTTGTAAGTGCACAGGTTGATTTTATTCTATAGCCTAACAAGTTTAAATTGAAAGTTTTGTTGTGTGAGTAACTTGCAATTACCATCTGATTTGATTTCTAGGATATTTGTGGGTTGTGAAGAGTAGATTTTTACATTATCTTACAAGTTTTTCTTTTAATAATTTCAATTAGAAGATTTTAATTATAATTTATGATAGTTTATATTGTCTGTAGAGTACAACTAAAGAGTAAATAAATTAATGAACTCATGACCATAGTTTACCATTTAAAATATTGATTAACAGTTTACCCTTCAATCTGACTACTTTTTTTTAAGCTTTTGAATATATGTAATTGTTACTTTATAATATTTCAAAGTAAACAAGTAAATGTTAATTATGAAATTTAATGGGGTGATGACGAGTGGGATCTGGCACAGTAATGTGGGCACCTATTCTCCGAGGCTCCTTGTTTGCCTATGCTCAGCATTGATTTCACTACTATTGTTAGTGCCTCAGTGTCTACCCAGGATCGATTAGTTAGGAATCCCATCCTGTGCGGGACTGTTTGTTGGATGTTGTAAGTCCTATAGCTCAAACCTCGGTGGCTGGGGAGTTGGTTGTATTTCTAGCACAGTTTTGGATTCTAGAGCTGTGGTGATGGTGGTCTGTCAGCAAAGTTGTGGGCTGATGCTATCAAGGGTTTGGACCTCTCCACCCCTGCTTAGTCCCTGGCTCTGTCAGTGGAGGGTAAGGGTCTTTTACTCGGTGTCCCATATAATATTGTTGAGAGGTCAACTTCCAGGTGTAGGAATTCACTTGTAGGAAGATTTATTGGGCTAGACCGAATATTGACATGTTAAGAAAGTGGGCTCAGTCAGACCATTTTGAGATTGTTGCTTTAGTGTTCAAGGGTTTTCTTTTTATGTCCTTCACTGTTGAGATTGTTGCTTTACTGTTCAAGGGTTTCCTTTTTATCTCCTTCACCCACCATAAAGGCTGTGCTTGGACCCTCTTGGATGACCCATGGTTTTTAGGTAAGAATTGTTTATTCCAAAAAAAATGGTCACTAGGCTTTGATTCTGAAAAGGAATGCATCAATAAGATTTTGGTGTGGGTCAAGTTTTTTGGGTGGCCATTGGAGTATTGGGAGGAGTAGGTCTTCATGGGTATTGCCAACTAATTTGGTTAGTTTATTGTGGGGGATGTAGTCATGAAATCTAGGAACTGACTACTGTTTGTAAGATTTTGTGCTTATTTGACTGTCAGTAAGGTGTTTCCTTCAACAACTACCTTATCTTGGAAATTGATTAAACGGGTGCAATGGATAGTATTTGAGAATTTCATGGTTGCTTCCCATTGTTGCCTTAAACTTTTGTCATGCAGTTATAAATGTCAGTGCAACAAGAGAAAGTAATCTTTTTGGAGGAAAAAGGAGCATGCTTTGCTTTCCCAACCTCTCAAGAGGCCTATGGCAAACTATAGTGTGGAGGGAAGCCCCTTGTCAGATGGAATTAATGAGGCTTAGGAAGGTTGAAGGAAGGTTGTAGGGGGATGGAATCTAAGGATAGTAGGTGTTTGGGTGGGACCCAAGATACTTGTGTCTTTAACCCTACAAATGAGTTTTGGAGATCACCCACCATTTTTAAAGAAAAAGGAGAACTAGTGCTCCGAGAGAGGATATCTTATGGCCCCTTGGATCCTTTAGATTCAAGAGAAACATTTAAATAGGGAGTATAACCCAGAAGGATTTTTGCTCCATCGAAAAGAAGGTAAAATACATATAGTGTAAAGTAAAAAAGTTTAAAATTAAAATTTACAAATATGTTTGTAATAAATAAAATAGCTCAAAGTATTATTTTTCATGTTGAACAAATTTTAATTCTTCATAAGTTTATATGAGAAAATTTTAACAAAAATTATTGGGAAAATCATTTATATTTTGAGTGAAACAAACACCTAAAATTGAGCAGAAAAATACTGTCGGCTAAATTCTTTAGCCATTATAACAAAAATTGTAATATTTATAATAATATAATATTCATATTAATGTGATTATTAGTACCTCTATTGATTAATCTATCTAGAGTAAACCAATCAAGAACAAATTTTATTTTTTCCCTAAGTCTACATGAGAAAATTTTTAACAAAAAATATTTGGAAAATCATTTATCTGTGTTGTGATTGGCTCAAAATTTGAGCTCTTAAGGACCGATTTTAGAGAAATATTATTTTGAGAAAAACAAACACACTAAAATGGAGCAGAAAAATATGGTAGGGACTATGCAAATATTATTGTAAGGAAATGAGAGCATCTCAGAATGTATTTCTAAGAACAGTGGTGTCTTCGACAGATTTAAATTCTTTTCAATCTCTTCAAAAAACACGCACAACTATGCCACAAAGCGGAAACAGACATAGAACATTTCCAACATTGACCCTTAGAGGAAATACAAGCAATAAGATCTAATTTCAACAACAGAAGCGTTAACACAAAAGATAGAACAGAAGACACAGATTTACGTGGGGAAAACCCTTACGGGTAAAAAAAAACCCCACACTTCAAAAGCCCAGATCGCCATTGAATTATTCAGCAATAGAAAATACAATTACAATACAATTTAGGCACTAAACCTCTCATGGAGATTTACATCTTGCTCCTCTGGAAGAATAACTGACAGCATAACCCTACACAAAGTTCTCCAGCACTTGGGTTAGTACTTCATACTATTATCATGCCACAAATAGCATACAGTACATGACATCACCCTACACCTGAACTCTGTTCTTTCTCCTCACACGCACTCCTATGTTACAATGCATTTTTCATGTCACATTACAAAAGAGAACAATCAGTTCAACTACCTCAGACCGTTACAACTCCAAAAGGTCGACAGTTCATTTTTAACCATTCGCAACTGTTCATATTCATGAGGACTAAATAGTCCCACATGCATCAGTTGACAAACGCAGCAACAACATATATGGACGAACACATGGTAAGTCTATCATCGATGCTTTTGCCGCCGACGACCCCAGCCGGTCAAACATTAATGAACCATCGGAGAGACCAAGGCCTTCGGTGCGACTTCATCCTTCGCCAACAACATTCCTTCTGCCGATGCCAAATTCCATCAGACAAACCAAGCTCATCAGAGTAAGAGTTCCACCTAAGGCTGATAGCGTTAGTCCCACCGATACCAAACCTCCATCGGTAACACACATAACAGTCAGAGTGATATCTCAACACTACACTGATCGAAGAGGTCTTGACGACGCCAACCTTCAACAATTCATTGAAGTAACACAAGGCAATCGAAGAGAGAACACAAAACTTCGTCGAAGACCCCTGTTTTGCTGATAGCACATCGTAGGAACAAACCACCATCAAGGAGACACAAATGGTTGGAGTAACAAACCAAGGCAAAGCTGATGGCTACACTCTACCTAATCAGGTTGTACCAATGAACCATTGAACTGATCGGTGAGACTCTAGACCATCAGTAGGAAACATCAAAGCAGTGCCGATAGAGCCTATCAGGCCGATGTCCAACTATTGGAGTAACACAACACACCGTCTCGCCAATGCAAAGAACAGATCACTGTGAACAATGTGATCACTGAGACAAAGCATAGCTCTTGCCGATGCCTATAATCTGAGTCACAAGTACTCAACATTCTCCCACTTGACGAAGGAATTACAAGAAACCATCAACACTCCAAGTCACAGATCCAAAGTTAATACTGCCTCCACTCCACTATGCTCACAAGCTACATAGAAGCTTTAACAAAACTAACTTCAAAGCTTTCAGAACATAACCATGAAACCATCCTCCAGAAATAAGATAGAACATCAGCTAGAACAACAATAAAAAAACTGACTGCACCCATCCAACTGAACAAAACCCATGTGACTGAAAATAACACACACAACAAGTGCTAATCCATCCAATCATCCATACCTTGAAGGTATTCATATCAGCAGACTCATACCACCTACATATACACCTATCAACTGCAAATACAAGCTCCATGTGTCAACCAGTCGAAAAAGACCAAACACATCCAAGAACTTGCATTGCATGGGTAATGCAGATCTAAAAAAGATCATGGCATACAAAGTCCACCAATAGAACCATATGGTAGGTGTAATCACACCATCATGTAGTACCAAGGAATCATCCACAATGATATGCAAAACCTATAAACAAATAACAACTCCTCACCACCAGTCCAGAACTCTCCCAAGTTCTCCACACCCAATAAAGGAAAGAGATAACAGAACTTCCATATCATCACTCAAGAACATAAGTGAAAACACATGACCACAAACTAGTGATCACCTTAGCTCCAATCAAACCTCAAACCAATGTAGTGTGAAACAAACCATCCAGGAAGATAACCGGGACCATAGAGAGTAACTCTGTAGATCATTTACCTGTAGGCAATCCTTCTACATACACATCTGAATGCCAACTGTGTCAAGTATGATCTCCTTCAAAACACCCCAATGAGGACAGCATAACAACATCCAAACAAACATTCAATATCAAGAGATCAAATTCAACATATGTAAACATGCAACTAACATGGATGTAAGCTTCTCAAACCAAAGAAGATCAAACTAATCCATTTCCTATTTCAGGAAATCAGCCCATAAAACCATCTCCTAACAATCCTCATCAATGAATGATATCTTAAACTCAAATGCACAAGGAGATTAGTCATGTTATCCATCTCTCACAATGAATCCTCTAGAACCATCTATGAGCAGTTCAAGATCCATGTCAATGAAAGAAAGCATAAAACACCTGAGAGAAACAATGGGCAATACCTCTCAAGTAATAAACTACTGAGTAGACCATGAGCAAGGATAAGAATGCTCCTCCAAGATATACAAGCCATCATGACTCCTCCAAGAGCAATCTCCTCATAGGTCTTTGTTGAACTCATGTCCAACCAAGGTGTAGGCTTCTCGGACTTTCTACTGAAATCTTCATCAAGAGTAACCACCAACAACACTTCTCTCATCTCAAGAGAATTATAGCCTCACCTTATTCTCCATGTACCCATGGGCATATGCAAATAATTATATCATGCTAAACTCCAAATGCATCACTGCACCAACATGAAGTAATCAAGCAAAAGATCAATGCACCCAACACACAGAGAATCACTAAACCACTGTCAAAGCTCCAATCATGTTAAGTCAGGAACTTATCATGATATCATGATCTTATCATCCCCCTTAGGAGATTCCATGCTCCAGATGAACATAACCATGGTCTCAAGAGCAATGTATCATGCCAAAACTCAAATGTAGAAATCAAGAAAATATCATGACATGAAACAAACCAAACTCTAAACCAACATCACCTGTCAAGCACCACCAACACCTCAACCAAGGATTTCATGAATCCTCCATGACTCCAAGATGTTACACATCCTCAAATAGTGCCCTTGCAAATGTGAAAGAACCCTTCTGTAGTAACAGGATCAAAGAGCTCCTCCTAGTAACATCTGCAACACTAAAGAAGATCATTCACCACTAAGTGATGAACACACAATCAATGCTAAAGCTCCCACTGAACTGTAACAACTGAGCTTTTCAAGCATCATGACCAAACATCTCCTAATCTAAAAATCCTCTAGGGCCACACATTAATATGTCCATGTGACAATAAAACCATGTCGCACCAAGATCTCCAAACCAAGGAAATACACTATCACTGTCAATAGCTTACACAAACCTATGAATCCAAGCTATTCATGACATTGTAATAGACATGCTATAGGTCTCCATAACTAACTATTTAGGTACTCTACAACATCCATCCTCTCATCCCGAAGCAGTCACACCAATGCACAAGTGACCACAGACCAGGCCAGCTAACAAATCTGCATTAACACTAAAACAATCTAGTGGATAAAGACATTCCACATCCGAGTCATCTCACTGTAGCTTAATAGGTGATCAGCCCACAAAACTACATAACTCATAGATCCAACCAATGTACCATGCAAACTCACTATCACATTGGAAACTGCAAAACTAAGATCTCAAGGAATAGATAACAATGTAGACAACATGACTCAAGCATCAGATTACTTTAAAATCTGATTCGCCAAACATGTCCACAACCTAAGCACCATAGTATAGAAAACCAACAAGCATTTCCATAGAAATACTGAGTGACATATCACATACTAGCATTCCTATGCAGAGAAAGTATTTCACCTCCTCACACCATGCATGGAGCATGCATGCAAAACTGTAACTATATCATCCAGCAACACCCCAAAAGCCAGGGTCTAGAAATAGTTTAACTGCAACTTCACAAAACCACAAGTTTTTCTCTTGACCATGTAAAACCTGCAAAACCATTGTGTTTGAAAAAAACCCATGCACATCCATACCCATTTCACATCTGGAAGACCAAGAATATGAATCAAGAAATACCATAACGGTTAAACCAAAAAAATGGATCATCATGAATATGCATAACCATAAATTTTAGGAAAAACTATGAAACCCCTCAAAACCAAGGAACATGATTCTGAGACATGCAAGTACAAAGCATCCATTAAAGGAAACAACAGTTCAAGAACTTCAAGCCCATTTGTAGGCCAACTCCACAACCACCAACCTGCACATGCATCTGAGTGAGACAGACTATTTTAGAAGTTCTCAGACCATCCAATGATCAACTCCATAGCCTACATGCAATGAGGGTAACAAAAAAGTTATGCCTTCCAATACCAGGACAAAACACCTAGCATAAACACATTTCTCCATAGCTGAAAAACAACCTAAGCTTCTCCATATCATCAGGGAACCTCTCACACAGACACCCAATAAAGATATTTGATGCATCTCAACTATAGAGTAAAATATTCCACCCCATGCATCAGGATTATATCGCTGCCAACTAGGAGCCTCAAATCACATCATTTCAATATGACCAGCTCCAGTTTCTCCATCTTCACCATCCTTCAAGCACTACTGAAATAGGAAAACAAGATCAACTGCCAGGCTTCACTCAAAACAAGGATCAAACATCAGACGATTCCTTCAGATTTCCTCAAGCCTGTCACACTAAGAAATCATCACAGAAGGAATACCCAGACCTTATACACCAGGAACTCTTACATGCAAACACATGCAGCACACAAACATACATATGTGAGCAACAAAGCAGATCCTAGAAGAAGGCTCTGATACCACTTGTAAGGAAATGAGAGCATCTCAGAATGTATTTCTAAGAACAGTGGTGTCTTTGACAGATTTAAGTTCTTTTCAATCTCTTCAAAAAACACGCACAACTATGCCACAAAGCAGAAACAGACATAGAACATTTTCAACATTGACTCTTAGAGGAAATACAAGCAACAAGATCTAATTTCAACAATAGAAGCATTAACACAAAAGATATAACAAAAGACACAGATTTACGTGAGGAAAACCCTTACGGGTAAAAAAAACTCCACTCCAAAAGCCCAGATCGCCATTGTAATATTCAGCAATAGAAAATACAATTACAATACAATTCAGGCACTAAGCCTCTCATGGAGATTTACATCTTGCTCCTCTAGAAGAATAACTGACAGCATAACCCTGCACAAAGTTCTCCAGCACTCGGGTTAGTCCTTCATACTGTTATCATGCCACAAATAGCATATAGTATATGACATCACCCTACACCCGAACTTTGTTCTTTCTCCTCACATGCACTCCTATGTTACAATGCATTTTTCATGTCACATTATAGAAGAGAACAATTGGTTCAACTACCTCAGACCATTACAACTCCAAAAGGTCGACAGTTCATTTTTAACCATTCACAACCATTCATATTCATGAGGACTAAATAGTCTCACATGCATCAGTTGACAAACATAGAAACAACATATATGCACGAACACATGGTAAGTCTATCATCGACGCTTTTGCCGCCGACGACCCCAGCCGGTCAAACATCAACGGACCATCGGAGAGACCAAGGGCTTCAGTGCGACTTCATCCTTCTTCGCCAACAACATTCCTTCTGTCAATGCCAAACTCCATCGGATAGACCAAGCTCATCAGAGTAAGAGTTCCACCTAAGGCCAATAGTGTTAGTCCCACTGATACCAAACCTCCATTAGTAACACACATAACAGTCGGAGTGATGTCTCAACACTGCACCAATCGAAGAGGTCTTGCCGACACCAACCTTCAACAGTTCATCAGAGTAACACAAGGCAATCAGAGAGAGAACACAAAAGTTCACCGAAGACCCCTGTTTCACCGATAACACATCAAAGGAACAAACCACCATCAAGGAGACACAAACGGTCGGAGTAACAAACCAAGGCAAAGCTGATGGATACACTCTACCTGATCAGGTTGAACCAATGAACCATTGAATCGATCGGTGAGACTCCAGACCATCGGTAGGAAACATCAAAGCAGCACTGATAGAGCCTGTCAGGCCGATGTCCAACTGTAGGAGTAACACAACACACCGTCTCGCCAATGCAAAGAACAGATCACTGTGAACAATGCGATCGCTAAGACAAAGTACAGCTCTCGCTCATGCCTGTAATCTGAGTCACAAGTACTCAACAATTATAACAAAAAATGTAATATTTATATTAATATAATATTCATATTAATGTGGGGGTAGAACTTCAGCGACAATACTACAATAATAAAAATGTGAAAAAAGGCAGAACTTCAGCGACAATACTACAATAACAATAGAATCAAATCTGAAGATAGGGCAGAGTACCCTAGCAGCGATCTGCCATGGAAGGAGAAGATGGTTTATGGGCGCTGGGCTCCCCCTCCGCAACCCCGTAGGGAACAAGGCTGGCAAGTTTTGAGGAGGAGCAAATCGCAGAGGGGAATTGGGGCAGACAATGCTTCAAGAAGGAATGCCCAAGCCAGGGTTTTTAGGATTTGGGCTATCCCAATTACTTCGGCAATCCCAACATTTGCTACTAGAGCAAATTGCACTTCAATAGGTAGGGAAAGAAGCCACAATGCTTAATTCCCCCTGCTGTCTCTCAACCTCTCCTTCAAAGGCAAAAAGTTGTGGAGGGTTTCTCAAAATCAGTCCCCAGGATCTTTCATTCGAAGCCTTCCTTAAACAATACGACAAATCTAAGAGAACCCCTTGATCGATCAATTACCCAAAACCCTAATTCCAAAATTACCGCGGCCAACATTCAAGTAAGGGGCAATAACCAGTTTGCAACTCAAGAGCAGGCAATCTCCAGCTCCCCTCAATCAAGACTACAAATGAATGCAAGGCAGTATCAAAACCCGAGACCTCGGGCAAGAAAGCATTGGCAAATATTAGCAGTATCTACTCAAATGGTCTGGGGAATCATTGTAGAACCCATGGCTTCTTTATACGGTGGTGTGAGATGGGGCAACCTGTGAAGGAAATTGCGGATTAGGTCCAGTCCTTCCTCAAAGATCAGGTAAGTATCACTATCACTTCTAAAGATTTCATTTTTATTGATTGCAAAAGTGTAGACCTTAAAAAAGAAATTTTAAATAGCAGAAGACTGCTTTTCAAAGGGTATAAATTCGATTATGTAGACTGGCAACCGAATTTTGACGCCAATAAAATGAAAGTTAAAGTGGCCAGATGGGTCAAATTACCAAATCTCCCAGTTGAGCTCATCCACAGTGAAATCCTAAGGGAGATAGGTAATCACCTGGGAGAATTTGTAACAATTGAGAAGGACTTCTTAACCCATTCATAGGTTCTCCTGGCAGTAAAAATGGATAGAAGCATTAAAAATATCGAACCAATGGAAATTAACACTAATATGGCTAATTACTGTATTCAACCAGTTTTTCACCAGGGTCCCACCCACAATAATACAATCAATAGTATTTCAAAAAGATCAACCAACAAGAACCCCAATCCCCAGCAGTTGGATGTCAATATTAGATTTAATGATAACAAGGGCGGATTTATAGTGGATTATCAGAGGACAAGCCCTACGTCCCTTTGTGGCAGAAGGGATATGGCTGGACAAACTCAGAACCTGAGTATGGTAAAAGCTCAGCCCAGAAAGAGCCCTAAACCCTCTCAAAATACCATAAGGAATACCCAGAGTCAGAATCATGATCTCATTTTACAGAACTTTAACCTCCCACAAGAGAGCATAGGCAAAGAAACACACGTAACAATGAAGTCTCCAGAGAATATTTATAAACCTCAGATAGGTGAAGGTAGGAAGGAGCTTGAAGAGGGAGAAGTCCCTATTGAAGAAAATAGAAATATTATTTCCCCAGTAGAGGAAGGTAATACAGAACCAGAGGTATTAAAGATGCTAGAATGGGTCCCTAACACTTATGAAACAAAGGAGAAACATAAATAGACTAGATATCAAGAGAGATCCACAGATAAGGTCAGCCACAGGGAGCTAGAAGAGATATGCAATGAGATCCTTGATGAGGCATTAGAGGAAGTAGTAATTGAGGAAATGAATAAAGAGAAGGAAAAACTAATCTCCAAGATCCTGGAACTTGAAGAATGGGAGAGAAGGCAGGAGAATAACAAAGATGACCCAAAAGAATAGGGAGATAGAGAGTTAGAGGAAGCAGATCTACGACTGGGAATTGCAATAACTGATTTTAGTGAGGAGACTCCTGATTGTGCCAAAAGCAATAAAAAGAGGGGTAGGAAATCACTTCTGGAACTAAGAGAGAAAGCAGGTGAGGCAATGGATCGGACTAAGATAACCACACTTTTTAATGCAGGGAAGGGGAAGTACCTTCCCAAGGCGCCATGAAAGTCTACACTTGGAATGTTAGGGGTCTCAATGCCCCTAACAAACAGTGAATCATAAAATGATGTATAACCAACAAAAAACCATATATACTAATGCTACAAGAGACTAAACTTAATAAAGATGAGATAGATACTCTAAATAAGAAGCTAGGAATATGGGAGCTAGCAGGAGCTCCAGCTGATGGTGCTTCGGGAGGCCTTGGGGTAATCTGGGATCCTAGAGCGGTCTCATTTTTAGTGATAAGTTGTAGGAAGAATTGGATGGCTGGGAATGTCAGAAGCATCAGGAGCAATCTACACTTTTTTCTCCTTAACATTTATGGCCCTTCTCAAAACCAGGACAAGAGAGCAGTGTGGACAGAAATAGAACAATTTTTGGGAACTTTACATGATCAAGTATGCATTCTGGGCGGAGACTTCAATGCGATATTGGATCCTAAAGAAAAACTGGGGGGTCATGTAAGGTTATCTATAGCAGCGAAAGACTTTAAAGATTGGGTTCAGAAGAACAATTTATTGGAATTAAAACTACACAGGAAGGTTTTACATGGAACAACAGAAGAGAGGGTTTTAGCAATATTGCAGAAAAACTAGATAGATTCTTGTTAAGAGGTAATTGGGCCCAATTCCCTTATTTTCTGATGGTAGAGATCTTACCATACTCAGGCTCTGATCACTACCCAGTTTAGCTGAGTATCGCAGAAGATTGCCAACCCAAACACTGCCCCTTTAAATTTGAACAAATGTGGGTCAAAGATAACAACCTTACTACCCTAATTGAACAATGGTGGAAAGAAACTAGAATTTTTGGATCTAAGCTTTTTTGTTTAGTATCCAAACTGAAAACTATTAAATGTAAGCTTCTAAGCTAGAATAAAACTAACTTTGGTAATATCTTTGAGTCCAAAACTAAGCTAGAAGAAGAACTAGAAAACCTAAATAGAAACGTGATTACCAGAGGAATGGACGCTGATTCATATTAAAAAAAAAAAGATGAAAATTAAATATGAAGATATCCTAGCCAAAGAGGAAATCTTTTGGCGTCAAAAATCAAGAGAAACCTCGCTGGAAGAGGGAGACAGGAACACCAAGTTCTTTCATAACAACACCAAAGCACGTAGAAACGTAAATAGAATCCTCAAAATAAAAGATGCGAATAATGCTGTAGCAAAGATCTTCAACAAATTGCACGTGAAATGGTTAGGTACTTTGAAAATATTCTTAATAATCAAGAAGGATCCAATTGCATGCACCAACAAACCATTCTAAAAGATATCCCAAGGATTATTTCAGAGGATCAAAACAAAGATCTCAATGGTAAATTCACCAAAACTAAGGTAGAGTTGGCAATCTCTCAAATGCAACCAGATAAAGTACCTGGTCCTGATGGCTTCCTAGCTTTCTTCTTCCAGAAATGTTGGCACTTCATAGGAGATGAAGCAGTTGAAGCACTAGAAGGGGTAAGAAATTTGGGAAGTATCCTCAAAGAGGTAAATAATACTTTTCTTACACTCATACCAAAAAAAGAGAAACCAGAAAGCCTAGGGGATTTGTGGCCTATATCTTTGTGTAATACTATTTGTAAAATCTTCACTAAAACCTTGGCTAATAGGATTCAGACAGTTCTTCCACATATAATAAGTGACGAGCAAATAGGGTTTGTTCCGGGTAGATCTATATTTGATGGAGTTATTACAGCCCAAGAAGCCATCCACATCATACAACAAAACAAAAAACCTAGTATGTTAATTCAACTGGATATTAGTAAAGCCTATGATAAGGTAGATTGGCGTTTCCTTTGCAAAACCCTAGAGGCTTTTGGTTTTACTAAACAGTGGATAAACCTCATTTATGTATGCATTTCTAATCCTAAGATCTCAGTCTTAATTAATGGAACTCCAGAAGTTTTTTTTAGCATTTCAAGAGGATTGAAACAAGGCGATCCCATTTCCCCTTTTCTCTTTATTATAATGGCATACATATTAGGGAGAATGATCTCCAAGGAATCAAAATTACTTCCAGTTTCGATCCTACAACCCATCAACAGTTCGTAGATGACACTATGCTCTTTGGTACAGGGAGCATAGAAGAAGCTAGGGAGTTCAAAGATATCCTAAACTCCTACTGTAGGGCCTTTGGATAGGAGGTTAATGCTAATAAATCAGCAATTTATTTTTTCAATACGGATCCTGAAACTAAAAAAGAAATATGCAGAATCTTGTCTTATAAAAAATGGGAAATGCCTTGTAAATATCTAGACATACCTTTGGGTAAAATCAATAAGACTAATGATCTCTAGGATCATATTACTTCCAAGATCAGGAATAGAGCAGAATCTTGGAAAGGCAAATGGCTCTCATCAGCAAGCAAAGTGACAATGTTACAATCGGTTCTCTCAGCTATCCCAATATACCAATTATCTTGTATGAATCTGCTAGTAGGTAAACGGGAAGAAATCAACAAAACTCTAAGAACTTTCCTATGGCAAGGCTCGGAGGATAAAAAGAGAATGGCACTTGTGGCTTGGGACAAGATTTGTAGATCAAAAGAGGAAGGAGGCTTGGGCTTAAAAAACTTCAGAGAATAGAGTAAGGCTTTATGTCCTAAACTTGTATGGCAAATGTATCAGCAGCCCAATTCAAAGTGGGTTAAAATCCTCAGAAACAAATATCTTAGAGGGGAGGAATTGGAATTCCTTTTTAGAATGGCTAACCCACCTAAAGGATCTCGCCTCTGGAATTTTATGATGGATTGTAGGAAGCTCATAATGGACAAATTGACTTGGAGTTTAGGAGACGAGAACCAAGCACTTTTTTGGGATGACTCATGGGGTGGGTATGAGGTGATAAGCATCTTGGATAACTTAGAGAATTCCAAAAGGATACTAGAATCCTGCTGGGGGAAATATGTAAAAGATTATATAGATTTTCCCAATCATGAGGAGAATAGGGGGTGGAAATGGAAACCCCTGGATAATATGTACATTCTGGATAATGAGAAAAAGAAACTACTTGATATCCTTAACAAAAGGAGGGTATCTCTCAAAGGAGATTTAGACAGATTAGTTTGGGATGGGGCTAAATCAGGAAATTATAAAACCAAGGATGGCTACAAAACTTTAATCAGACAGCAACTAAGACCAAAATTGGAGTTACCACTGAGACTGTGTTGGGATAAGAACTGTCTCCCAAAGGCTAGGCTGTTTGCCTAGATGGCACTGCAGAAAAAAATCTTAATGGCAGATAGATTCACCAAGATGGGATATGAGGGGCCTAGTAGATGTCCCCTTTGTGAAGAGGATCAAGAAACAGTAGACCATATTCTCCTCAATTGTCAATTTTCTAATAAATGTTGGAATTGGCTAAGTAATAAGATGGGATGGATTACTTCCATGCTTAATAACATTCTAAACCTTTTCCAATGCTGGCTTGAGACTCACAAACAAATCATCTACCATATGCTATGGACAATTTCCCCTTCGATCATGGTTTGGGAGCTGTGGAAAGAAAGAAATAGAAGAATCTTTAAAGATAGAAAAATGACTTTTGGTCAGCTAATTATTAAAATTGAGGCCGTTATAATAGAAATAGTCAATAGTAGGATTCTAAATAACTCCACTAAAGAATCCACAATGACGCACTAGGATGAAAAGATGCGGGGGAGATGGGCAAGACTAAAACTTCCCTCTTTTGTGGGACCAAGTAACCACAACACCACCAACAAGAGAAAGGAATGCAAGTGGCAACCGCCTAAAGAAGGGTGGTTCAAGATAAATTTTGATGGGGCATCTAGGGGCAACTCAGGAGTCGCAGGAATAGGTTGTGTAATCCACGATTTTGAATCTAGAGAAATGGCAACCTTGGCCAAACCCCTAGGAGAAACAACAAACAATACAATAGAATTAACTACCCTGATTGAAGGTCTAAGAATCTGCAAAGACATGAAAATTGAAAAATTAGAGGTCGAAGGAGACTCCCTGATCGTCATTAATGGCTTATGGAAAGGGAACATGCCTAATTGGAGACTGAACTCCCTATTGGCTAATGCCCTCGACATCATTGCTTCTTTAAGGAGGTGCACATTCAATCATACTTACAGAGAGAGTAATAGAAAAGCAGACTCTCTTGCCAACAAAGAGGCAGAGGGTCTCTACCTATCTACTAGAGCTAACACCGTTGAAGTATTATCAGAATCAAATTGAAACTTTGGAGGAAAGTTATCCTAGGCCAATCAGTGCATCACTTGGTCTAATAACACACCACGGAGGGTGAACAAACTTAGAGCATCTTTAGATTTTCTACCTTTTAGACAGCGAGGGAGTATAATAGAGCAATTAAGAACACTTCTCAGATCCCCAACCGGTTAGGTAGATCTTAGACCCTTTCTAGTCAGGTATAGTTTACTCCAAATTAAAAGTCTGATAGCGAGGGGAAGTCCATTCATTCAAATTAACTAAGAGTTCAAATCAGACTTCTTTGTAACAGGTGGTAGAGCATATTAAGAACTATGGTAATTTAAAGATCCCAAATTGCCCAAACAATTTTCTTGATGTTGGGGAGAAAAATTGATCTTGTATCCCTTGAACTCGTTTTTTACTCCCTGCTTCTACTCTCATAATCAGCTTTTATTTCCTATTCACATACCCCAATGACTTATATTTACTACGAACATTTACATCTCTTACAGAAGCAGAGATTTCAATTTCAGTCTACAAAAGCATGTCAAAACTGTGATAGCAGAGATGTAGGGACTTCGTAGGGTCTTATTTCATCTATAAGAATTTTTTCTTCTATTCAAACAATGATATAATTAAACCTATTATTAGCTTAATGCCTGGTCTTAAAGACATTATCAAAGGGTTAAAAATCTTTATCAGAACTTAGTACAGAGTAAGCAATTTATTCCACATATAAAGTCTAAGAGAAGGGCTATCTACTCAAATCCATTCAGGAATGTATAGACAAGCATTCTCTTAACTGTCCTTTTCCTGTAAACTAGTTTGATTCCTGCCTGGATCTTGTATCATTCTACCATTCCAAACTATTAATGCTCTCAAAATCAAGGTTTTAAGTTTTGGCCATATTCATATTAAAAGTATGGCTGAAACTATAATAACAAAGGAAGAGTAAAGGACCTCGCAGGGTCCACCCATATTTATTTTATACGACCCTCTTCATCGGTGAGACCGAGGCCATTGGCAAAATATTTCTCTCTCAGAGTGATAAGGATAGTCTCGTCGAAGAGAGGTTCAAGCTGTTAAATGGAGGCCATGGTCTAAAGATTCATATCTGGATGACAAGGTCATCGCGTAGATAACTTGGCATTGGACCGACAACATTGGTCTTACCGATCGAGCCATATCGGGGTGATAAGGGATAAGTGATACCGATGGGTAATCCATCGGCGCATCGGCCTAAGTTTGTAAGTGCTCACCCATGACAAGGGTCACAGTGAAGACAATAGTCATCGACATATCGGCGAAGCTAATCCTACCGTGGCCGATAGTAATTGTCTTACTGATAAGCGAAAGTCAAAGTTGATGCTAGAGTGATCGATTCATCGGCCGGACGGGTATCCAAGTCTCACCAAAGACAAATGTCATCAGTGCATCGGAAGATAAGTTCAAAGTTCAAACGAATTGGAATTATCTTTGGATCCTCCATTGTATGTATCCTGTTGTATTACTTTTTTGCATATCATATACAAACATCTCCAACATACATTTGTGGTCCCCACCCGATATATATATCTCTAATTATGTCAGGTTTTGTATATTATTCTCTTGTATATTTTCTTTGTATAGTGCCATTTGTATAAGCGCACATACAAAGCATCTTATACAAACCCACTCTTTACCTTTTATCCCCAGTGATGCTTTTATTCCTTTGTATATAGGGTACGTATATTATAAACATATAAGCACCCTAAACATACAAAGACTTTTTAGTATTTAACTTTCTTTTCGCATCCGGTTTGTATCTCTTATTTGCATCCTTTTAACTTGTATATCGGCTTGTATATCGAATTATTTATACAAGCCCAATATGCAAACGGTGGAGCCCACATCACTTTTCAGATTGCATCTTTCAAAATGCAACAATACTTGTATCCAATTTTTAGATACAAAGCTGAATTCATACAAACTCCTTTGTTTCACCTCTGTGGACTTATCATTTTTATAAACCATAGTTTACTTAATTTTCAGCTCCGCGATGTATATAAAGTGCATTGCCTCTAGTCATGATGCATCATTTTAACCAAATTTCAACTTTCTTGAGTTCCGCATTGTATGTATATTATAACCACACATACAATGCACGAAACATACTACATTAAAACCTCATTTCATAATCTTTTCGGTTCCATGACTTGCATATAGCTTTTTATATCATCTTGTATCTTTTGTATATTAGATACATTTTCTTCTATATACAAGAGCAGGCCCGACTAGGTTTATGAAATGAATTGAAATCACCTTCGAATATGCATTTGTATCACCTTCTTGTATATCGAATGCATGTGTTCTATATACAATAGTAGCCCCCAGCTAAAATTCACAATATTTAACCTATCATTCAATTTTGGGTTTGTATAAACTTGTATTTCCACTGGAGATGGGGCCCACATAGGTATATTTGGTGTTTCGTACATTTGTATATACATTTCCTTTGGTTCTCATATACTTTTGTCTATGTATCTTGTATACATACATCGCAATATACAATCATGGACTTCAAATAAAGTTCTCAGAATTTAAACTTTCTAACTAGGTCTGGACTTGTATGTCATGATGCATCATTTTAACCAAATTTCAACTATCTTGAGTTTCACATTGTATGTATATTGTATAACCATACATACAATGCATGAAACATACAACATTAAAACCTCATTTCATAATCTTTTCGGTTCCGCGACTTACATATAGCTTTGTATATCGTCTTGTATGTTTCCCTTTGCCAAACTCAAAATACATCTGTTGGACATGACCTATTATTTATTTAAACTCTTAATTATGTCAGGTCTGGTTCTATGAAGTCTTCAGGTCAGGATCTTCATGCATATCAGTGTAAGCCCTACCGAAGCACTTTTCATCAATCGGTGAGACTTTAGAGTATCGGAAACTCCTTGATTTTTCTTTCCGATGATAATCTCCTACTGACGACTGCTAGTTCCCTTTGCTCCACTGGCTACTTCGGTGGGAGTCTTACTGAACTCCACCATCGGCATGACTTATATTGTCAGGAGGGCTTGTAGAGTATTCGTCGATAGTGTTTCCCTATGCCAATCGGTGAGACCATGCATTTTCTCCTTGATGAAAGGTCATCGGTGCCACTTTCTCTATCGACATCTTCCAAAACACTCTCTCCGATCCTTATTATCATGCCAATAGCCACTTCAACTAGTTTCTCATAGAGCATGGATCGGTATAACTAAAGGAAGCTCTTGCTGATGTTAAGAAATTGAGGCCCTTTTCATTATTTGTGATAAGAGTCAAGGGATATATCAGTTGTTTATTCTGATTGTGGGCGAAATATTTTTTGGTTTGGTTAGAAATGGGTGAGTAAGAATACAAGAAAAATTTCAAATTTTCCTATCCCAACAAGTTGCAGCATCCAGGAATTCTTCTATCATCTATTTATCTATCTATCTATATATATATATATATCTATATATATATATGTAGATAGATGTATAGCTATAGATTCAAGGCTTTCTAAGTTTGCATGACTTCCCTCAGTACAGGGATCAATACCCAAGCAGGAAGAGTTTAAGATATGATATGATCTCCATAATTGTTTAATGATGATATTATGTGTGAAGCAAGTTGTCTCAATGCTTTGATTGAAACTTGCATAAAAAATGTCATGTGAGAAGGCAAGTAATAAGAAAGGCAATAATGAGGTCTCTAGACTATCAGGCCATCAGTTTAGCTCATTTGAGAGATTTAATTGATATGATTTGACAGGTAACAACGTTTTCTATGATGGGTTAGAATTTAGATGGAACGGGATATTTTGATTTATCAACATTATTAAGTGAAATGGTTGATCACTTACTTATGCCCACATGTAGATATATATATATATATATATATATATATATATATATATATATATATATATATATATATATATATATATATATATATATATATATATATATATATATATATATATATATATATGCTAGCATATACAGTTGATCAATCAACCAAAACAAAAAGGGATGCCCCACATAACCAGATTTAAGTTAACATTGAAGCGAGTGTGTTGGATTAATTTTGATAAGCTTGGCAATAGCAAGTATTTTATTCTTTCATCTCAGGCAAAGGTTTTAAAGAACTAATAGATGTTTGCAGGAGAATGAATTTTATGTTTTTTTGTATAGCTAACATGCGAGAAGAAGTGGTAGTTCTCCTGTGGTTTTAGGTTAGACAGGTATATTGGTAGGAGCAAGATAGAAGAAGCCCTTTTAACTGGATAATGGATAGTTGATCAAATGTTATAAGCTACGGAGGTCATCCCAGGAGTCGAAGAACCAAAAGACATACAACAAGAGGATTTCAAAAGAAAGGCCATAGATAGGGGCGATGTCTATATTTGTATCTCAGTAATTGTATAAGAAAATATGTTTCCTTGTTGGGCTTGACCCCGTATAAGTTCTATAAATAAACAGTATGTATTGGACTGCAAAAGTCCCAGGCTAGACTAGAGGTTTTCTTCACTTTGTTCTTTCCTACTGGTGCCCACACAGAATGGAGCTGTATTTTATAATTAATTTTATATATTAATGGCCTCGGCCTTTTACCAATCAAAAAAAAAAATCATATTAATGTGATTATTTAATTTTGATTAATTGTATACATATTATTTATAAATTTGATATTTTAAATATTAATGAAATAATATAAATTAATTATATATTAATAATATATTAATAATATAATGTATATTAAATTAGTAGAATTATCATTATAATGTAATTATATTTATGTTATATTATAGTAAAATGAAATATTTTTTTGATATTAAAAACCTAGTTTATGGGACTAGGAACCCTATCAAAATGGGTAGAACCCAGAAGTATATGAATTGTATCTAATAGAAACTATATAAACATCACCACCCGAACACCCACAACCCCTAACAATAGTCTATCTTCATCTATATCCCTAAGTACCATGCCCCCACCCAACCCATATAGTCTTAGAAACAACAAAGGGGTAAATTACAGCAACCCAACACTCTACACAAAATTACACAAAAGACATAACATAACATAATATCTAAGCATCACCGACACCAAACAGATCCAATGCATCATTCCCTGAATCACACACACAAGAGAAAGAAGACCGAGCACGCTCAGGAACTAGAACCTCAAATTTGCTAGCAATCTCATCAACCACATTTCCAATATCCAATACCCTAACCAACACATCATGCATATGCCCCAAGACCATTTCCATATTCTCCACACTCTGCTTAGTAGCTTCTATCATGTCCTCATGTATCAGGATTGAAGAGACATCAATTGAAAGAATTTTTGCAACATTAAGTGACTGAGCCACCCCAAAGATGTTCCACTGCCCATGGGAGCTACTAGGGTCTAGTAACAAATGCACCATAGCCTCATGAACATTCACTCCTTTTCCATCGATCTCCTTTGCGACCTTGACAAGCCATCGCAACTAGTCCCTTAGTATAGGGTTTTTTATTTCTCCCTCCAAGCCATTGATAAACACAGCCATAGCTTCTTCTCTAGAGATTTTTTCAGGTGCTTTCTCGCCGTATGTTTCCTTGTCTCTTGCCTCCTAGCGTCAAATTATTTCCCCTCTTTCTGATCTACCTCCTCGGTGTTGGTGTATATTAAGCTTGCTTAGGAGTGCATATTATTAGTGTATATATATTTCATATATATTATACACATAGGCATAAGCCTACTTAGGTGAGTCCTTTTACAATCTTGACACATGTCAAGGTTGTTAGGAAGTTAGTTGAGGAGTCATCAAGTCTCCCACTAAACTAGCCACTCATGCTAGTTTGTAGGGAGTCAACTTGATGACCAATCTTAGTTGTGGAGTCTTTCTCTCAATTAATAACTGCCTTCCTCTCCTATATGTATTCTCTCTTTTGCCTAATCAAATCACTTCAAACTTTGTGATCAGCATTTAGTCTTATAGATTCTGCGAATTCTTCATGGTATCACAACAACTAAGTTAGATTGCTAGTTCTTTTTTTTGGAGTCAAAAAACTCATTTTGCATCTTAGCATGAACTATTCTACTGTTTGAAGGAAGGTGTCTCTTTCCCTGTCTGTTTGTGGTTTGGCACTCATTCACATGCTCATTCATTGAGGGTTCAACAAACTTTTATGCCAGAGGCATTCAACTTTGGGCGGTCGAATTGGTGCAAGGCTACCAATTGGGAAAATCCATGAAGAACAAGTTTTTTTGGCAAAGACTCTTTTGCTCTGCATAGTCTTCTATGGTGTGTTGGCTATCCAAGGGTTTGAGGGCCCTGTAGAAAAGGTTTTGCACCCTGTTTACACTAAATGGTGCCCTCTTCTAGAAAATGCCCTTGCTCACTCACCAATGCCTCCACATACAAAGCATCGTGGGTAGAAACAAGAAAATGCCCTTGTTTTTTGTATTTGGGCAATTTTTTTAGGTTTTTGTCGTGTTAGCCTTCCCTCTACACCTAAGTCTCTTCCATTGATTTGAATGGTCATTTTTTGAGTTCTATTGCCATCAACATTTCTCTGCAGTTCAATAGACCTAGATTCCAAACTACAACATTAACAGGGTCGTCATTTTCTTTGTTGTAGTCTCTAATATCTGTAGGGTCTCCATTGATGCATATGTTGTAGGTCGAAGCCCTACTCTAGTTGATTTGAAGTCTTCTTCAAATCAATCTTCGACGGCCACATATAGGGCATTGTCCCTGCATTGCATGGTAGAGTCTGCATATGAAGAAGGTCGACAGTCTTCAAAGGAACATGGGTATTATGCCATAAAATGCAATAAAACCGTCCCCTGCATCCTTGTTCTTTTTGCTCTAAATTTTTCCCCATTGACTATGTTATGCTCTTAATTTTTTGTTTTTTTATATGCTTTCATATCTAAAAACAAAATAGGCATCTAAAACAAACATTTAAAACTATGTTTTAAAAGGGGAAATTTCAAATTAGGGCAGATTTAAACTTGGACAAATCTTTTGTAAAACATTTTTCCCTTCATATCCTTAAGGTTGCTTTTTCTATGTATGTGGCTTTAAAGATTGAATCAGTTGGGCATAATATCGTACTCAACATATAAAGTGCCCATTTATGCTCCAATTGGACTAATTTACAAACACTACTAAGTACCACATTTAGGGGGGGACAAAATACATAAATGGGATTTTCCATGTTTGGGAAAACATTAGGTACTTTTAAAAATTGCTCGTGTTAAATCAAGTCTCTCTTGAAATAGGCTAGGTATTAGGGTATGATTTTATTGTTAAAGTGCCTAATTTAAGGGGGGTACATTAAGCAATTTGGGGCACATAATCTTCAAGGGAGTGTATAGCTGAATTCCTATGGCATCTTCAGACAATTTTGAGGTAAACACATGGGTTCTTCTATTACATCCCTAATTTTTGTCTTGCTATACTTTTTACTTTTACTTGGATATAAGTAAATCTATTATAATGATTGGATTAATGACAAGGAAAGACAGATTATATTTAATGTTATTTATGGAATTATGGAAATGAATATTTTATTGTTGATTGATTTAATATTGCATTATGAGATTTGGTTTATTATTTGAATAATGATGCACTGATCATAATTTGTTGGTTACAAGTTTGATACAGGATTATAGGTTTTTAGATGACTCTAAGAGAAAAGAGAGAGAGTCATCTTTTGAGGAGAGAGATATAGACCTTGGGTTATGAGTGGTCTATTTGCCAAGATGAGTATGATGTGTAACAAAAGTGTGAACCAATGTGTTGTGAAAGGTAAGCCTTAACTTGTTAGTTTACTTATAAATCCAATCAACAGGTAGTCGATACCTTACGAATCTTTTTAAGTCATAGCAAGTCGTCATGGTCATTAGTAGCGTTAACAACGTCATTTGAATATGAACTATGGCTATTTATGTTTAACGTAAATATTACTATGTAATTGTCGTAAAATAGTTCTCTTATTTTATTAAGTCCCTTGACGTATTACAAACAATTCTTAATGTTAAGATGATTTCATCGAGTTAAGAATACGTGATTATTGTTGACATCTACCACAAGGAACTGATAGATGATTCATTTGAACTAAAACCTTAGTATAAGACCATCCGAGAAAAACATTTCGGTCAGTACATCCATTTCCCCTGTTTTGAAGAAGATGAGTGGGTCCTGTATGTGTTGAGTAGAGTGCATGATAACTTCTTATGGTTGAATAGACCATTCAAGATCACCAAGGATGCAATAAAGGAAGTAACCGGTTTGCACTCTTCCAAACGGTTACCTGTTCTCAAATCTATCAAAAACCAAACTGTGACTGAGGCCACCGGATCAAAATTTGATAAGAGAGTAATGACCATAGAAGATATCACTGATCCGCATATCAAGTTTGCATCTATGATAATTGGCTACAAGATATATCACTCCAGCAGGGAGAATTCAGTATCCAGAACTACTATGTATACTGCTTATGAGATGTTGAGAAAGAATGCAGATTATGATCTTTGTGAACTCCTTCTAAGCCAACTAATGGAAAACTTACAAAAGATAAAGAGGGACAAAAAGAACTCTTTTAAATATGGTGGACTAATATTATGTTTGTTTTTCTACTTTATGAATGAGCTGCCCAGATCCAGTGGTTGGGTATGGTAGAATGACAGACCTGTTGCAATTCAAATCAGAGATTACTTGCATGGGCTTGGGGATGCTAAGGCCAGAAATATAGGTCTATGGGGTTACTTCAATAACTTTCAAAATATGATGCAAACCAGAGAAAGAATTCCCCAATCATTGGTTGAGAAGTACAAAGATACAGTATGTTTCATGGTTGACATTGATCAATGCCTAATGGAGGTAGTGGAACGAAGAACAGTGTGGATCATGCCTATGGGGTATGAAGTGGATGAGAAAATTGTGGAGCTGCATGTTCAGCACATGCTAAGTCAGCCCAAGGATTCCAAGGCAGAAAGGTTTGGAACCTTTGAAGAGTTGAGTGTAAAGATTCATGTAGATCTTAGACAACCAGAGACAAAGAGGAAAGTAAGAAGGGAAATTGAAGAAGTTGCTAAGAAATTTGGGATATCCAAGGAGGCACTTGATACAAATAGAGAAAAGATAGAAAGGGCAGAGAAAGAAAAAGAAAAAGTAGAGAAAGAAGGTGCTCCGGTGGAAGTCCCCTCCTAGACCAGATCCTCTAAGACCTTTGCTCCTACAACTACTAAAAGCTCAAAGGCATCAAAACCGGAAGCAAAATCATCTGGTAAAGCAGAGAAAAGAACTAAGACAAAGGCCACAAGGTCTTACATCAGTTAGAAGGATGATGAAGAGACTGGGTCAGATGAGGAGGTAAAGAAGATGAAAAAGAAGAAGAAAGTATCCAGTGAAGACAAGAAAGCAGATACATAAGAGTTTGTTGAAAGGCCCACTCTATCCTTAGATGATGTAGTCAAAGCAGTTACTATGGATGGGAACCTGCAACCAATAATAGAATTTTATGATGCATATAATGATGCAGATAGAAAAATCTTGGAGGAAGCCACTGTTAAGTACTTGAACATATACAATAAAGGTTTTATTGAAATAATTTCTCTAATTCCTAAAAGTTTAGAAAAGGAACTTGAAATGAGAAAAGAAAATGCCAAGGCTAAGGACTTAGAGATTAGAGAACAGATAGCTATTCATCTCTATCCTTCAATTACTCTGAAACAAATGGATATGATCTTCAAAGATTGCAAGGATGAGTTCTGGAGTAAGGCTAGAATGAATCAGCTCATGCTTGGAGAAACTGATAAAGTGGCAAAAGAAACAGAAGAAATCCTACGGAATGCCTGCAAAAGATTCAATATTCTTGTTATAGAGGATTTAGGTAATGATCCCTCGGGAATGGATAACAAAGAAAAATTTACTGAGACGGTAGCAGAAGAGGTAAAGGAAAAGGATAAGGACTTAGAATTCACTGCTCCGGAAGAGGAGATCCTTGAACAAGTAAACATCTCTCCTCTAGTTTCCCCTACAGATTCTGGATCTAAAGGAGAAGAAAGAGTAATCAGTCAAGAAGCAGAAGAGAAGAAAAAAGAAGATGTCAGTTGTAAGGCTGTAGAAGAAGAGAAAACTCCAACAGAAAAGGCCATAGATGCTAGTGGTAAGGCTACAAAAGGGGACAAAACCCTGTCACCGACAAGAGAAACAACAGAAGCAGTAGAAGAATTCTTAACCAAGGAGATGCTGGAATTTGATGAACCAGAACTTCTTCAAGGACCACTCAATTTTGACTCCCTCTCCCTAATTCAAACCATAAAGCTAGCATCCTTTACTTCGGCAAAAGCAAAAGAAAAACTCCTAAAGTCTCACATGGAGGATTGCAAGATCATAGACATTGCATCCGATGTACTGGAAAAGATCATGCCATCTTTTTAGAAGGATCCCTTAGCCTCCTCATCCAGTAATCTCAAATCTCTAGTAAATAGTGTTAGCACACACTTTGATTCATTAGAGAAGTTAGCAGAAGATAAGGTCTGGAAAGAGTTTTTGATAAAAAGATTATCAGAAGTACAAGGGTTAATAACCAATGATAGGAGAGTTATGAATATTGGGTTAAAGAGCTTAGAAAATGCTCTCAAAGATGGCGGTGATATTTACAAATTTTGTTTATCCTGGCCTAAAGTGACCGAGGACATTGAGAAGAAGGTAAAAGAGAAAGAGGATAAACTATTAAGTTTATCTCAAAGTTTTGATCCTCTATCCTCCTCCATAGTAAATCAAGAGTGTCAGACTATTGCAGTCATAAATGAAATGAAGAAACTTGAGAAGAAGAAGAAAAATAGAATAAGTAGGTTGAATGAACTTAGAAGAATCATTATCCCTAAGTTAGAGGCCATGTATGAGGCTCTATCTGATGCTTAGACTACAGCCTGGACCAGTGATCCGACAGATCTCAAGAGGGCAGAAGCTTTTGCATTCTTGTTGAGTGGTCACATCTCAATTTTGGACAAAATGAAGCAGAGTTGGGCAACAGAAGTTGTACAGTTGAAGACAACTTTTGCAGACATACTACAGTATATGTAAGTATAACCTGTTTATATACTTATACGGCTAAGTATAGTTCAATTTTTGAAATTTTGGTGTGTAGACCCTACCCTTTGCCATTGATGTCAAAGGGGGAGTGAGGAACAGTGAAAAATGTGGAATCCAACTAAGGGGGAGCTCCGAAAAAATGTACATTAGAAGAGAGCATCAACCAAGGGGGAGTATAGTATAACACTTAGTAATTTTTCACTAAGTGTTGCCATCAATGCCAAAGGCAGAGATTGTTGGCAAGAGACACATTGGAGCTTTATGATTGTTGTCATTGATGGCAACAAAGTTCATCCCACACATCCACAAGATATAGTGTACCTATATCGAAAGTTAGATTGAAGAGTGTTGTGGTCTGGTAAGAAAGAATAGGGTATTGTGGCAAGGTCCGACAGTCAGGTCCGGATCTCTAAGAGGAAGTATCTTTGGAAAGTGTGGACTTGGGGAAGTCAAGAGGAATACCTTGACTGGTAGATTCCAGGATTTGAGCCTCTGGTGATGAAAGAGTGAAGAGTTATAAGCATTCAAGTATTGGGATCCTATTTGGCAAAGCAGACAGAGGAAGAATTGACCGGCAGAGCATTAGACACTATTCTGGATGAGATTTTGATGGTGATCAAGAATATTAAGGTATCATTCAAAATTGGCCGACTTGTTAGATGACTTCTATAAGTATCTCTTTGATACACATCACTTGATAAATAAGGATTCAACCGATAGATCAGAATTTGGATAAATATTGACTACTTCGGATGCTGACTAGAAAGTGGATGAAATCCTTGGTGCAGATATATATACTAGATTGATTTCGGTATGAAGGGTGTGTGTGGTGTGTTGTATTTGTGCGAATAAAAGTAGTAGAGCAGTACGAAGATAGTAAGACAGGTCCGGAATGTAACAGGACCATAGCACCTAAGAGAGTAAGAATGAAGTGCAGCAGATCAGTATATTGAGCTTAACCAGAACTGAATCTTAGCATATGTGGATGCTTCTCATCAGTTCAAGTAACTAGTTTTCTTGTATAAACTATTGTAGGCAGTGAGCCTCTTGTGAGTAGTGTGCTTGGGCAGTGAGCCCTAATAGGCAAGTGCCATTTTGTACTATCTTATTCTTCTAACAAAGAATACATTCTTGGGTTAATCACCCCATGGTTTTTCCCCTAACAGGGTTTTCCATGTCAAAATCATTGTGTCATATGTATTGGTGTTATTTCCTTTTCAAGGTTATGTTTGCTTATTTGATTTGATACTGCACTAATTAATAAAGAATTTTAGAAAGCTAAAATAATCAAGATAACTGATTCACCCCCCCTCTCAGTTATCAACAGCCACATGGCATGCATTGACATTCCACATCCATATTTCACTTCTCTGGATTATATTCTTCATCAGTCTTCACATGATATTGAGAGACATCACTTATCTCAATTAGGCCTGGGACTCTTGATTTGTTTGTGACTCATTTCGACATCAGCATGATGACATTTGAGTAGTATTTTGAGATAGGATACATCATGAGACTTACCACTTCACCTCGCTTCTTTGAGCATTCACCATTAGAGTTATTTCTTCCTAAGGGGAGAAACATCATTTGCCACAAATGGATCATTTTCAACATTCATACACAAGCATCCTCTTTTGGCACAAGAGCTACTTCATTGTGGGGGGGCTACATAGTCTCTTTCTCTCTTCCTTGAGAGATTCTTGTTTGCATCATCTTAGTTAGCATGACATGGATTTAGGCTCGGTGTAGACTCTTCATTTTCATTTTCTTTTCTCTCTTTTGGAGGGAAGTTTTTCCCACAAGGTTTTCTTCCTTTCTCCACTTTATGAGAGATTGCATTGTACTTGGGTGCCTAATCAGACCTAGTTTCTAAGACCCATCTTCATTTAGTCCACCTAAGCTATGCTTAAGGGGGGGTGTTGGTGTATATTAAGCTTGCTTAGGAGTGCATATTTAGGAGTCTATGTTTAGCCTTGAGCTATACTTGGCATGCCTAGATTAACTTTGTCTAAGTTAAGTTGTTGTTTTTCCTATTCTTAGAGCACCACTATTCTTAGTGAGCTTTTCCTATTATTGGCTCGACTATTCTTAGTCGATTATGCCCTATATGTACTACCACTTGGAAGCTAATCCATTAATCCCATATTTTTGCATTCCAATTGTCCATTGTTTGCAATACTTGTTTTCTTGTAGATTGAGCGTGCTCTTGTTCATCTCAGGTGGCTCGAATTGGTACTCATATTCACTCAATGTTCCTGGCTTCTATACTTCAGACCCCATTAACTGTCGCCTTACCCTTCGCCATCCTCTTCTTTACTTTCTCACTAGATGAGACTTTCCCATCACCTCCAGAAGCCATTATTGATAGCAAACCAAACACCACAGAGAGAGCAAACGAAGAAGGAAAACTGTCATTAATCAACCTACCCCAACTTCAAGATAAATCTTAGCAAAATCCAAGCTCCATCAACCGAAGTGATTATCCCCTGCGACACTCTCAATTCTCCAGCTCTTCACACGCCAAATATACACTCCCACCATCATTACCTAAAAAGGCTCAAGTTATTGTTCTGGCCCCTTATCAGGTGATAATAAAATGAAATATTAATATATATTTGTATATAAATATTAAATATTGAAATATTATACTCATTTAAATATTAATATATTATATTGCGTAATATTCATTTTAATATAATATTCATATTAATATTTAACATTCATAATTTATTGTATTTATTAATTATAAAATTTTTATTTTAAATATCAATAGAATAATATAATTAATAATATAATAATAATAATATTTATATTAATTTATTGATTATACAAATAAATGGAATTATCATTATAATGTATTTATATTTATATTTATGTTTCATGTTTTGAATCCCTTCCTAGTACAACACATGCTATAATGAGGAACCATACATTCTACAATGCATTGTCATTGCAATTAGTCTTTTTAAGGTCTTGTAGTCAACTAGTTAATTAGCTAATTGGAATGTAATTTGTCAAACCTTTCATGTATTCAATGCAATTTGTCAAAGCAATAATAGCAAGTAGTAAGATGCTATAATAAATAAAAAAGAGAATCCAATTGGAATATCTTACTAGAATTCACATTTTCTGACATTCTCCAATGCAAACTCCATTGTAGTCTATGCTAACAAAAAATATTAAATCAAATTCAAAATCAACTAATCAATTCATGAAGAGTATCTACCAATAAATCAGTTCCACATCAATATTAAACAAATATTTAATCTAAAAACAAAATTCACATACTATTATTACAACACTACAAGGCAGGTACTCCCCACTACGTGGTACTTGTTTATATATTTATTTGTTTATGTATGGTAATTTAGATAGATATTAAAAATAATATTTAAATAAATACTATAAAGATTTTTTTCAAAACTAAATAGAAATTAACATGAATATTTACAAATTATAAATTCTAAACTAGTATATGAGTTTATTTGTTTATGTATCCATATATGGTAGTCTACATAAATATTAAAAAATAATATTTAAATAAATATTATAAAGATTTTTTTTCAAAACTAAATAGAAATTGATATGGGTATACAAATTTCATATACATATTCTAAACTAGTATATATGCTTATTTGTTTATGTATTCATGTTTGTATATGGGAGTTTAGATAATTATTAAAAATTAATATTAAATAAATATTATAACATTTTTTTTCCAAATTAAATAGAACTTGACATGGGTATACAAATTATTTTTATATAAATAAATATTATAAAGATTTTTTTTCAAAACTAAATAGAACTTGATATGGGTATACAAATTATTTATTTATGTAAATAAATATTATAAAGATTTTTTTAAAAACTTAATAGATTTTGACATGGGTATACAAATTGTGTGTGTGTGTTGAGGTGTCTATATTAAATTTCTTATATAGGATAGATAGGTGCCTCAAAACTCATATTTTTGGACATCTTTTATATAAAATATAATTAAGAGATGCTATACTAATTATTTTATATTAATGTTATTGCTAAAACTTCACAACCATTCAATTAACATGCTTTATCAATTTGTAAACATAAGTATTATTCCTCTTAAAAGTGATATAGATTGTATAACTACAATTTACAAGAAAATTACAGCCATTCAAATTAACATGCTTTATTAATTTGCAAATATAAGTATTATTTCTCTTAAAAGTGATATAGATTGTATAACTACAATGTACAAGAAAATCACAACCATTCAATTAACATGCTTTATTATGTTGCAATTATAAGTATTATTCCTCTTAAAAGTGATATAGATTGTATAATTACAATGTACAAGAAAATCACAGCCATTCAATTAACATGCTTTCTTAATTTGCAAATATAAGTATTATTCCTCTTAAAAGTGATATAGATTGTATAACTACAATGTACAAGAAAACCACAACCATTCAATTAACATGTTTTATTAATTTGCAAATATAAGTATTATTCCTCTTAAAAGTGATATCAAAACTAATATTTCTGGACGTCATTTATATAAATATATTTAAGACAGACTATACTAATTACTTTATATTACTGTTATTGCTAAAACTCCACAACCATTCAATTAACATGCTTTATTAATTTGTAAATATAAATATTATTCCTCTTAAAAGTGATATAGATTGTATAACTACAATGTACAAGAAAAAGTTGGATAAATGTTGTATATTTTATATGTTTTATAACTAATACAGATATCTTAAAAGATCCACAGAGATAATCGAATTTAATCTGTGGATTATAATGATTGTTATTTTAGGTTCTTCTATTTTCACCCATTCTGTAGATTAATGGGTGTTAGTTTGGTTTCTTCTATTTTCATCCATTATGAATTGTAATGGGTGGTAGTTTGGGTTTCTTCTATTTTCATTCATAATTTAAAGCCTTCATACTTATCTTTTCCATGATTTATGTAACGTGGAAAACTGTTTTCAATGTACTTATAAATGTCTGCACAGGCTTAAAGGTGAAGTAAGCCTTTCTTATTGTATTGATGAATTGCAAGAGAGAAGAATGTTAGTCTGCTGAATTTTTTTAACCCATAAGATTCTTTCCAGGTAAAATATAGTGTATTGTATTTTTCTTTTTTCTATCTGTAATCTAGATAAGATTGTATATACTGCTTCTTTATCAGACTTGTTTTCTCAACAGAAAAACAATCGTTGCAGAGCATAAATCAGAAAAATGGCAAGCAAGTGGAGATTGGTAGTGAGGATGATGTTCATAGTGATGATATGCAGAGCAGTGGAGGGAACACCAGGAGAAGGGGGATGGGCTCATGCAACGTTCTATAGAGAAACCCCTGGCGGCGCCTGTGGTTTCTCAGATGACCAGAGCCGTTCTCTGTATGCCTCCAAATATACAACTGCACTGAGCACCGTTTTGTTTGAAAATGGGGGCAAATGTGGGGCATGTTACGAAGTAAGATGCGTTGGGAGCAAGTGGTGCTTGACTGGGCCACGAACTGTGAAAGTTACAACAACAGATTTCTGCCCACCCAATTATGCTCTGCCCAATGACAATGGAGGGTGGTGCAATCCTCCTCGTCCACACTTCGATATGTCCATCCCTGCTTTTGAAAAGATTGCTGTTTACGAGGGAGGGATTGTGCCCATCATATATCAGAGAATCAAATGCGAATTCGATGGAGGAATTCGCTTCACCATTCGTGGAAATCCATACTTCATTCTGGTTTTGGTGTGGAATGTGGGTGGAGATGGGCAGGTGGTGAGGGTGAGTATCAAGGGTTCCAACACTCCCTGGTTGCCAATGAGGAGGAATTGGGGTCACAATTGGGAGTTCACTGGTAGCCGTCTTCAAGGCCAAGCTCTGTCCTTCATAGTGACCACCAGTGATGGGAAGAGTGTCACATCATTTGATGTTGCTCCTCGTTATTGGATGTTTGGGATGACCTACACTGGCAAATCTATAGACTGATCACCATTCTGAAACTCACATTCACTATCGATTATACTACAAATTCTGTATATAGTTTGGTGAATTTGTTTTGCTCTTCAAAATAATTTGTTGTTGTCTGTCAATGCCAGGGGGAGTGATGCAGAATGCATTCACTTTAGTTTTCTGGCCTTTCTTTTCTGCAATAAAAGACAACATTTATATATATATGTAAGGGATGTGAGAATATAGAACCAAATTCTTTAATTAAAGAATTGATGGTTCATTTTATAAAATGAAACAAGCCAAGTATTACTGTCCTTTCAATAGTTCAAACTTTGCTAAGATATTGATTTACAGTGTTACCATTTTTTCAAATAACTTTTAAATATATTAGTTCATTTGGAAAAGAAGGTCCAGAACTCTTTACAAAACAGCCCACAGGACAAAACCAAGTCTTAAACGATCCAGAGACCACACATTAACAACACCCAGACAACAGAGAAAATGCACCAAAAAAAGAATAGACTAGCAAAAAAAACCAAAGACTAATCAAATATATGTAATTGTTACTTTAAAATATTTCAAATAAAAAATGGAGCAAATATATATGAGATAATTTGTTTGCCTTTTGAAATGATTTTTATTTTATAGTATAAATTTGATTCACTTAATTGTACCATAATTTTTTGGTTGATTTAGAAACATGAAAATATAGAATTAAATATAATTAATGTAGAAATATTTTTTATTTTTATTACAAAAATTTATTTAATATAAATTGATTTGATTATACAAATATATATTTGTGAAGGAATAACCTTTCCTCAATGATACAAATTAACTTAAATTAACTTAAATTAAACTAATAATCTAATTGAGAATGATAAATTAAACAAGTAACTGTTAATTATGAAATTTAATGGGATGATAACCAGTGGGATCTGGTATATTTTTTATGGAGATTGTCCACAAGATGTTAAAGGAGTAGGTGCCTTGGGCTGAATCTCTTCGGCTGAGAACTAATGGCAGAATCCCCACCTAATCCCTTACGGTGTAGGGGCCTTGCACTTAGCAAGACTTGATCTCTGATAGACTCATTCAAAACCTTTCAACTTCACCACCAAACCAAGGACCCTTTGACAAATTTGGTATTTTGAATCTGAAAGAGCGAGAAAAACTTGAAAGATGGGGAAGGGGACAACGAGGATGAAGATAGGCAAGGAAATGTAGGAGGGTCGAAGGATTGTAAATTCAATAAACAAAATAATAGAACCAAAATGAAGAACAACAAAATCAAAACAAATGTTGAGAATGAAAAAAGATATAAAACAACACACATAGAACAACAAGGCCATTTAACGTGGTTCACCAATTGTTGGCTACATCCACAACGAAGGGCAATTTTATTATATCAATACATCTCTCTCTATGTTTCATACATCATTGTATCACTAACTAACTAACAGCAGCAATTCATCTAATTCTGTATGCTATCCCAAAAACTGCCTCATACGTTTCCATCCTCAGACAAATAGGTGCAACCGCATGCCAAGAAGATAGCAGTTACAAGGAACGGTTGCCAGAGGAGGAAGACAGGGACTGCAGGAGAATCCTGCAAGGCAGTTACATTGGGCTTCAACAGCCACGTGCCCAACAATCTCCCACTTGAAGATTAATGGGATCAACAATGAAGTTGCTCTGAGAGATATCCCCTTCGAGAAATTCAGTGTCACAGAGGAACAAGACCGAGAGAAGATCTACAGAATTCAAACTTCTCTCGAGGAACAACCTTGGTTAATGCATCCATCGGATTAACCTTTGTGTCAATCTTTGTGACCTGTAACTTGCCTTCATCAATAACATGGCAGATAAAGTGGTAGCGAATGTCAATATGCTTGGTTCGACTGTGGAAAGATGAATTTCTGGTCAAGTGAATAGCACTTTGGCTATCACAATATAATGGAAATACTGATTTCGGACAGCCCAGTTCGGTCAACAAACGCTCAAGCCATATCATTTCTTTGGCTCCTTCTGAGAGCGCAACGTATTCAGCCTCTGTGGATGACAGAGCTACAACTTGTTGCAACCGAGAAACCCAACTAATGGCTGCCTCGACAAATGTAAAGACATAACCAGTGGTAGACCGGCGTTTGTCTAAATCTTTGGCCATATCTAAATCAACATAACCACGGAGTTGAATGTGTACCTCCAAAACATAAACAAAAATGTGAAGTACCTTTCAAGTACCGTAGAATCCACTGAACCACCTGCTAGTGTTGTTTGCCCAGATGACTCATGAATCTGCTCACAACTACAACTGCTTGTGCAATGTCCGAACAAGTGCATACCATTGCGTACATTATGCTGCCAACTGCAGATGTATATGGAACAGACTTCATCTATTCTTCTTCTTCCTAATTTTTCAGACACATAGCTGAAGATAGGTGGAAATGATCAGCCAAAGGAGTAGATACCAATTTAGCATGAGACAGATGAAATCTATCCAACACTTTGGCAATGTAGTTTGCTTGGGACAACCGGAGTTCTCTTTTATTTCTATTTCTAAATATGTACATCCCAAGTATTCTTTTGGCTGGTCCTAGGTCTTTCATGGCAAAACAAAGAGCCAACTATTGCTTTAGCTAAGCAATAATCTGAACGCTAGTACCAGCTACTAACATATCGTCAACATAGAGCAAAAGTATGACAAACTCACCAGTATTGAGCTTCTTGTGGTAAACACAAGGATCTGATTCGTACCGAATAAAGTTGTTATCAGTCATGAAGCGGTCAAATTTTAAATACCATTGTCTTGGAGCTTGCTTCAGCCCATACAAACTCCGCTTCAATTAGCAAAATAAATGCTCTTTACCTAGTTGAGCAAAGCCTTCAGGCTACTCCATGTATAAATCCTCATCAATGTCTCCATGTAGAAATGTTGTTTTCACATCGAGTTGCTCAAGTTCTAAATCCCAAATGGCTACCAAACCCAACACAACATGGATTGTGTCCATTCTGACAACAGGAGAAAAGATTTCAAAAAAATCAATACCTTTTTGCTGATCAAACCCCTTGATGACTAATATGGCCCTATATCTTTTATTTCGTCCGTCTTTGTCTTTCAAACGATAAACCCATTTGTTCTTGAGAGGCTTTTGATTTGGCGGAAGATGAACCAAATCCCAGGTGTTATTGACTCTCAATGACTCCATTTCTTCGTTCATGGTTGCCATCCAGTTGTGTGCATTTTCATGCTTGCAGGCTTGTTTATAAGTTGCTGGCTCTGCATAATCAGAGAGCAATAACTCATAGTCATTAAATTTGTAGGTCTCCTCTTCTCATGGGTAGACCTCCTCAATTGTGAACCTTACTCTGGCTAGATATTGGAGTCTAGATTTAGTCTCTATAATAAATTTTGAACATCATCAACCTCTGATTGTAGAGGCCCCTGAAGAAAACTCCCCTGTCTCTGTATATTGTTTTGTGCACCTATAGTGCTTGGCTGAATCACACTACCCTGTTCAGGCAATAATCCTTGTATCTGTTCAAAAGAAGATAGTTCATTTGTTAGAGGCTACGAATTGGAGGGGAGTGGCTGTGTTGAAGTATTTGTTGGCAGCGAAGAACCAAATGATGGCTACGTTGGACATAAGACAGGTAGCGGTTGACCAATCAAAAGCTGCGTTGGGGAGGCAAAAGGTAGTGTTAGACTTTGTGAAGGCTGCGTAGACTATTGTGAAGGCAGCAAAGGCTGCGTGGTATGTAGCAAAGGTAGCGATTGGTCAGTTAAGGGCTGCGTTGGAAGGTGTGAAGGCAATAAAACACCTAAAGAAGGCATCATAACACTTATGGGAGGCTACGTTAGAGTATATGAAGACAACAAATGACCACTTGGAGGCTGCGTAGAAACAATGCAAGGCATACCACTTGACTGGGTGGGAATAGTGCATCCAATCGAAGGCTTGGTAGTTGAAGAAATAGAAGCTCCTGACATATAAGAATGTATAGATGTAACAAGTGGCTAGGAAAAAGAGATTGTGGGTTGCTTTACCATGCCATTATCAAACAAATCTACATCAACATAATCTGTCGGAGATGAGTTGCAGGGTTGCAAACCTGGAAAATCCTTCTCATTAAACACAACATCGCGACTACGGATTATAGTCTTTGCAATGGGATCCCAAAGACGAAATCCAAACTGATCTTCACCATATTCAAGAAAAACACACCTTTTTGACTTGAAATCTAACTTAGTTCTCTGCTCTTTTGGAATGTGAACAAAAGCGACACAGCCAAACACCCACAGATGATGATAGGAAATTCATTTTCCAAGCCATGTCTCCTTAGGTATGTCAAAATCCAGCCTGGATGATGGAGCTCGATTGATGAGATACATAGCAGTATTGCATGCCTCTGCCCAAAACTCTTTTCCTAATCCAACATTGGAGAGCATGCATCTAGCTCGCTCAAGTATCGTGTGATTGAGCCTTTTAGCTGCACCATTCTTCTGAGGTGTA
This sequence comes from Cunninghamia lanceolata, assembly GCA_027924645.1. Lineage (NCBI taxonomy): Eukaryota > Viridiplantae > Streptophyta > Pinopsida > Cupressales > Cupressaceae > Cunninghamia > Cunninghamia lanceolata. Next base: position 14,744,916 of record BSBN01000476.1, on the reverse strand, counting down.
TAAGGGATGGTCTTGATCCATTGAATACCATGGTCTGCACAAAATGAATCAAAATATGAAGAGCAATATTCTCCACCATTGTCTTTTAGTAGGCATTTAATTTTATGCCCAATCTGATTTTCAACAAAAGCCTTAAAAATTTTAAATTTTGAAAATACCTCAGATTTTCTGTTCAACATATAAATCTAGATTTTTTGAGTGCAGTCATCTAGAAAGGTTACAAAATAATTTGCTCCACCAAAAGAAGTTACCTGAGTTGGACCGAATACATCGGAATGAACAAGTTCCAATTGTCATGCCCCGTTCTCACGCAATTGGTCCGGAACTGTTTGCCATAAAGGCAATGTTCACATAATTCTAAATTGATGGAGGTGAGGCCTGGAAGCTGATTGAAGACCTTTTTGGCTCATATGACAGAGCCGTTTGTGCCATATTTCAGAGCCACTGTCCATAGCCGACAAGGCAGCTCCCACTTCACCAAAATAGTCCAGAATATAGAGATTATCTTGCTTCTTTCCTCTTGCCATTACTAAAAGCCCCTTTGTAATTTTCCATGAATCAAGAGAAAATTTAATATTGCATCCATTCCCTATAAGCTGGCTAACAGAAATTAAATTTCTTTTTAACATGGGTACATATCTAACATCCGTCAAAGTTAGTTTGTCTCCATTTTTTAGATTCAATATTATATCACCTTTTCCTAAAATGTCACATTCTTTATTGTCACCAAGAAACACCTTACCGAATGTGCCTTCTTGAAAATTTGTGAAAGCTTGACGACATGAAGTGGCATGAAATGAGGCACCAGAATCAAGGACCCATGAATCTGCATTTGTGTCACTAGCTAATAGAACCAAAACACCATCACTTGCTGTGTTTGCTTGATTATTTGTGCTCACGTTGCCTTGAGCTTTCTTATAGTTCCAACAGTTCTTCTTATTGTGTCCGGATTTTCTACAAAACTAACACGCACCAGTTCTGCCCCTAGACTTTGATCGTGGACCAGATTGTGACCTTCTTTGGTTGTTGTATCTACCTCTGTCTTGGCTTCTTCCCCTATTGTTTATACTTATAGCTGTTAGAGCATCGCTGGATGAGGGTTCTTGATGTTTCCTTCTCATGTCTTCGCTAAGAAGAGTAGCTGCAACATCATCAAAAACCAATGTAGTCTTGGCTGCTATAGAAGTGCTCACAGCCATGACAACACCTTCCCAGCTATTTGGTAAGGAACACAACAGCAAAATTGCTTTAATCTCAGGATCTAACTTGATACCCACTGAAGCTAATTGAGTAACTAAGGTGTTAAATTCATTTAGATGACTGGACATAACCCCACCTTCTTTCATTTTCAAGTTATATAATTTCTTCATAATAAATACCTTATTCGAAGCATAAGCAATTGCATACATGCTGGAGAGCTTTTCCCAAAGCTCTTTCGTAGTACTCTCATTTGAGACATTAAATAATACATAGCTGGACAATGAGAGAAAAATAGTTGCCTTCATTTTCATATCGAGTTTTTCCCAGTCTTCGTCCTTCATAGAACCTTGTCCTTTGGCTTTCCCTATTAAGGCAAGTGACAAGTCCTGTTTGATAAGAAGAGACTCCATATGTATGCACTTTCCAAAGACCAAAGTTTTGGCTTGTAAATTTCATTTTTATGAATCATCCATTTTGATTGCTGTACAGGTTCCCAAAAAACAACTTCACAGGCTATCTCCTGGACTGAGCTACACACAGAGCTCTGGTACCAATTGTAAATTCAATAAACAGAATACAGAACCAAAATAAAGAACAACAAAATCAAACCAAATGCTAAGAATGAAAAAAGATATAAAACAGCACACACAGAACAACAAGACCATTTAATGTGGTTCACCAATTGTTGGCTACATCCACAACGAAGGGCAATTTTATTATATCAATACATCTCTCTCTATGTTTCATACATCACTGTATCACTAACTAACTAATAGCAGCAATTCATCTAACTCTGTATGCTATCCCAAAAACTGCCTCATACATTTCATCCTTAGACAAATAGGTGCAACCGCATGCCAAGAAGATGGCAGTTACAAGGAATAGTTGCCAGAGGAAGACAGGGACTGCAGGAGAATCCTATAGGGTAGTTACATTGGGCTTCAACATCCACGTGCCCAACAAGGATGACTGGATTGGCTCATGGGACGATGAAGAAGAGGAGTGTCTCATTGATTTTTGGTATGAAGCGTGTTGTAAATCCTCCCTTGGAGAAATGCCTTCCTGCTTCAATTCTAGGTTCCTTTGTAGGTGTTGTTCTAAACAAAGTACTTAAACGAGGCTTTCTCCTATTGTCGACTGGTAACATCGGTTCTCCTTGTAAGGTGACCTTGGGTGTTGGTGGAGATGACCGAACTCAGGCTATTGGCCTTTCACATAGTAATGTGGGCATCTATTCTTATAGGCCCCTTGTTTGCCTTTGCTCAGCATTGATTTCACTACTCCTGTTAGTGCCTAAGTGAGCCCTGCTTTCAGTGTGTCTACCCAGGATCGAATAGTCAGACATCCCACCTAGTGTAGAATTGTTTGTTGGATGCTGTCAGTCCTATGGCTCAAAACTTGGTGGCTGGGGAGTTGGTTGTATTTCTAGCACACTTTTGGATTCTAGAGCTGTGGTGGTGGTGGTCTGTCAGCAAAGTTGTGGGCTGATGCTATCAAGAGTTTGGATCTCTCCACCCCTACTTAGCCCTGGCTCTGTCAGTGGAAGGTAAGGGTCTTTTAATCTATGTCCCATATAATATTGTTGAGAGATCAACTTCCAATTTTAGGAATTCACTTGTTGGAAGATTTATTGGGCTAGACTAGAATGTTAAAAAAGTGGGCTCAGTATAAATGGAAAATCAGAGGCCATTTTGAGATTGTTGCTTTCCTGTTCAAGGTTTTCCTTTTTATCTCCTTCATGCACCATGAAGACTATGCTTGGACCGTCTTGGATTGCCCATGGTTTCTAGGCAATAATGGTTTATTCCACCGAAAATGGTCACTAGGCTTTGATCTTAAAAAGAAATGCATCAATAAGATTTTGGTGTGGGTCAAGTTCTTGGGTGGCCATTGGAGTATTAGAGGACCAGGTCTTCATGGGTATCACCAACTAATTTGGTCAACTTATTGTGGTGGATGTAGTCACCAAATTTAGGAAATGATTAATATTTGTAAGAATTTGTGCTTATTTGAAGGTCAATAAGGTGCTTCCTTTTACAACCAGCTTATCCTAAAAATTGGTTAAATGGGTGCAATGGATAGTATTTGAAAATTTCATGGTTTTTTCCCATTGTTGCCTCAAACTTGGTCATGCAATGATGAATGCCCATGCAACAAGAGAAAGTAATCTTTTTGGAGGAAAAAGGAACATGGTTTGCCTTCCCAACCTCTCAAGAGGCCTATGGCAAACTATATCGTGGAGGGACACCCTTTGTCAGATGGAATTAATGATGCTTATGAAGCCCTTTAGAAGAAGTGCTGAAGGAGGGTTGTAGGGGGATGTAATCTAAGGATAGTAGGTGTTTGGGTGGGACCCAAGATACTTGTGTCTTCAACCCTACAAATGAGTTTTGGAGATCACCCACCATTTTTAAAGAAAAATGGGAATCGGTGTTGGGAGAGAGGATATCTTATGGCCCCTTGGATCCTTCAGATTTAGAAAAACATTTACAAAGGGAGTATAACCCAGAAGGATTTTTGCTTCATGGAAAAGAAGGTTGAGGCTATTCAATACTACTTGGAGCATTTTAGCTTCAGATCACCTTGATTTGGTTAGTCTTCTTTGGTCCTTGGGTTTTTAACCCTAAGTTTGATGGAAGTCCAACATCTTTGTTAATTGTTTGTTGTTCTAATGTAGCCTTAAAACTATTTTTTTTTCATGTTACTGCTCTTTATTATTTCACCGGGCTTCATTGTCTTAACTTTCCTATTTTGTAGATAAGGGTTTGGGCCCTCTCAAAAACTCACCTTTACCAATAATAACAAAAAAATTAATGGGAAGGGGTTAAATTAAAGTTAACTCTAAGAATGAAAAAAATATAATTTTGATGTAACATTAAATTAGACTAAAAGAGGGGTAAAAATTTATTCAAACTAGAAGTACAAAGCAAGGGCATTACTCAGCCCTGTCAAGCTCCACTAAGTGGTCTAACTTTTGAGACAACTCTAGGGGTAATTGACCCCAATCCATAATGCTCCAATTTGGCATGTGATCAGAGGCCCATTTGGCCAAACAATTCGCAACTCCGTTCTATTCTCTAGGAATATGAATGAAAGAAATTGAATCCAATGAATCACACAGATTAATAATCTGTTTAACAACCAAAGCTAAAAGCCAACTAACATCATCTAAATGTTGTTTATTCAACAAAGTCACCACCGCTTGGGAATCAGATTCACAAATGATCCTTCGCCATCCAAGAAGACAACCACCCTCCACATCATATAAAATGGCAAGAGCCTCCATCAGATTGTTAGAATGAAGACCCTTATAAACAAAAAAGATAAATTGCACAGACCCAATACTATCTCGACCAACTCCACCAATACCAACATGACCAGGGTTTCCTCGAGAAGAAGCATCTGTGTTGAGTTTCAAAACTCCCTAAGGAGGAGGAATCCAATGCCCCTCCCTATTTATCTTCCGAAGAGGGTGTCAACATTTATTTCTCATGAAACAACCTTGTTGTGGAGGAAGATGAAGATGATTGCAACAAACAACATCTTGAGGATCCACAGCTTCCGCCAAATCACAATTTTCTGAAACAGTTTCACCTAAAGAATGAAGAATTTTCCACCACAAATGTTGAGGCCCCAACATCACATGACGAAAGATCCTACGATTCCTCTCCAACCAGATATTCCAAATAATAAAGGAAGGTCCAAGAGCCCAAGAAACTTGAAGAAATGAGGTTTTAACTGGGGCCATGCCCCAACAATCAAAAAACTCAGCCAAAGAGGAGAAATGCCAACAGGCCTAGTTCCAAACACTTCACCAAAAATGGCAAATCTCCCTAGAGAAAGAACATTGGAAAAAGAGGTGAGAAATACTTTCCTCACTATTACGGCACAAGACACACATCGAGGGACCTGGAAACCCACACTTACTCAGATTATCCTAAGTAAGACATCGATTTTGAACCACCAACCACAAGAAGAAGTTGCACTTGGGCCATGAAAACTTGTGCCAAACTTGCTTCCACCAAGGAACCTCAATGTCTCCTAACATCTGCCTAACAAGTTGCACATAACCTGCAGAAACAGAGTACTTCCCAGACAAATCACTGCTAGCCCAAGCCAAAACATCCTGCCCCACCAAAGTAGTGCATTCATGAGAAGCAAGAATCTGAGCCAGCTCATGCCTATCCTCCTTAGATCCTCCCTAGAGGCCATTCAACAGAGTGCTTCCATCTAAAACTAACAGTTTTGTGCAACCTTATAATGCTCAACTGTGTCCTAGCTTGCAACAGTAAAAATATCACAAAGAGACTGGAGGTGAGGAAAAGAGGAAAGGATAGAAGGGTGACCATCCCACGAATCTAGCCAAAAAAGAACCTGAGACCCTGAATGACAGATCCAAAAAAGCCTATTCTTAACCAACTTAGCCCCCATTTTCAGAGTATGCCAGATCATAGACCCCCTTCCCTCCAAAGGAAAGTGAGGAACATCAAAAGAATTAACATCTTTAAAATACTTATGGGTGAGAATACGGGCCCATAACTGATGCTGACTAGTGCACCAATGCCAATATAACTTAGCTGCAAGAACCTATCCATTCAAAAGAGTAGAATGCAAACCAAGACCTCCCTCTTTCTTTGGTCTGCACACAGTTTCCCACTTAACAAGGCTCCACTTAGCAGTCGACAAGTTACCACTCCAAAGAAATTGTCATGAGAGAGCATCAAATTCCTTAAGGAAATACATAGGAGCTGCCTGAACAAAACACCTGTAAATAGGGAGAGCCTATATAACTGACTTAAGAAGAGTCACTCTAGCAGCAGTAGATAGCCAACGATGCATCTAATGAGTGACCTTCCTACGTAGCTTATCAAGCAAAATCTTCTAGGAAGACCTGGGTTCCCTACCAACAGCAAGAGGAATCCCCAGGTAGATAAAGGGAAGAGACCCAATTTGAAACCTCAAAATATTCGTAATTTTCCTTTGAATCACTTAAGGAGTATTAAAAAGAAAATAGACGACTTATGTTCATTGACTTTCTAACCTGAAGTAGCTAAGTAGGTATCCAAAGCCTGCCTACAAGATTCATCTTCCCAAAGACGAGCCATCCCCACAAGAGAGGTATCATCCACAAATTGGAGATGAGAAAGCTTTGGCAATCCATTGCCCCATTGCCAACCATGAATCAAGCCTTGAGAAACCTGAAACTTGAGAAATCAGCCCAGCCCCTTAGCCATAATAATAAACAAATAAGGAGAAAGAGGATCACCTTGGCAGAGGCCCGTGGAAGCTCCAAAAGGATCATAAGGTTCTCCATTCACAATAACTGAGAAAGAAGACGAAGTAACACAGCTCATAGTCCAACTCACCCAGTCTGGACTAAAACCAAAGGCTAAAAGAATCTTTTGAAGAAAATGCCACTTAACTCTATCATAAGCTTTGGCCATGTCCAACTTGATGAACATAGATTTTTCCTTAGAAGTCACCATAGAGTGAATGATTTTATAAGCCACCACCACCCCATCCAAAATTTATATGCCAGCCACAATTCCCCCTTGCTCCTCGGAAATGACAACAGGAAGAAAAGTTTTGAGCCTCTCTGCAATCAGTTTATTAATAATCTTGTACACCACATTACAAAGAGCAATAGGTCTAAAGAATTCAAGCTTATCAGCACCTTCCTTTTTAGGAATGAGAACAAGAAAAGTAGAATTCAAGGCACGAAGCATGTGTTTACTATGAAGAGATTCCTGAATGACCTCCAACAAATCCGTATTAATAATATCCCAAAATTCTTGGAAAAATTCAACTGGAAAGCTATCTGGGCCTGGAGCTTTACCTTTGTTCGTCCCAAACACAACCTCTTCCAATTCAGGCATAGAAATTAGATAGATGAGAGAATCATTCATCTCATTGGTGATCAAAGAGGGAATGCAATCAAGGATCAAACTCTCCTCATCTTCAGCCAGATGAGAATCTTCAGCAAAAAGAGCAGAGTACAACTATCTAGCCTCACTAGACAAAGCCTTCAGGGAAGATATCTGAAGACCCTCAGAATTAACCAAAGAGGAAATATAACCCTTATTATGGTGTGCCTACACCGACTGGTGGAAGAAAGAAGTATTCCTGTGCCCTGCTTGAAGCCACTCAATCCGAGCCTTCTGTTTCCAAAAAATCTCCCCATGAAGCTCCCACTCCTCCACATCTCTCACAACCTGGGATTCAACTTTTCCAAGCGCCTCCAAGAATCTAGAGTCCTGAATTTGGTGGGTAATCACATCTAGGCGAATCTGAGCTTCCCTTTTCTTGGCCTGAAGGTTACCAAAACATAACCTATTCCATCTCTTAAGGTGATATTTAACAAATTGCAACTTCTTAACAAGAGAATAAATAGCTGTACCATAAGTAGGGCCCCCATCTATCCACCAGTGGACCACGAGATCATGCAGGGAAGATTCCCAAAGCCACATAAGCTGAAATTTAAAAGGAGGGTTCTTTGGAACTGAAAAAGAAGAAGCTAAAAACTTAATTGGCCAATGATCAGAACCCCTCCAGTCAAGAATCTTAGAACAAGTAACCAAGTCGCCCCCCACCCAAAAATTGGAGACAAGAAATCTATCAAGCCGTTTAGAGATCATATCCTACCCACTTCGTCTATTATTCCAAGTGAAAATCCCATTAGAAAGCTTAACATCAACTAAAGCAAGAGAATCCACATTTACCTAAAAAAGATTAGAAGTAGGACCAAGCCCAGGTAGCCCCCCTCTTTTCTCCTCCAAACTCAAAACAGAATTGAAATCCCCAGCTAAGACCCAAGGAAGATATGGAGTACATGATCAGACATACCTAATATGATCCCAAAGCTCAATTTTACCAGGGATATCAATTGGAGCATAAACATTAGTGACCATAATAATCTCACTAGTTTCTAAAGCAGAAGCAACCATGGAAATAGAAGAATGGCTAGAAATCCACCAAAGAGGAATAATCTTTTGTGGATTCCAAAAAAGTGCCAAACCTCCAGAATTTCCCTGAGGGCCAATACACTGACACTGATCAAAAGACCAGATGCGAGAAGCACACTGAAGCACGAAATCAACTGAAAGCTTAGTCTCCTAAACACAAAAGATGTCTAGAGAATGAACTACAACCAAATCATGAATAGCCTTTTGACGAGAGGTGCTATTCAACCCCCTAACATTCTAGGAGAGAAAAATCATGGAGGAGGTTGGGAAAAGTGAACATCAATGGGTTTAACAGGCCCAGATTCCACCAATAAATCCCTAGTAAATTTAATCTTCTCTAGATCCTTCTTACGACCAACTTTAGAGGATTTCTCAAATGGACCTTTCTTAAGGGGGCGATGGTGCACACCTAGATCCTAAGAAGACCCCCTTTCTTTGCTTGAAGTCTTCACCTCCTTAACCAAATCTGCCAAAACAATATCATCCTCCACCCCTACAGAATCTCTAGAAGTTCCCAAAACAAGGCCATGTAGGGATTGAGAACTTCGAACAACCCCCTGCTCATGAACCTCAATCATATCCTTAATGCTAGTTGCCTGCTCCTGCACCATAGCAATACCCATAGCAGTGGCCCTAGAAGAAACCTCCATTGGAATCCCTTCCTCCACGACCAAAGTATCCAAAACCTCAAAACAGTTTGAACCCCTCTTCACTCTGCCTATCCTTATAGGATCTCTTCTGATCTCTTCCTTTAGCCCATGACTTAACAGGCATGAATCCTTCCTTACTAGGCCTGCCATATTTCATAGGAGTCTTACCTTTATCCCCCTTATCCACCACAGGAACTAAGGAAGGAGAAGAAGAATCCCGAGCAGATTTGTTTACCCTAGGACATTGGCGCTGAAAGTGTCCATACTCATGACATATCCAACATTGAAAAGGGACTCATAATCTAACTGCTAAACCTAGGAAGTCTAGCCAAGACAAATTTCCAAAGAATCCGGCAACAGTTTACTTAGATCAATCTCCACACAGATACGAGCATAAGAAAAAACCTTCTTATAGAGGGTATTTTGTGCAATGGCAGCTGACTTCCCCAACAATGCCGCAATCTGTTGTAAAATATCCTCTCTCCAAAACTCCAAAGGAAGCTGTGGTAGGAAGACCTAGACAGGAACCCTTGAGGGCAATTCTTCTGCAGAATTAAAGCCCACATGCTAGGGCTTAATGAATAAACCTACATAATTGTAAAAATAGGGCCCTCCCTCAAAAACCCGCCGATCTGAGATGCAAGAAAAATCAACCAAGAAATAACCATTCACGGCTATCATAATGTCCATATCTCCCTCTATCTACCAGGACCGGCGAATCCAAGAATCTAAAGCCAATAGAGAAATACGAATTCCAAGGAACTTGCAAATCAGAACATGATGGCTCCAATAAGATATATCCTCCATGACCGATTCAGTAGAAATAACCAGACTAGGAGGATCTTGACTCTATGGCAAACACCCATTGACTTTCTTCAGTCTGGAACCCTCACCCACATAAAAAGGGTTAGATGACTATGCATGATTATCCGAAGATGATTCACCATGAGGGGGCACAGCCCCAGCAACAGCCAGAGAGTTAGAGACTCCTTGAGCATCCATGTCTGCACAAAAACCAAAACCAGAAAACCCAAAGCCCCACCACAAATCGCAGCGAACCCCAATGAAAACTTGCACCAGCATAGCAGAGAAAGGCTAAAAGCAAAGCAATGCTAAAGGAAAACATAAGAGAAGAAGTGTGGGGAAGGGCAGAGCCCTAGCCTGCACGTAGACCTTCCCAAACCCTCATTGTATTTCATATGATACTTATTATTATTAAAGTTGATGTAACATTAAATTCACTTCCTCACAAGGCAACATATTAATAGAGAAAATCTATTTTTTGTGAGGATGTAACATTAAATTCACTTCCTCACAAAAAATGGATTTTCTCTATTAATATGTTGCCTTGTGATTAGAACAATTTATAAACTCTATGGAGAGTAAAATTCATGGTTGTGGGTCACTTCCCTGTGAGCACTCTGATCTATTATGTGACATGTGGATTTGATCTAGGCAATTGTGTGGTGCTTTTGTTTTCTATTTCATTGAATTCCCTATTCTACACTAGCTATCAAGGATTGGAGATATTTACAAATACCTTACCAAGATTATTGATTGGTGAAGATGTGCAGGTGGTGGGGGTGAGCAGCAAGGGCAGCAAGACTCCCTAGTTTCCAATGAGGAGGAATTGGGGCCACAATTAGGAGTTCATTGGTAGCCATCTGCAAGGCCAAGATCTCTCCTTCATAGTGACCACCAGTGATGGGAGGAGTGTCACAACACATGATGTTGCTCCTCACTATTGGATGTTTGGGATGACCTACACCAGCAAATCTATACACTGATCACCATTCTGAAAATCACATCCATTATGCTACAAATTATGTATATAGTTTGGTGAATTTGTTTTTCTCTTCAAAATAATCTATTGTTATCTATCAATGCCAGGGGGAGTGATGCAGAATGCATTCACTTTATTTTTCTGGCCTTCCTTTTCTATAATAAAAGACAACATTTATATATATGTGTAAGGCATTTGAGAATATAGAACCAAATTCTTCAATTAAAGAATTAATGGTTCATTTTATGAAATGAAACAATCCAAGTATTATTGTCCTTTCAATAGTTCAAACTTTGCTAAGCTATTGATTTACAGTTTACCCTTCAATCCGGCTACCATTGTTTCAAAGAGATTATCATTTTTTTAATATAGAAACATGAAAATATAGAAATAAATATAATTAATGTAGAGATATTTTTTATTTTTACTACAAGGAAGTTACATGTAAGGATGCAATAATCAAAAGACATTTATAGCTAAATACCTCTAGACATGTAAGGACGTAATAATCAAAGGACATGTATAGATAAATACCTCTAGCTAGGAAAAATAGCACAAGCAAGCTCATAAATGATACATGGGAAAGGTATGATTTCCTCCAATGTAAAGATATAGCTGTTGGTTTTCCAACCTACTTTTAGATCCTTCTAAGGTGATGTGAATCCCTAATTTCAAATTCACTTAGAGGATGACCAACAAATGAGAGATAGATAGTCTCTCCCACACTTTAGGCTCTACTAAACCTAGGTGGGTATACCTAAAGAAAATACTTTAGAAAAATTAGTTGATTTGCTCATTCATGTATGACAAGGGTTTGAAAATGATTTCCTAATGTCAACCTTCCTTGTACCCTCAATGACTAGACATGAACACTATAATACCATACATAGATTTTTATGGGTGCAACAATGACATTTTCACCAAAAATATTATGAATCAAAAACACTAAACCTATGCATGATGGATAAAACCCTAAACTACTAATGTACAGTGCTAAATGTATGATTTCTTCATTATGAGTGTGCGAGTGGATGGAATATTGAAGAGATCGGTGCCTGCTCCTTGGGATCACATAGTCTAAAATGGCTACAACATGATATTATAAAAAAAAATAGCTCTAGAGTTTAACAACAATATCACTACCTTACGCTAATTTAAACCCACAAAGGTAACCCTTAAACTTGATTCTACTTAATAATGCTTCACAAATACTACACACCCCACTTGATGCTTGAAAAGATTCACCACCCCACTTGAAGATGAACTAATCAAACATGCAAATCCTACATCAAATGTGTACACAAAAATTCTCTGTTTTCCTTGAAAACAAAACATACTTCTTTCCAAGAACATGCAATACCATGAAGGAGACGATTGAAATAAAAGAGTCATCACTCATATCTTTATTTCAAAGAAAATCCATTACAATATTCATGCTAAAACAAGATTAAAAACCCATTACCCTTAGAAAAGATTACACAGAGTTTTTCTTACAAACAACTTTCTCTCCAAAATCCCTCTTTTTCCACTCACCCCTTACAAAATGAAAAAAACACATATTTAATCAAACCCAAGAAATCGGGCACCCAAATCAGTCCACCTATCCTTTTCCCGCCTTTGATGGTATTTAAATTTTGAATTTTGTTTCGGTCCTTTGATTTTTTTCTTTTTGGGCATTGGAATCCCATTGTCAGAGATATTTGAAAATTAGCTCAACTTCTAGGAGAAAAAACATTTAATTCGGATACCTAATTGAACCCATTTTTTTTTTAAATTGAAGAGATTGAAGTGCTCTATGTGATGAAAGGTCTAGAACAATAATTATTCAGAAATTTTTTCAGAGCGTCATTTGATCGTTTAAAAGGTCAAAAATTCAAATTTAATGTTTTTTATAGGATTTTGGGACCTTGAATATTTAATATCTAATGATCTACAAGTGATCTTTAGCCAACTTTACAATTTTGGAGCTCTAGGTAAAATTTTAGGTCCATATGTGATCAAATTCAAACTTTCTAAAAATTTAGTAGGCTACTATTTTTAGACAGAAAATTTGACTTTACTAGATCATTTTAGGGGACCTTTTATGCAAACGTGACACTTTACAGGCTCAAGACTCTAGATATGGGGCAATGTATACACAACTTTGTTTATTGACCTAGTTTAGGCAAGTTATGACACTGAAGGGGACACAAATTGAGATGACACTTTCACAGATTGGCTGGAAAATTTAACCATGAGAATAAAAATGGAAAACTAGACATATGCTCCAACAATAGCAATAAAGGCATAATATGTAAAAGTGGGATGTATAACAACCCCAATATAAATGTGTATCCATGGAAGTGTGATATATAGGGAAAGGGAAGGCATGATGGCCACCAAATGTAAAATATGTGGAAATGGAAATAGATAAGGCATGAAGCGAAAGGAATTCTACCTCCCAAGTGTAAGGATGTGATAGTGAAATTAAACTATGTAAAGGGGGAAGACATGATGCCCATTGATGTAAGGATGTAGCAAAGTACATTCAACGTGTCATTTGGGAAATCATGATGCTTTCTCAAAGTATAAATGACAATAGAAGTAGAATATGTCAATATAGGATTAAAGTGTAAAGCTCTACTTCAAAATTATATGGCAATATAAATGAACAAACTTAACTCTAGGGAGTAAGATGTATCGATATATAAGCTTAATGTATAAACCTTTAGGAAGTAAGATGCATTGTTATAAGACAAAAGTATAGGCTCTAATTAGTATATGTCTATGTAAGTTCAATGTATAGCATGATGCATCAAAGGAGGGACAATCTATAAGCTCTAGCATGATATGACAATGTGAGATCAATGTATGGTGTGATGTATCAAAGTAGGATCAATGTATAAGCTCTAGCAAGCATGATATGACAATATGAGGAAATAAACAATGATCATTTAAGACTAAGGAACAAGCATGGGAATAATCATAGGCTGAAAAATAAGAAGCAATATGACAAAAGGGTAAAAGCTCTGGAAGTAAAGGTAAGGGATGAAAATAAGAAATGAAAACAAAGATAGAAGGCGAGTGTGAAAAGAACCAAAAACAAGGTCAAAATATAAGGATGCTCAAGGTATATACAAGAGTGGGATCATATAAGAAAAATAAGTCCAAATAGAAATGCCATCAAGCACAAGAAAGATGTGACATGAGCAACACAACACATGTTCAAAGTCACTTGTGTCAACATGCATCTCTAAAAGTGTCGTTGCGTCATGAATCCACATGCTAACTAGGAGCATGGAGACATAAAACAATGAAAAAGAAAGCAAAAGCATAAAATATGTTTATATTGCTATGTCAAACTGGTTTCTTACTCTTGATGTTATCAACAAAGTTAAAATCAATGGAAGTATTACATTCCTTGATACATGATAAACAATACAAATACAATTCATCCTACATTAAAATCTGAAGAACAATCTGATGCTTGTACAATGAGATACAACAATATGACTCTACTTAAATATCACACTCCTCAATGGTCAAACGGTCAATAGCAATTTTACACTTATCTCTACCAAAAAAAAGGCAAATAATTATCCTACTTTCATTGGCCAAAATTTATCTTTGACCATTGAACTAGGTGATATTTAAGAATAGCCCAATCATATTAGTTTCATAGAACTTCTGTGATACACACCTACAATAAATTTGATGGTCATAGAATGGAATACAATTAATAATGGTTTCACAGAACTTCTGTGATGCATAATATAAAATAGATTTGATGCTTATACAATCTCTCTCTTTACGGGATGACATTTTGCTTAAATACAACTACTAAAGTTACTATTAAAAAATGGTTTCACAAGACTCCTGGAATTCAAATTCATGCTGTTATACTCTGCAATAAAATACATCACAGTCAAACTCAATAAAATTACATTGAACGTTATTAATTCTAACAATCAATAAGCCTAAGGACTGTGTCTCTATTACAAGCATATTTGGCTTAAAAAATTGTGGGGTCAGAGATTCATGTAATGCCAGTGATTCTCCAATAACTTTGGCACTCAATTTTTTTTTAAAAGTAGGGTAATAAGAAATTAAAAAACTTACTGATCGTATTCAATATTGATTGTGGGTGCAGTGGAATTAGCAATATCCTTGAAGGCATCAGCAGAAAGTTCCAGTGTTCCAGTGCAGTCGGCAGAGCAGTAGTCTACTATCTTGACCACAATGGAATCAGTGTTGTTTAAGCATGGATTTTGAGATATTTGATTTGTTCCACTCAGACATCTGACACTGTACTGTCTCCCAGATGCTGCCCCATTGTCCCAGATTGCATCACTTGCTGCTGCAAACAGATTTCCTGCTGGAAACTGCTTTTGATCATTTCCATAACATTCTGAGGCTGCCACAGTTTTTTTTTTTTTTTTTTAAAAAGGTCATCATCTCATGTTTTTAAAGAGTACACTGCAAAATAAATCCATTGATTCTAAAGAGAATAGGGAAGTATATTGCTTACGAACATAAGGAGGAGAGTAAGATGTAGCTGTGCCCACATCTGCCAAGCACCGATATATTGCATAGACACTCCACAGAATTGTTATGACTCTTGTTTCTATCACCACAGCCATTAAGAACTTCACTACGGAGTGAAATCCCTGGTAAGATTATATTGGGCGTCTAAGGATTCAGCTGCTGCAGTTTCCACAAAATATGGATTTGAGATAATACGATTTGGAGACTTGGGGTCATGAGAAGCCATTGACTTGACTTGACTTGACCATGGCAAAACCAGTAAGTTCTACGCGGTTTCCTGCCTCTTTGGAATTTTTTTGGGGTTGAAAATGACAAAAAAAAAAAAAAAAGGCATTATTGTTGAATAACACTCTACTTAAATATTATCCATTTTAATGGTCAAACAGGGAATAGCAATTTTACACCTCATTTACAATAATAAAGTGGTAAATATTTGTTTTTGACTGCTGAAGTGGATGATATTTAAGAATAGCCAACAAATAAAACGCATGATCATTTATTTAGTTCACTAAATCACCTTGATTAAGGTGTGGCAAATGTAACAAAGTGTCACTTAGTGGTTAGTATTTGTTTTTGAAATATTGTAATTTAATAGATTTTATTTTGTATGTCTCTTATTTTAGCTTTTTGATTTGTTTTTTTTTTTTTTTTTAGTATTTGACAATGCATATGTATTCTTTTTATAAGATTATTTGTGTAGTATTTTAGAAATAAAATAAGATGTATATGAAATTGTTGATGGGACGGTGTACATGCTTCCTCAATTTATATTTGATATATGATATGAGTTTGCATTTGTCATGCCAATGTTTATTTTGTGTTTGAAATGTCAAATAAAAGACAATTGGTATTGTGATCACTTCAATATGTGTCCATTTTGAAGATTTGATTTGTTTTTGTTGATGTCTAACCAAACATGGTCAATAAATGATCTTGGTAAGGGGTTACTATTGTTAAGTAGGAAACGTATATTATTGTTGTTTAAGAATGTTTCTAATATGTTTGAATTTACATTGTATTCATTCTTCAATATTGAAGTAAAAAAAAAGTAGTAGATCATCATTGTTATAATTATTTTGCCATGATAGAGAAGTTGTGACATAGTTGAAATTATAGTTGGTAGTAACTAGTTAAAAGACTAGCAAATATTAATTGCTATAGCTATTGTACCATGGTATATGACTTGAAAAAATTGCCACAATATTGTACGATACTCTTTGTATGGGACTAGAGATTATGGATAAATGGACTTGATATGGCTTGAAAACAAATGAATGCATTTTCTATATTTTGTTAAAGTTCCTAGTGCTCACCTTAGGAATAATAGAAGTACTTAAAGTGAAAAATCACTCTTTGACGGGTTGATGGATATATAAGAATAAACTAGAAAGTAATGAATGAGACATTAATGAATGTCACCTCATTGTTAAAAATTAAAATTATTCATGTTAATGTAAGTGTCCATAGACATGAATTTCACATGATGGAAAAGACACTTTATCCAAATTGACACATTAGACAATATCTAAATATAAGACCTAGCAATTGTTGGAAGGTAGAATTACCTTGAATGGAGAATTATTACTTGTATAAATGTTATGTAAATTTGTCAGCTTATAAGAACTGAACTTTTAAGTTCTATTGATATATATACTCTTTTGTCGGATAACAAGGTGTGAAATGTGTTTGAAATGACAAAATTGGTGGGGACATGCGTCGTATTATTATTTTATTTCAATGTAAAGAAAATTCATAGATTTTAATCATAGTGCTCTGAAATCTTGTCAATAAAATAAGAACTAAACATTGAAACCTAATCTTTGGGTGTTTGAATAAAGACCATAGCTAGCCAATGAAGACATGCATTAGTGGTCATGATTTATTGATACTTGGGTGGTGAAGAGATTTATGGGGTAGGAGTGTAGTATAGACATGCTTGCAACTTAAAAACAAGGTGATAAAGACTAGAATGAGGTGGCAACTAAATAGAGAAGCTTGTAGAGAGCATTTGCAAATGATAGTGTATGTAATGAATGTTTGCATGTACTTTTAAATATTAGGTGCATACATATATTCTCTAGAATGCACTTTCACAAGGAAAAAAAGTCCACTTGTTCATCACTCACAAGCAATTTGTATTTGCTACACATAAAACTTTTCATAATAAGCTTATTTACATGTATGTCAAGTGTGCAAGTTTGGTGGATACTGCCCATAAACAAATAGGTCTACAACTTGATAAATTCATATTTGCTAGCATACTATGAACCTATGCCAAAACATAAGCTTTTGAACTTGAGGTATGGACATCCATTAAAGCATAAAGGATAGAGGAATTTTGTCAAACATTGCAGTTGTGTCTTCCCTACTAGATACATTAAAATGAAAGTGAGTACTTTTTAATTGGCCACCAATAGGTAGTTTAGCTGCTACAAGTTAGGGTGCTTGTTAGCCTAGCCACAATGCATGGTAGGCATTTTGAATGGGTGACTAACAATATTAGTCGCTAGTGTATCTTGATGCATTGCAGTTAGCCACAATTGCAATTCATTTGTAGACCCTCACTTAGAAGTTTGGTTTCCTTGTGTTTAATTTCTTGATCTTTTCATAGGACTTCAAGTTCCTTCACTTTTATTTGTTCTAATAATATTATTGTGTTTGTTGCTTCAAGTTCCTTCTATAATAATTTTAAGTTTTCATCAATATAATGTATTATATCAATTAATATATTAATTATATTATATTTATATAATATTGTTATACTAGTTATAATATAATATAAATACTATTAAACTAAATAATTTATCTATTCACTATAGCTTAAGTGTACTTAGGTTGATGAGGTTAGACAACATCTTGTCTAACTGAATGTGCAACCTTTAGAGGTTAGAGGTAACACCTAGTTGTTTGGTAAACCTCATATGCATACCTTTTGAGGTTGGAAGACTTTCCATCTCACCTCAAAAGGCACTTTGTAGTCATCCAACACTTGTCACACAAGTTTGTTGGTTTGCACATTCCAAGTGATCCAAAGGTTGACACCTTATAGGACACTTGTCTACTTTTTTGTGCCACATCATGGGGCACTTGTCAATCCACATGCAAGGTGGATTGCCTCATCCATGCCTATATAATAAGGTATTCTTATGTAAATTATCAAATGAGATCAATATAAGTTTATGCTCAATTAGGTTCATCAATATCATCAATTTCTTATCTCGTATTGTTGATTTCCATATTGTGAAAGTGAATATCAAGTGCTATAGAGAATTCTTGGCTATTCCAACATGGTATCATAGCCATGCTGCAGAGACGCTCTCCATTTTGAGGGGATTCAGAGGTGAGGCAGAAATCAGTGCATCCTAGAGCAAAACAAACCTCAAGAGCAAAATTATAATAAAAAATGTTTTTTCCCAGGTAACCCAATTTTTTGACAAAAAAAACCAAAATTTGTTTAGAAAAATCAAATTTTGAAGGAGAATTTGCATTTCTCAACCAATTTGGACAACTTTTTTTGTAAAAAATATATATTTTTTGTAAAGGACAAATTTGCCCTGTTGAAGCTCATCCTGCCCTTGGAGCAGTCTTCAGGCCTATTTTTTGGCTACTTGGCCCTATTCATGCCCTTGTCCACACCCTCTTCTGCAGTGCCATTTTGGACTTAGGGCTTTCATGGACTTCACTGGCCGCTCTAGACTCGAATATGTGACTCTTTAATTGGCTAGTCCCTGCTCTCAGAAATCTACTTTCTGCCGATTACCACTATCCAATCCATTTGAATTTTGAAGTCATGGATCCAAAGAGAACAAGTCACTCACAGTTCTCCCTTACATCTGTATGATCTCAGGCTTGTAATTTGGTCTTTGTTATTTGTTGTATCTTTTTTCACCCGGCCCAACAAGACTCTTCAATTTGGCATCACATCAGGCCTTGCTTCAACCATTCAAACCTTTGAATCGACCACTTGGCCCCTATCTCGACCCAACAGGCCCGATGCTAACCTCCAAAGGTGGTTTCAGTTACCATTTGCAGTTTATGTGGAATTGCTTAAGGTTTCATTAATTGTAACATTTTATGTTACAAAGTTTGTTGAGGTTTGCATTAAATTTGCTATTAACATTTTATGTTAAACATAACTACCGACATTCCTTTTTTACAAGTCTTGTAGCATTAACATTAAATGTTACATATATTGTAACCATAACTATAAACCTGTTAGCATTATATGCTATAGTCAGCATTTGTAATAACCATTTGTATTTTCCCTTATCGAAGACAAAGAGTGAGGTCCAAGTTGGTAGGAGGCCAATTCCCCCTCACATATCAAACCATTGTACTATACATTTCTAGTTGATTCCAATGAGTCATTGGAAGGCTAGTTTTTTTTCTCTCCACCTAGGCATTTTTTGCTTCTTCACATGTAGTTTTTAACAATAGGCCATATTTATGGGAATTTGTTATTGTAATAAATTTTCCTTGGTAGCTCAGAATTGAGCACCATTTTTTGCAAAACTTGCGTATTTTTTAATTTCCCATGCAATGGTCATATCTATTTTGTAAAACACACTAAGTTATAAGGTGCCAAAATTTGGGGGGGTCACCTAATCAAGGGGAAAATCTCATAATTTCAAGGGGGTCAACACTAGCATTTGATCATGTATGTTGCTTTGGCTTCTCCATATCCTACCTACAACATCAAATGCACCTATTGTGGAAATCAACATGATGACACAATGTGTCCTTATTTCTCACGCATTGCTTTCAAAATCTTCTATCAGATTTCAAAACCACAAACACTTGTTGCTACATCCGAATCCTGAGTTGATATCTCCATGGCTTCTAGTGATTCATTGCACTAGGACATTGATCTCGTCTTTCTAGATCTGCCACATTGGGATACAGATTTCGGAGACATTATTGAGGACATTTGTCTTCTATTCGATGACAACTTTTATGAAGTTGCATCAGCATATTCATCTTCAGATATTGTTCTTCCTTCACCTACATCAACTTCTATAGTGACAATATTAGATTCTTATGGTTCTAGTTATCACCATACATCTATGGTTCTTGTGGTTCCTGTTACATAATCATCTATGATACCTGATTTATTCCATCAGTATTTGTCACATGACAACATTGGGTTGGAGACTCTTGAGCATTTTTTGAAGACATCATGGGCCTCATCTGAGTCTTTGAATCATGTACATAATTCAGAGACATTCCTACTTCTTCCTATATGTTCCTATTAGGAATGAGAAGATTACTTGTGTGAGGCTGATTATTTTTCCTTCCTTATTTTGATCATTTTGTATTTCAGTTGATGACATTATCAGACTTTTAGAGACTATGGTTTCATTATGTAGATTTTATTATATCTCCTGACTTTGATATGACATTGATTAGACATATGGTGGTTCGATTTGATCATATTTTGATGCTATGTTGAGACTAGACATGCAAGATATATTAGATGATGTTTTGTGATGTGACTTCTAGTTATTTATGTGATGATGATTATGTGACATTTGATAGAAAAATGCAATTTAATCTAGAACTATGTTATAGATGATTATTGTTGTATTCAATGACATGAATTTAATTCCAGTTGCTTCGGCTATGATTATTCATGATATGATTGACACTTGATCGAGATGTGCAGGGTTACATTCCTAGGCCATAGGAAATTAGAGGTAGAATTCACACATATGTTATTCCCTGTGAAATTGATCCATTCCCAAGAGGGATGAGGATCACATTTGAATTGAGTGTTGATTTAAGTGCTTGTTTATTTTTATCATTTTGGCCTAGTACCCCTTTGTTTAATTAATTAATATCATGTGTTGTATAATTTTTATTGACTTATACCACTTGGTAGTGTTTTTATTTTTGAGTCCATTTAAAGTGGATTTATGACCCCCTATGTGAACCTTAGTGTCCCAAAATTTACCCTAGGTAGTTACCCATGGGTCTAGGGTCAATTTTGACTAACTAAACCTTGGGATAACTCACTTGTGGTCACTCTAAATTGAGGTTTAGTCAAAGTGACGAATTTTGAATTAGATAAGGGTGGGAGATGAGTCATGCTTTGGGAAAAACTCATCTCCCTTCCCAAAGTTTGGGAATCCCTTCCCTAGGAAGACTTGGGAGGTCTCCAAGACTCCCAAGTGTGTGGGATCTTCCTCCAAGACTCACACACGTGTGAGAGTATCTTGGAGGGAGATGACTCTCTTAGAGAATAAGAGGATGCCATATGGCATCCCTTATCCTCATGGAGGCTTGAAGAGGAATGCCACCTCACCACTTGTTCTCTCACACATGTGTGAGAGCACAAGTGGATAAGGTGAGGATTGAGATGGAATTGGAGGATGACACTTGTCACCCTCACACTTCCTCTCCCTTGCAAGTGGCATAGGAGGAGGAAGGAGAAGGTGACAAGTGTCATCTTCTCATTCCTCAAGGCCAAATTAGAAGGCCTATATTACCTCCTCTTGTTGAGGAGTGTGGGGTTCTTGCATTTTGGATGTTTCTTTCTATTTTGAAGAATTTTTGGGGAAGTTAGAGAGATTTTTAGAGATTGGAAGGTTTGGAGAAGCTTGGAGCTCATCACCAAATGTGCTTCCATTATAGGGCTTTTGAAGGTAAGCTCCATGACTATGTTCTTTACCCTTGAATATTTTATTGTGATGTGTTTGTAGTTTTGTTGTTTGTTGTTTCATTTTTGTGTGGGATGGGAGTTTGGTGAGAGCACCTCCATTTGGAGGTAAGACTCAACTTGTTTGGGGTAGGGGAAAGTGAACCTCCTCGAGGTCACCCCCATATTTTGTGTTACTTATGGCCTTGAGGGAATTTTACTTGGTGTTGAAATTATTTGGATGGTAAGAGTGCCATGGAAGTTTATTTTGAGATATTTGGAGAGTTGTGGTTTCGGAGGTTTTGGCTTGAGGCCATGAGACTTGGTATTTGGTATTTTTGGTGTGGCCTTTGAGTAGAGGGGTCCATTCCCTACCCCCATCAGACTCATTCTCATGAGTTGTGTTATGTGTTCATCCTTGGGGTTAATTTTTGTGTTGTTGTTGCTTTGATGCTTGTTGTGGTGTGTTTGCAACCATGTGAATCCCTACCTCCCTAGCTCGGGGGTGACCCACTTGCGAGTCTACGGTAGGGAGGAGGGCATTTCGAAGTGGCTGGGTTTCCCTTCTTGTTGTGTATTTATTGCAGGTGCTTATTAAAGAAATGGAGCTTTGGAGAAGTCCATTTTTGTGTTGCTTTGATCTTATGTTGTTGGTTGTTTGAGCCATGGCCTTTGTGGCCCTATTGTAAATTTTGTTAAGTTATTATACCCATGGTGTTGGCTGTAATAGGTGTTGCAATGTAAACATTCTTTTTGTATTATTTATAAGTTGTTTAGTCCCTATGTTGTGGAGTTGGTGAGTTTGAGAAATGCATGTGAAATTATAGATATTTGCTGTCATTGTTCTTTAAAAAAAAATATACGTCAGTTGTTGTATAAATTTATTTGCATACAAAGGAAAGCAAGAGAAATTATATATATTAATTTCTGTTGTGTTGCATTGGAAGTTCCATCTTATACGTCAGTTGTTGTATAAATTTATTTGCATACAAAGGAAAGTAAGAGAAATTATATATATTAATTTTTGTTGTGTTGCATTGGAAGTTCCATATTATGAGTTGTTGTTTAGGAAGTTAAGCTGTTGGAAAATTTAGATGAAAATACATTTTCTACCTTATATGATTCTTTCAAAAAAATAGGGTTATCTATGTATATTTATGTTGTTGTTTTTTTTTTTTTTTAAAAGGGAAATGCTACTGAATTATATTATGTTACAAATTTGAAAGTTAGTATTGTTGTTATTAAACCATTGTTTGAGAAAGTTAGTGTTGTATGTATTTACACAAATATATTTATCCATATATATATGTATAGAGGAATATATACATATATATATTTATATATATTATAGTTAATCAAACTTAATGTTCATTTTACATCTCTGTGTAGATACTGAAATAGAAAAAAAAAAGATTGCATATTAAAATATATATAGATACCCATATATATAAGTGCATATATATATACTAATGTTAAAAAAATATGCTTATACATTCAAACTAGAGGAGCAAACTGTTGTTTTTTTTTTTTTTTGTAAAAGAGGAGAATAAGAGAAGGACTATATATATATATATTTAAATAGAATCAACTGATAAAAAAAACTTAGATTTAAACAGAATGTTTTGTAGAACAAAAAAAAATAGAAGCTGACCCAACCCCAAGTTTGGGGCTGTTAATGTTTTAAAAAAAAAGATAACAAAAGAGGGGTATGGGGGACGATGACCATGGTAGCCGCTGCCCACCATACCTCTCTCTAACAGTTCCGCGGGGGGGGGGAACCCCACTCCACCATAGATAACTCCCCTTCCGCTGACTCTCACACCGCCCACAACTCCTACCGTCCCTCCTCTATGGCCATCACCCCCCTTACTCCCCCTCTCCATAGTGACTTCCCCTTGGCCCAGGAAACCCAGCGGCGGCGGTGCTCTGCGGTAATCTCCAACTCTGTACACAATAAAATATAACATACTCCTTTATATATATATATAACAATCACTCTGTATTCAAAAAAATATTTATAATAAAAATAAATAATACAGAAAAAAAAAAGTAAATGGATAAAGAAATCTCATGGCAGCAGAATGCAAACCTCCGTGAGGTATTTTAATGCTGCCAAGCCATCGTGGAGGAGAGCTTCAAACCTCAAACAAAAAACAAAGGAAGAGGAAACAAAATGAGGGAGAGAGGCAAATAAAGAAAGATTAGGGTTCCCATAAGGAGACCATTAGAATAATGTTAGGGTTTTCTTGGTCAAAGGAGAAAACAATAAAATAAAATTAGGCCTTCTCAAATTTTGAAGCCAATATTTTAATGAGAGGAGAATGTGAGGAAAATTGTTTTAATCCTTATTTTTAAATTCTCTATTTTTGCCCGTCTTTTTATTTCTTGTGCTTCATTTAATTTGTTTATAATTTAAATGGGGTTTTGCATTTTTTTTTTAATGTCTTGTGATTTGTAATTTAATTGGGGGGGTTTGATTTTTACTTTTATGGGAAGTGTGTTCCCTTGAATTTAAATCATTTTATTAGGATATTTATTTTACCCCCTTATACGTTTTAGTGATTTATTTATTTAGCAATTTGATTATTATTTTACAGGAAAGAGAAATTTAATCTCTCCCCCTCTATTAATTTTTGAGTTAGTTAATAAATATAATGCCGAAATTATATTTATTAATGGACTCAACTTTGTGATTTAATTTGGTGTAACTTAGTCATTTTATTATTTTAAATTTGAATTTTTTTTTTTTTTAAAAATGCGCCTGGTAAACTTTTTAACGTGACCGGCGACGCTGGTGCGACACGCCCTCCGGCTCCACGCGAATGCTTTTGCCCGGAGCAATGAACCGGTGAGGCCACAACTGGGGGACCTCATCCCCTAGGAAGAACACTTCAAACCCGCGAGCTCCTTGGCCCAGCGAAGGCGTAAAGCCTTGCGAGCTCGTTGGCCCAGCGGGGGTTTGAACTCTGGTGGCCGCCACTACATCCTGAGCGACTTAACCACCGAACCATGCCATCATCGGCATTTTAAATTTGAATTTTAATATTTTATTTCAATTCGAGTTATTTTGGACTTGGTGAAGTTTATTTTTAAATTCTAATTTGTTCTTAAGTTTAAATTTTATTCTTAAATTTTGTTTAAATTCTTATTGGAGTTTTATTGTAAAATTTTAAATTTGATTATTGAAAACACGTTATGCTGTCGAATTTTTCCTAGATTCTAGGGTTTTAATTTTATGATATTTTATTAACTTTTATTTTACCATTCCACTTTAATCATGCGTCCATCATACCATTATTTCTTAATCATTATTTCAATTTCATTTTATTCTGAGTTAGGGTTAGGTTTCAAATCTGACGAAATCCCCTTCTCACCTAGGAAACTTAGGGTTAGGATTAAAATAGTTCTAACCCCAAAAGTGACACATTTCATGTCGCATACCCCCTAGACAACTATCATCATGCAGGGGATTGCGTGGGACAATGTACCTCCCCAAATTTTGTTGACATGTTTACGCCTTATGCGTATTGCCACCGAGCACGCAGACGTGTGCGAGGGGGTTCCTAGGGATAGGTAGAAAAGTTTTTTGTAATTCATGTCATGACCACATGACAAATGTGGACATGACACGTGTGTTGTGTGTGATGACCACATGGGAAATGTGGGCATGACAACTTGCACACTTCTCTGGTTTGATTTCTTCCTAAGGGGAGAAATGTGGTTCAACGTTCATGGATTCTCTTCAGCATACTTCATCGAGCATCGACATGCACTACAACATATCTTATGGCGGGATTCCAAGCCTCTCTTTATATCTCCTATTTTGGGGAAATATATTGAACACATGTGATAGAAGTTGTCCTAGGGGGTAATCATATAAGTGTTGAAAGAACAATAATACACTGAGAGTGGGGGTGAATTAGTGTATGTTAAAACTTTAAAGAGTAATTAATAATAAAAAATGAAAGGTACATATAAAAACCACACACACAAGAAAACACCAGATTTATGTAGAAAACCTAGAATGGGACAAACCATGGTGAGAATGTTGCTTGAGTCTACTGCTCAAATCCAACCTCACAATAAGCATTGATTACATATGTTTTACAGGCACCAACCCATATGTACACCAACACCCAAGATAATTTTTTGAGGCTACCACCTACAGGTGCATCACACACCTAAAATGAGCTCTTACTCAACACAATGAGGCTTTAACCCCAATCTATAACAAAGAGGCTACAACCCTTGAATTTTTACAATTTCTAATATGCATCAATGGTTCTTCCTTAACCTAAAATGCACCTTGTCTACACCCTCTCACTCTCTATTTTTCATTAACATAGTCATCTCCTTCCTTTATGCTCTCAGCATTCTCTGCTCCCTTAGAAAGTGTCCCTCCTTCAACACACTCTATCCATTCTAATGCTCCAGAAAGCATAATTGGATCCATAAAATAATGGTGCTTTATTTGAAGAAGGACCCTCTTGTCCTGCCATAGTGTTTCTTGAGACTATATCTTCCTTAAGTGGTAAACATTTCTTCAAGGAGCCTAGGCTCTGATAGCAATTGTTGAAAGAAAACTAATACACTAAGAGGGGGGTGAATTATTGTATGTTAAAAATTTAAAGAGTAATTAATAATAAAAATGAAAGGCACATATAAAAACCACACACACATAATAAAACACCAAATTTACATGGAAAACCCAGAATGGGAAAAACCATGGTGAGAATGTTGCTTGAGTCTACTGCTCAAATCCAACCTCACAATAAGCATGGATTACATATGTTTCGCAGGCATGAAATCATAGGTACACCAACACCCAAGATAATGTTTTGAGGCTACCACCTACATGTACATCACACACCTAAAATGAGCTCCAACTCAACACAATGAGGCTTCAACCCCAATCTAGAACAAAGAGGCTACAACCCCTAAATTTTTACAATTTCTTATATGCATCTATGGTTCTTCCTTAACCTAAAATGCACCTTGTCAGCACCCTTTCACTCTCTTTTTTTCATTAACACAATCATCTCCTTCCTTTATGCTCTCAGCATTTTCTACTCTCTTACAAAGTCTCCCTCCTTCAACACACTCTATCCACAAACATCTAAATGTTTGTGCAAAACACTTCTCTCTATACCTGTGAACAAAAGACATTTGATCTAGTGGTTAACCTGTTCACAACATATTCAATGTGTATAAAAACACATCCACCTCAATAGTTAAACTGCCAACAACCACTCAAAAATTGAATATTGACTGTTTCAAATCATTTCATAACAAATTGAAACCAGTTTAACTATCACACAACTAATTCAAACTTTGGGATCAGAAATATCACAGTATTATCTAAAATAAATGTCCACCAGATCAACCTAGAATTCATTCAGTTTCTCGACTCAATCTATC
This sequence comes from Cunninghamia lanceolata, assembly GCA_027924645.1. NCBI lineage: Eukaryota > Viridiplantae > Streptophyta > Pinopsida > Cupressales > Cupressaceae > Cunninghamia > Cunninghamia lanceolata. The sequence continues at coordinate 14,717,745 of BSBN01000476.1, read as the reverse complement.
TCATAGGCAAAAATGCACAATTACAAACTCAGGCCTATGTCGTTCTTATTGGCCAATGTTATCTTTCTAAAACCTTGTCCTTAGTCTCCCAAATTGCCTTTATCTATCTTTTATCACTAAATGTCAATTTTCCAAAACTGGACCTTAATCACCCTTTGTTGGTGAAAACACACATTTCCAAACTAAGACAATTTCCTTTCTCTATCAGTAAAAATATACCTTTCAAAACTTTAGTTACAGATTCCCTTTATCGATAAATGTTACTTTTATAAAACTTTGTCTTTTGTATCGGCCACTTCTCCCTTTTTCTAACGAACTCCACCACAGACACTCTATTGGAAAATTATCAATGGCTCGAACTATTGCCTTTATTGGCAAAAGTAGAAACTCCCAAACTTGGCTATTTTATCAAGTTCCTTCTCTTTATAGACAATTTTCTTAAATCTTGAACTACCTTACTTGCTCCACACTGTTCATACTTAGGCAAATATCGCCTAGTTGACAAATTGGATAAAATGCTAACTTTTGAACTTGTTCGCCTTTGATGTATTTTCCTAACAATTGCTTAAAAAACTTTTTCTTCTTCTTGAAGAATTTGCCTTCACATTATGACTTGCCTTCATAAGTCATAGTCGGCTAGTCAACAAATCTGCTAAAATCTGAACTTGTGAAGTAGTTCAGGAAAATGAAACTTTCCTGATAGTGCTTTGCTTCAAACTCTTTTCAAACATTTTCTTTACTTTGTCAGTAAATTGTCTAAAAGTCAAACTTGCAAAGTAGTTTGGGACATAGGAACTTTGTCGATATAATTCACTTGACTTTGCTTTTCCTCAATTGCTGATGTAATTAATATGACTTCTCATTTCTTCCAAATTGTCGATATGAGATAGGTTCAGACTGAGCACATATTGTTGATAGACTTGACTTGGTTCAGGTTTAGAACATTTTGCCAACAAGACTACAACATAGTAGAATTTTTGACAACTTTGACAATTATTATGTCGATTGCTCCTTTCCTTTCTTTGACATCAATGACAATAATTCAACAATAAGTCCTCCTTCTTCTTCACTTGTTTTCTTTTCATGCATTTTGTTTCTCCTTTTGGATAGGAGTTTTGTTCCCACAAGGTTTTGTACATGGGTACCTAACATGGCCTAGTAGTCAGGACACATATTTATGTATCTCTTGCACTTTTGTGATCTTCCCAAGTATCATTTAAGGGGGGTGTTAGAGTGAACAATTTATCTATTTACTATAGCTTAAGTGTACTTAGGTTGATGGGGTTAGACAACATCTTGTATAACTGAATGTGCAACCATTTAGAGGTTAGAGGTTACCTAGTTGTTTGGTAAACCTCATGTGTATACCTTTTGAGGTTGGAAGACTTTCCATCTCACCTCAAAAGGCACTTTGTAGTCATCCAACACTTGTCACACAAGGTTGTTGGTTTGCATATTGCAAGTGATCTAAAGGTTGACACCTTATAGGACACTTGTCTACTTGTTTGTGCCACATCATGGGGCACTTGTCAATCCACATGCAAGGTGGATTTCCTCATCCATGGATATATAATAAGGTATTCTTATGTAAATTATCAAGTGAGATCAATATAAGTTTATGCTCAATTAGGCTCATCAATATTATCGATTTCTTATATTGTATTGTTGATTTCTATATTATGAGAGGGAATATCAAGTGTTGTAGAGAATCCTTGGCTATTCCAACAAATACACTATAATTATATTTATATTTATTTATTTTTGATAAGTGAATTGCGATCTTGGTGACCGCACCCATAATATAAACTTCATTCAAAATAACAAAAACATTAGACCCTTGAATAAGGGTGCATAATACTAGACACAAAGATCCATAGGGATCTTCTTAAAATCTATCATTAAAATCATAAGATTTTACACTACTTTTGGTGTGGGAACAAAGAAGCATGTTAAGGGCTTCCACTTCTTTTTTCTTTTTCCTTTGCATGACTATCCAATTTTCATTAGCAGCCTTAGCATTCAGATCCATGTCATTATTGTTTGAGGTAGCCATTTTAACTATAAGGGGCATCACTTCTGGTACCTCTATATGATATATTAACTCTTTTTTAGGTTTCACTTCCTGTTTTGTATCTTTTTTATTTCTGATCTTGAGGGTGGCGATCCATTAACAACTACAATTGATGATTACAAAGTGAAAGTTGAGGCATTCAGACTCCCAGACTTAGGAGATAGTATCCTTTGAGGGGATTTGTTTTGCATTACCTCTTGAGAATTGCCATCTAGGGTTATAGCAGATTCTTCTTTTTCCACAAAGTAGTGGTGGAGGGACACATTTTTCCACCAAGTGGCCTAGCTATCATTTTTGTGTATGGAATAGTTTTCTACAATGTGAATAATGCTATAGCACCTGCAACAGTGGAAAGGCAATCCTTCATTGTCTAAATTTGCTTCCAGCTTTGATTTGAAGTTTTGAGAGTGATATCTATTGGGAGGATTTTACAAACATAAAGAATAACCAAAATGTGGGCATATGTGGTATGATAGAAGTTGGAGGAGCCCTTGTCTACAACCAAAAATTCCCCCAATGTATTTCCAATTGCTTCAAAACAAGAATCAAACCAGAATTGGAGCGGGAGATTGGGGAGTCATACCTATACTAGTGTCATAGTGAATGATTTAGCTGTAGGGTTGAAAGATGGATGCCATGGCTTAAGCATGAGCATATGCTGATCACAACTCTAGATATAGTCATAGAGAATTGTATTACGGTCCAGTGTATTATCAAAGACCACCATGAAGAAACCATGAGTACAGGGGTAAATTTGTAAATCACCTTTCATAATGAGACTTCAATTATCTGTGATCCATTTGTGTATATTGGTGAGGCTTGGCCATAATCCACCAAATCTTCTCATCTAACCCTTCTTAGAAAAAAAGGATTCATTTTCATCCACTTCCCTTTTGACTTCATCGAAATCCATAATAGGGGACTTATTGGAACAATGGAGAGGCCCGATCGATTGAGATAAACTACATACTCTAGTTTCCAATTCTTTCTTTCCTGTCTAAGACAAATTCGTGACCTCCTTACTATTATGTCATAAATTGTGTACACTTGTGTGTAGGAACAATTTCACTATGTTTAGCTCTTCCCTTTAGTGATCCCAAGCCTAGTTTGTTTTTTAGGTCTACCTTAAAACCCTGTTTTGACCCCGTTTATAGAAAATTTCATGATTCCAATTAAATTTTTTTCATGACCTCAAGAAATAAATTGAGATTTAGAGTTAGCCCTACATTAAGAGTAGGCTCGAGCCTTAAATTGCCCTAGGGGCCAGGGCACCTGAGCACCCTAGTCACTCTCATGTTTTATGGAGGCAATTTAAGGGTACAAATCAGATTTAGCGTCGTTTGGGCCGACCCTAAATTCAAATTCATTTTTTGGTGCATTATGTTGGCATTTTTAGTCAAAGTACTCTTTTCTATAGCCTTGCATAAGGTAAGTGACTTACCTCATTTTAAAACTAGATGACAAGATTGATATTTATGTGAAAAATCTCTCTATTATTATTGCTCTTTGTGCTATTATGTTATTGTAGGTTTTTGTTCAAGTGGAGTTCTACTTTTCTCTTGGAAAGATTTGTATGAAGGCTAGGAGATGAGATCTTGAGTCTATCTCATTGGCTCCTAGGTTGAAGCACTTTGCATGATTGGGAGAAGGGTTGGAACCACCAACTTGAGTTTGGCTTGAGTACCCTCAAGGGTATGGTTGCATCCTCTTTTTATTCAGCAAACCTTCCATGAATCTTCATCCTTGAGGTGAAGTTGTGAGATTCCTTGAGTGAAGCATCTTTTGTATCATTCCTTCCTATTTGCTTGAGTCATATACATTTAAGGTTTGATGTTATTTGATTAGATCTTGCATGTTACTGCTCACACTTAGGGTTTATGAGCACACATGACATCTGGTTCTAATCTTGGCTATCTGTGAGGTAGGAATACTGAAATGGGGGCCTGACCAAGGTAAGCTCCTATATAGCCACAAATAATTTTTCCTTCTTTCTTGTGTGCAGATTAGGAAAATAGGTTTCGAGAGATATCAGTCTGGGAGAAGACAGGTGTTACAGGTGTAGACCAAGTGAAAGTTATAGTTTCTCCAAGCCCTAAAACAAGCCTAGGGTACCCAAGCACCCTGGTCTTGGGTATTTCTACTCCTGGATCTAAGTTTTGAACTATTCCTTACCCACTAGTGTTCATTAGTTTCTCTGATTTTTCTTTTGACGATTATTTGTAACTCAATCTTTCTCAATTAGGGTTTTGATCTTGTACCTATCTAGATTGGTTGAATTTGGTTTGAACACTCATCTATAAAACAAAGAGACAGAACCCATGTAGTTTGGTTCTCCCTCAAGGGTAGAAGCCAAGCTCAGTTTGTGTCTCAATGTTTGTAGAAGAGAGTTTGACCTAGTTTAATGCCTAAGACTAGATCACTCTTTTCTACATAACATTTTGGTGAACCTACCCACGAATTTCACTCTCATCACCTTTCCCCTTTAGAGATTTGGACTAACACATACATCTGTTGGTCACATGATTATTTTATCATACTAACATTATGTTTTGTAGGATCACAGATTGGGGGCTTCACCTTCTTACATGGAAATGATCTTTGTCCTCTACAATATCCTTTTTGATATCATTTTTGTAATATGTTTTTACTTCCCTGTCATTTAGCTTGCATATGCATGTAGTGTCATATGACCACTAAAGTGGGGGCTAAATTTTATGTTGTAAATTGTGTACACTTATGTGTGTGAAGGAACAATTTCGCTATTTTTAGCTCCTCCCTTTATTGATCCCAAGCATAGTTTGGATTTTAGGTCTACCTTGAAACCATGTTTTGACCCCGTTTATAGAAAATGTCATGATTCTGATTAAATTTTTTCCATGACCCTAAGAAATAAATTGAGATTTGGAGTTAGCCCCACATTAATAGTAGGCTTGAGCCTTAAATTGCCCTAGGGCCCAGGGCATCTAAGTGCCTTGGTCCCTCCCATGTTTTAGGGAGGCAATTTAAGGGTAAAAGTCAACTTTAGTGTTGTTTAGGTTGACCATAAATTAAAATTCACCTTTAAGTGTGTTATGTCAAAATTTTAATTCAAATTACTCTTTTCTATAGCCTTGTATAAAGGTAAATGACTTACCTCATTTTAAAACTAGATGACAAGATTGATTTTGATGTGAAAAATCTCTCTATATTATTATTTCTCTCTATGCTATTATGTTATTGCAGGTTTTTGTTCAAGAATGAAGTTCTACTTTTCTCTTCAAAAGATTTGTATGAAGGCTAGGAGTGAGATCTTGAGTCTATCTCATTGGCTCCTAGTTGAAGCACTTTGCATGATTGGGAGAATGGTTGGAACCACCAAATTGAGTTTGGCTTGAGTACCCTCCAAGGGTATGGTTGCATTGCCTTCTTATTCAGAAAACCTTTCATGAATCTTCATCCTTGAGGTGAAGTTGTGAGCTTCCTTGAGTGAAGCATCTTTTATATCATAACTTCCTATTTGATTGAGTCATATAGGATTAGGGTTTGATGTCAATTGATTAGATCTTGCATGCTACTACTCACATTAGGGTTTATAAGAACACATGACATCTAGTTCTAATCTTGGCTACCCATGGGATAGGAATACCAAAATGAGGGCTTGACTGAGGCAAGCTACTATATAGCCACAAAAAATTTTCCCTTCTTTCTTGTGTGCAGATCAAGAAAATAGGTTTCGGGAGATATCAGTCTGGGAGAAGACAGGTGTAGACTAGGACAAAGTTATAGTTTTTGCAAACCCTAAAAAATGCCTAGGGCACCCAAGTACCCTTTTCCTAGGCATTTCTACTCCCGGATCTAGGTTTTGAACTATTCCTTAACCTCTTCTATTCATATAGTTTCTCTGATTTTGCTTCTGACAGTTATCTGTAACTCAATCTATCTCAATTAGGGTTCTGATCTTGTGCCCTAGCTAGATTGGTTGAATTTGGTTTGAACACTCATCTATACAACAAAGAGGTAGAACCCCTATAGTTTGACTCTCCTTCAAGGGTAGAATCCAAGCTCATTTTATATCTCAATGTTTGTAGAAGAGAGTTTGACCTAGTTTAACTCCTAAGGCTAGATCACTCTTTTACACTTACAGGCCTTATTATGTAGCATACAATTGTGTGGATTCCTACATGCCCACTCCAAACTAATGCTTGTCATATGTGCCTTTGTTCCACCATAGTTTGGAGGGTTGCCTAGCTCTTGCTATGCAGTGGAAAAAGTGCTAACCTCAGTGTATTTCAACAATGGTAGCAATAGAGGAGGCATTTTGGCTTCCAATTTTTCACACTCCCCCTATATAATTATATTTATATTAATTATGTTATTAATATTTATTATAATACATATTAATATATCATATATGCTATTAATATAATTATGGATATCATACCCTATTCCAAGACATAGATGTAAATATGAATAACATAATATTTTAATATCTCATTTACAATGCATTTATTATTCTTTAGAAATTCAAAAATACATAGCTCTAGTGGAGATCAAAATGATATTTGTTATGGTTGAGTGAAAAATGATCCATAATGAATCTAAACTTCTCCTAATCATTAGGTTTTATAGGTGTGACAAACTTAATCTAGTAGAGGATTTTTGTTGGATTATAAGTGGAAGTGGCTTATACTTAAATACATTAAATATAAGGAATTTAGAGTGTATGAGATGGTGTACATGCACTATACAAGCTCTTAACAATCCACCCTAGGATCTTGGAAATGAATCTATAGCTTACATTGTTTGGTTATTTGAGCTCCTTTACTAAATGCCATTAAAAATGAGGATACCTAGGAGTGTAGGAACTTGGGAGTAAAAATATGGTAGGATCCATGTGAACGAAGGATTTCTATTACAAATCTTTTATCTAGCATTCCTGATGCACCCACATGAAATGATAATCGTATTATAAGGACTATCAGCCTATTTTATTCTCTTCCCTCACAATGCAATAATAAATAATTGGATTTCATTTGGCTATGAATTAATATTTTAAAATCAATTTGGATACAAATTAATGAATTTTTTCTCATTTCATGTAAAGGGAAGAATAAGAATTGTAAACTATTTAGTCAATAGGATTGTAGATAATATATTTATTGTTAGAACATACTGATATATCAAGAGAGGGGTGAATCAGTATATGCCACTTTTTAAAACAATTCTACTATAACAATAGGATCTCTACTACATCAATCAGAATATGAAAAAACTATGCAAGCATAAGCAAAATCACACATCCACACAAGAGACCATAACACCAAATTTACGTGGAAACCCAAGATGGGAACAACCATGGTGAGTAAGCTTCTTGGACCTACTTTCCAAATCCAACCTCACAAAAAAGAAACAGTGAATTACAATATTTTGTAGGCTTCAACCCATAGGAAATTCAACCTGAGAAGGACTGCAATCCTTTATACAAATCTATAGGCTCCAACCTACTAGAGACTTCAATCTCAAAAACACACTGAGTATCAACCTAGCAATAGGCTCCAACCTCCCACAAAAACTAAGCTCCAACCAAGCAATAGGCCCCAACCCAAACAATAGGCTCCAACCTATCTGAGGCTCCAACCTCCCACACAAACTGAGCTACAACCCAGTAAAATGAAACGGTAGTAAAGAACATTCAACACTTACACAAACTAAGTGAACACAGGATCTTTAATTTATACTGTTCGCACACTTGAACAATTTCACTTCTCTATTCACACTTGATTGCTTGATGTATTTCACTTCTCATTCACACTTACAGACACATTCAAATTTTTTGCTTTTAGGCACACACTCACACATGGACACACCCAAAAGCACAAATTGATCTTTCTTATATATTCTTCCATACAAAATGAATTTCCATGTCAGCTAAAGCATGACAAAAACATTCTCCAATGTCGAAATAACATTCTCCAAGGTCAACATCATGAAACAGGGCCTAAAACACATATACTTAGGTCAAGCCAAAAAAATAGGTATGGACCCAAAATTGAATAATCCACACATTACTAAAATGGTGCCAACAATTAAACTTTTGAATTCCAACATGTGCATTTCAATGTCGGCTAATGCATTAATTAAAACATCCTCCAAAGTTGGCCTTAGGGTTTTGAATCCTAAAATTCTGCACTTTGTATCTTTTCCTTTTTCTTTAATTGAACTTGCAGAGCTTAAGAGATTAGGCTTCTAGTCTTCTCAGTATATCAGTGTCTTCTAACAATTGGTATCAGAGCAAGGTTCCTTGGTGTAGCCTTACAGCTGAAGGTAGATCTTGGATAAGAACACATGGCACAAGAAGGATCCTAATCTAATAGAGCACCTTATTTTGATGGATCTAACTACGCATTCTAGAGTATCAGGATGGAAGCCTATCTTACCTCTCTAGGGTATGCTTTTTGGAGAGTTGTAAAGGATATGTATGATGAGCTTGCTCATCCTATTGCGTATTCGAATGAGATAAAGGCTCATGAAAACAATGCTAAAGCAAAGAATGCCATCTTAAGTGGTCTAGCTAACTTAGAGTTTGTTAAAGTAATGATATGCAAGACCACCAAGGATATATTGGATAAACTCAAAAGTCTTTATGAAGGGGATGATAAAGTAAAGAAAGAAAAATTGCAGACTTACAAGGCTGAAATTGAAAATCTAAAGATGAAGGAAGAAGACAACATTGTTGACTATCTTCTTCGACTAGATAAGGTTGTAAATGCTATCAGAGGTCTTGGTGAAACGGTGGAGGATCCAATAGTTCTGTACAAGGTACTGAGATCACTCCCTCAAAGGTATTGTTATTGTTATGTTAGAAAAAGTAACCTTGGGGGCTTTTCCTCTTAAGGTTTAGCTCCCGAGTCATTTAGGATGCATTTAGGACATCTTTCATGTTAATTTGACATCCTGATGAGAAAACCTTGAAGTTTCATGACAAATGGGACTCAGGGGATGCACTTGACATAAATCCTTCCTGAAATAGGGGGGAGGACTTGGGCGCCCATGCCCTAGTCCTACCCTATTTTAGGTCAATCCCAATTTTGAAGTGTTAGTTTATGACCATTATTTAGGTCCTATGTCGACACGGTAAGTTTAAATTACAAAATTCTTAGCGGGAATGTTTGTAGTTGCATATATAAGCATGATTATTGATTCATTTGTAAACTAGAGATGGGCATTAGATGATTTTGGCATACTTGTGACTTTGGAGCATTCAAAATATTCATTGTGTGGCAAATAAGAGCATTGTTCTTGTGTTTGTGTTTGCAGATTTGGCATCCATCTCCTCATGGCATGAAGAGCATCTTCCTTCCATGAGATCTTCACTACAAGGTGATATCTATTATGTTTTCAATCATTTATCATTTGGATTTTTACCTCTATCCCACTGGGATATGCACTCTTTATCTAACAACAGTGTTTGGAAGATTTGAATGTCTCTCTGGGGCTTGACTGAGGCAGGCCTCTAAACACCACAACCCCCAAACCATTTTTTCATGATTATAGGTTACAGGTTATAGGAGAAGAAAAAGTGGTGTTGTAGGAGAGTAGTACAAACTATTGGAATTGTAGATCAAAGAAGAAAATAGGGACCTGGACTCGGGTGCCCACTCATTAGTCCTCTAGATCTCGCAATAGAGAAATCTCTGGAATAGCAGGAACAAGTTGCAGACAAGATTCTAGATCTTGACAAAAATTGTTGCACTAGACTAGGGCACCCACTCATTAGTCCCCAATTTTTCCATTTTACGAACTTCAAAATCTAGTACACATTTGATATCTTTGTGTGTGAGCATTTTCTGTAATTTTTATTTTCTTCTGAATTTGTATAATTAGGGTTTTGGGCATAATTACACTTAATTGAACAACAAAATCACACAATTCCAATCTTCCCCTATGTTCTAAGTGACAGAAGGTTTGTAGTAGACTTCCTACTTGGCTAAAAGTCCTTGAATGTTTAGTGGAGAAAGGAGGATTTACACAAACCATCAAAATCAACCCTAAACAAATCCTCTTAATTTTCCATACTAAACATTTTGGTGAACCCATGTTCTTTTGAATTTTGCACCTTGCTGAGTGTTGTGCTTCAGATTTACATTCATCTCATTCATTCATATCATTGTTCATCTTATTGCATTTGAAAAATTACAAAAAAAATTGAAAAACATTGGCATTTTTAGCTTACATTTTCAAGTAATTTAGATTAATTGGCATTAAATTTTAATAAATTTCTATCATTATAATTGGATCTGATTTAAAATACAGAAATTTTTCATTCATCATTCATTTAGATTGCATTTTCATGCTTGAATTGTTGCAAATTGCTTGAAATTGTGCATTTTTTCATATAACCTAGTTTTGCATTAGCTAGGGTTTGTAGTCAAAATCTTGTTTCAAATTTTACTACCCTTTTAAAACACTCATTATGACTGATTTCTAATTGTAGTGTTGCATCATAGTGTTTTGCTTGCAAAATTTCATGCCTAGGGTTTGAAAACCTTGATTTTTCACTAGACTTTGGCCATATTGTCTCTCTAGATTTGCACCATAGGCATGTTGTAAAAGATTTTTCTGCATTAATTTTCTATTATTAGGGTTATTATCTTCTTCCCCTCCTAAAATTCTTTACAGCACCTTTTTATTGGGCTCTTGTATTGAAAATTTGGTAAAAAATTGCATATTTTAGCTATATTTTCCCTAGGGTTTGACTTAGATTTGCACTTCAAGCATGTTGTGACAGATTTTATGGTTTTAGGTGACTTATATTATTGTTATAATCTTCTTCACCTCCTAAAATTATTTACAACACCCTTTCTATTGGGTCTTTGCATTGAAAAGTTGTGAAAAATTACATATTTTAGCACATTTTCACTAGGTTTTGACTTGTCATCATCTTAGATTTGAATCAAAAGCATGTTGTGAAGGATATTATTTCTTTATTGGACTGATATTAGACATATTACTTTCTACACTTCATCATTTTCCTTACAACACCTTTTCTTTCATTCATTTGCATTGAAAAAAGTTGAAAAATCAAGCATTTTTTATCTTAAACATATCTTGCTCCTAGGATTTGTTCTATTAGGTTGTGCATGATTTTGTATGAGTATTATAACTTTATGCCCTAATAGAAACATCCCTTTAATAAGAAGTATAAGACTCATGGGATCTACTGCTTTTAAAGAATTTGACATTCCTACCCCTGAAAATCAATTGAATACCTTCTTTACAAAAGGAGAGACACAAATTTTGCAAGATATTATACCTCATACAACCACTATGGAAGATCAAGTATTTCATGATGCTAAGGACACTATTGAGGTGGTCACACATGTGCCTAATGAGCAAATAAAAAAACTTGATAAAGACTTAGCCGAATTTCAAGAATTTGTTGGCAATGAAAGGATAGTGGAAGAAGCTGTCCCTGTGATCCACCACATAAGAGAATTGATAAAAGAAGAAAAAAATGGTATTAATGTTATTTGAGGTTTAATGCATATTGTACACAATAATACCATGACGGTGATTGAATGTACAAATGGTATCAAAAACATGTCATCACCTTCTCATATGCAAGTATCGGCACCTATACCAACTACTGAAGTGTCTACATTTACATCAACAATTTTAACAACTAATACAAATGTTGGTAGTAATGCTACCACTGGTATTGGAGTATCTAATGGAACTAGTTCACAAAATTACAAAGCTGTGGAATTTAATTATCAGAACTTGGTTTCTAAGGGGACCTCTACTTTGAATACTTATTCTCAACCACCTCTCTATCCCACTTATTCTCAGCCACCTATTACATATAACTACTTGCAACCACCATCCACCTATCACTATGTCCAACCACCATTGAACCATTCATAGTCTCCACTTATCACAACTCAAGCTCATTCACCCCCTCACTTTGGTTCTAATTCCTCGCAACAAACCGCATCTCCTAATGATGCCATCTTAAACCAACTTTTGCAAGCCATGACTTGTTTACAACAAAAAGTGACAAACTTGACAAATTCTTCACAACCTAATATACCAACTTATCATTCTCGTAATCCCCTAACTTATGCAATTTTGAGAACTCCTATGCTAGAGAGGAGACTCCTCTCTTTGAAAAATATGGTGGAAAAGGCGATCCTAATACTCATGTGGCAGCATTCATGGCTATGTGTAGTGATTTTTACTTTGAAGAGGACTTGTTACAAAAACTTTTCCCACGATCTCTCAATAATACTGCTTTAGAATGGTTTTGCTCTTTACCTCCAAATTCAATGCACTCCTTTTCGCAGTTAGTTGATCAATTTTTACAACATTTTCAAGCAAACATTGGACCTTAAGTCTCTTTGATTGATTTAGTTCATTGCAAGTAAGGTCTGAAAGAGAAGTTAACTGAGTTTATTAGTCAGTATCAAGCTCTCTATGCACAAATTCAATATCAAATAAAGGATGAGGATGTTCAGAAGGTGTTTATTACAAATCTACAACTTAACATCCATGATAAGATTCTCTTGATGAAGTATATTTCCTTTCAACATTGATGTACTACACTTCGTGATTATCAACTTTCATCTAGTCAGTATGAAAACCAAAACTCATCGGCTCAAGTTAGTCAATCCATGGGTGGATCGTCACAAAATAACTTTAAGAGGAATAGTAATAGGAGTTTCATCAAGGTTAATGGATCAAATTTGAATAAATTTTCTCAAGTGTCTACTATCACTAATCTAGGGATTTTTTTAGTGGCAAATCTTCGCCAATTGGCGAATAGTTCAAATCTGGAAATACAAATTTGACGAATATATTGCAACCAGCTAGGGGCTAAATTGCCTAATTTTTACGAAAATTTAATTTTTCTTGGTTAAATCACTAGAGAATTATTTTTGTGAAGCAATAAATTAAATTGTTTTGCCAAGTAAATTATGTGTCATTAGAGCTGATTCGCCAATAGTTTATATTAAATTTATAAATCTTAATTGGATTTGCCATTACTATTATATTCTTTTCATTACTTTCAAGGTAATATCGCCATTATAATAATACATTATCTATACTTTAGGGCTAATTTCACTTTGAATATGTCTTTCATTCATTATCGTTGATTATCACTTTAATCAAATGGCTGTGGTTGAATTCTGTGACCCTTTTAACATGTGCCTTTTAAAAGGCTTGTTGGGGCCCAAAATTTGTTTTGGGCCACACAATTAGATTATGATCTTGTGGCTCAAAACAAATTTCGGGCCCCAGTAAGCTTTTTAAAAGGCACATGTTAAAGGGGTCATGGAATTCAACCACATCCGTTTGATCAAAATGATAATCAATGGCAAGAATTTAGTTTTATTTTAGTTTTGTTTTAAAGAAAAATATTTAAAAAATACTTAATCCAATACATTTTGGAAAGTGAATTTGTGCATGGTGGCGATGGGCTCTGCCCCTCAACCCCGCCTATATCACGACAAGAGCATGCTGGGGCTACTGTTCTTGGACCCCGCGAGGGGAAGTTGCCCCCTCGACCCCCACAAGGGGGCGTTACCCCCTTGACCCCCACAAGGGGTGCTGCCCCTTGACCCTGCTGGTGGCTGCCACCCTTAGCCCCCTGCTTCAAAATTAAACAAAAAACAAAAGAATATATGGGGGACTGCATTGACCAAATATGCATTTTTTTAAAGGAAGGATTCACCATTATAATTAATTTCCTTTGTAATCATTTTCTAATATTCACCATTGGATTTATTTTTTTTAGTGAGTTTTCACTAGGATTCGCCACAAATTTTTAAATTTTTTAATAATGTGGATAGATTCTCCAGGAAAATTAATAGTTTTTTTTGAAAAAAAGGAAAGATTCGCTAGGAAAATTATAGCACTTAGCTAGGATCCGCCAGGATTTTATAGGTTTTTTTAGGGGGGGTTTCCTTAAAGTTATCACTACACTAATCTGAAGAAGGCACCGTATCAGCAAAGAAGGTTTACTCCAATATCTGAGTCCTATCATTCTATCATGAATCAAGCTGTGAGTAATAATCTTATGAAGCTTCCCCCGATTAAGCCTTTGGATCCTAATAAAACTCAAGAACCTTATTTCGATGCTAATGCCTTTTGTCATTATCATCAGACATAAGAACATGATACAAAATGATGTATGCATCTTAAACATGAAATACAAGACATCATCGACTCAAATGTTATACAGGTATCAGGTGTGAATGACAATGGAAATAAGTCGATTCCTCCGCCAAATCAGAATTTACAAATCTTCACTAATCCTTTCCCTAAGCATATTGATAATAATATGATGGAATAGGGTATAGTGGAAGTAGATGATGATGATTACTTGGAATATGATAACATCATGGGTATAATAGAAGTGGATAAGGAAAAGCTGGATAACCCACCTCATCCACGAGGAAAAGGAATTTATGTTGAGGTTCCTCCTTTGTTATCTTTACAAGGATAGGGAGATAACCAAAACACACCAGAAAGACAAAGAGAACAACTGAAACAAGAGGCTCTAACAAGTGAAATGATTGAGATAGTACAGGATGATTCTTGTCACTATGCTAGATGAACTCAACAAAGACAGCTAGCTAAAAATTAGAAAAGAGTAGGACGATTATCATCAGTTGGAAATAATAGTGGTTCTCCTCCTCACAAGAAACAAAAGGTCTCACTTACATAAGGATTTGAGAAACAAGAATTACATGGATTTTTTTCCTACAAACAAGAATCTCATAAGAACCACTCAACCTTTGTACAAAACTTGATTGAGTACCTCTCCAAGAGGTTTGCAAGTTCTAAAATTTAGTACAATAGTACTATAGGTAAGTATTTCTAACCTTTTATCTCTCATGATGTGTTTCCCCGTGATGTGTTATGTGTTGTTTAAGCCTCCTGGGATGACCCTTGATTCTCTTGTAAGGTCCAGGATACCAGGAGAGCACCTCTATTGTGACCTTCTTCTATTTGTATCATGATTCTTCTATTTTGCTTCTCCACTATTTTCATTGTTGTGTGTTGTGTCTTATGGACATATCATTGTGGTTGGTGACTTGGGGGCACCCTCCTACATGACTGTCCCTAAGGAACTTGTTTCTCCTCTCTCAATTTATTGTTTCCCTTCCTCTAGTGTTTCTATCTATTAGGCGGATGATGAAAAACATATTATATTGATGCAGACCTAGTGTCCCTTTAGTGAGAAATCAAAAAATAGACCATGTCCATACATGACGATGGGGTTGTTATATATTTTGATGCTTGGCTAGTAGAATCACTCTGTGTGATCTTGATGTTGTCTTATCGCACTTACAAACCATAACAATACTATTGCTCCGTGCACTTTGTTTATCTTTGAATCTCACCTTGGTTACACTCGGTTTTGAGATTTCTGCGGTATAGCCCCATGATTATACTCAGTCTCTGAATCCATAGTATAACCTTGGCTCTTGTGTGAATGATCATATGCATTATTGTTTATCATGATTATATAGACACTAACACTTTTCTTGCAGGGATGTGTTTGTGGGAACATTTGGCGATCGTAAAGTACATGTCACCTCTGGGGGGCATGGGCTTTGTGAGAGCTCATGTTCCCTTGTGTGTTTTCTTCCTACCTTAACGTGCTTGATATCAATACCTGATATTAACCACCTTAAGATGGGGGCATATATAAGGTAAGATATCTGCTTTAGATGTTAGCAATGTGTTTGTTCTTAGGTGCAGTCTTAAAGACTAGTGGCGATGAGTCCCTCTTGCACTTTGAGATTTATTTGAAATCAAATTGCAATCATTTAAGCCCTGTGTGGAGGTAGGATATCACATCCTTTTTCATCTTAAGCCCTTTGCGGAGGTAGGGATGGTGTATTTCTCATGGAGAATACACATCCTGTCATTTTAAAAAGTCCTCTGCGGAGGCAGGGAGCAGTTTTGTGGCTAACTCAACCCTTAAGCATGTCTTCAACGATTGTTGTGGCAAAGCCCAATCGTCGGTGTGTGTCTTTAATGTGCTTGAGATGGTGATGAATCTAGAAATAGGAACACTCCATAGCTTGTTTGCCATGTTTTCTATATGTCTTTCAAGTGTGTGTGTATTACATGTTTGTTCCCAAGCATAGTCTTAAAGACCGGTGGCGATGAGTCCCTCCTATGCTTTGGGATTTGTATGGCATGCTTGATTTGTATTGTGTGTCTGTTGATCCCTATGTAGTCTTAAAGACCGGTGGTAATGAGTCCCTCCTGCATTATGGGTGGTGTGTTTACTTTCCTTGTACTTGCATATGCATTTCATATATATGAGAACAAGAAAAAGAAAAAGAAAATCATCACTGTCTTCATTGCATTCATTGTGTTTTACGTGTCTTCAATGATGTCTTCTCCGTGTTTTGCGTGACTGTAACTGTCTTCTTTGTGTTTTGCGTACCTGTTACTATCTTCTCTATGATTGGCGTGTCTTCTCCGTGCTTGGCGTGTTTACTGTGATTGTTGACCGTACTTTAATGCATGTATTGGCCTCGCATTTACACATACATTAAAGTGGGGGCTAAATGTTATGTCAGAAAAAGTAACCTTGGGGGATTTTTCCTCTTAAGGTTTAGCTCCTGGGTCCTTTAGGATGCATTTAGGACATCTTGCATGTTAATCTGACATCTCAATGAGAAAACCTTGAAGTTTCATGACAAATGGGACTTAGGAGATGCACTTGACATAAATCCTGCCTAAAATAGGGGGGAGGACTTGGGCACCCGCGCCCTAGTCCTGCCCTATTTTAGGTTAGGCCCAATTTTGAAGTGTCATATTATGACCGTTATTTAGGTCCTATGTCGACATGGTAAGTTTGAATTACAAAATTCTTAGAAGGAATGTTTGTAGTTGCATATATAAGCATGATTAGTGATTTATTTGTAAACTAGAGATGGACATTAGATAATTTTGGCATACTTGTGACTTTGGAGCATTCAAAATATTCATTGTGTGGTAAAGCAGAGCATTGTTCTTGTGTTTGTGTTTGCAGATTTGGCATCCATCTCCTCATGGCATGAAGAGCATCTTCCTTCCATGAGATCTTCACTACACAGTGATAGCTGTTGTGTTTTCAATCATTTATCATTTATATTTTTGCCTCTATCCCACCGGGATATGCACTCTTTATCTAAAAATGGTATTCAAAAGACTTGAATCTCTCTCCAGGGCTTGACTGAGGAAAGCCTCTAAACACCACAATCCCCAACCCATTTTTGTTTATTACAAGTTACAGGTTGTAGGAGTAGAAAAAGTGGAGCTATAGGAGAGTAGTGTAGACTATTGGATTTGCAGATCAAAGAAGAAAATAGGGACCTGAACTTGGGCGCCTGCTCATTAGTCCTCTGGATCTCGCAATAGAGAAATCTCTGGAACAACAAGAATAGGTTGTTAGGGTTAGCCGGCAGAAGATATCAATTAAATGCAAATAAAGATTAAACAGAGAAATGGAAATACACAAAATTAGTAACAGCGAGAGATAAGTTTTAACATGGTTCACCCAAACTTGGGCTACATCCACCAAACAGAGAGTCCACTATTATTATCCAGTAAATCAAACTGATTACAACCAGCAATCCCTGCAACTCAATACCATTGCAAATGCTACAATACAATATATCAAAACCCTAACCCTTAGCCACTTTTTATCAAGCCTTTTTGTCAGTTACAAAAATAGGGTTTTCTTATGTCAGTTACAAAAATAGGATTTTTTATGTCAGCTCTAAAAAAAATTTCTCAGGGGCTACGCCCCCGAACCCCGGCGAGGATAAATGGCTAGTGTATAGTACTTTCCTGATTAGTCATCGCCTACCAACAATCTCCCACTTGGAGACTGATCAGGCTCCACACCAAACAATCTCCCAATTGGAGACTGAGCCTGGACAACACCGCTACACATGCAGCTCCCACTGGAAATAAGCACCCTAGACTCTGCTGTTATGTTTTTGTTGTTTTTAGTCTAGAAGACCAACTGAAGCTGAAGGGGAGCTCAACTTCTCCCTTGTCACTGCCTTTGTAAACATATCTGCTGGATTGTCATCTGTATGTATCTTTTCCAACCTTAACTATCCATTATCCAACACCGACTGAATAAAGTGATACCTCAACTGTATGTGTTTGGTCTTTGAATGCAAAGCAAAATTCTTTGCAAGATGTATGGCACTCTGACTATCTGTATACAAAGAACTGTTAGCATGTTGTTTTCCCAATTCTTCCATGAAAGAGGTCAGCCATATCATCTCCTTGCTTGCCTCAGTTGCAGCTACATACTCTGCCTCTGTGGTGGATAAAGAAACCACCTTTTGCAATCGTGAGATCCAGCTCACTGCTATCCCACCCACAGTAAAGACATAACATGTAGTACTCCGCCTAGTACCAATATCCCCTGCTAAATTTGAGTCTACATAGCCTGCTAAATCAGTATTAGAGCCCC
Organism: Cunninghamia lanceolata; assembly: GCA_027924645.1. Taxonomy (NCBI): domain Eukaryota; kingdom Viridiplantae; phylum Streptophyta; class Pinopsida; order Cupressales; family Cupressaceae; genus Cunninghamia; species Cunninghamia lanceolata. The sequence goes on along the minus strand of BSBN01000476.1, from coordinate 14,699,200 downwards.
CAAAACATAAGTGTTTATTGGATGTGCCTCTCAAATATCTGAAAATCCATTTTACTGCATTCTAATGCTCTAATCCAGGATGGCTCATACACCTACTAACGATTCCTACAACATGGGCAATATCCGGTCTCATGCATACCATGGCATACATTAAACTTCCTACAGCTGAAGCATATGGTATCTTGGACATTTTTTCTTCCTCCTCTTGTGTCTTAGGACACATCTCCTTAGTCAATTTCAAATGACTAGGCAAAGGTGTGCTGACAGCTTTTGCATTCTCCATGTGGAATCTCTACAACACCTTTTCAACATAAGCAGCCTGAGATAGAGTCAATTTTCTGTTCATCCTATCTCTACAAATTTTCATACCAAGGATTTGTTTTTCTGCCCACAAATCCTTCATATCAAATAACTGTGCTAACTATTGTGTTAACTCTCTTATGTGATCCATGTTAGACCCAGCTACAAGCATGTCATCAACATATAAACATAAAATAATGTAGCTGTCATTATCCAACCTCTTAAAATAAACACAATGGTCAGAATTACACCTGTTGTAGCCTTGCTCAGCCATAAAACTATCAAATTTCAAATACCATTGCTGAGGTGCTTGTTTCAGGCCATACAAACTCTTCTTCAATCTACACACCTGTTTCTCCTTACCTTTGACCTCAAATCCTTGGGGTTGTTCCATATATATCTCCTCCTCCAAATCACCATGGAGAAAAGGTAGTTTTTACATCTAGCTGTTCCAAATGCAAATCTTCAGCAGCCACAATACTTAAAATAGTACGAATAGAAGTCATCTTGACAATTGGAGAAGATATCTCATCAAAATCAACGCCCTTTTTCTGTGCAAATCCTTTTACAACTAACCTGGCCTTAAATCGTTTCTTATCTCCATCTTCCTCTTTCAGCTAGTAAACCTATTTGTTTGGTAAAGCCTTTTTACCTACAGGTAACTTACATAATTCCCAAGTCTGATTTTTCAACAAGGAGTCTGTTTCTTCTTTCATGGCAAGCTCCTACGGAACCTGTGTATCCACCTGCATAGCTTCATTATACCCTTTTGGTTCACCAGCATCTGTTAACAAAATAGAATACAAAGAGAGAGAAAACCTTTTAGGAGGTCTACTTAGCCTTGTTGACCATCTAACATTCACTAGAGTTTGTGGTATTTCTGGTTGCTATTGCAGAGCATGAGGAACCACTGGAACATCACTATTTAGAGTATCATCCAGCACCACATAATCCTTTTCTTTCTTCTCATGTTGCTATAACTGATCATTGTACAACACTTTCTCATTGAATATAACATCCCTGCTTCTCACAATTTTCTATTTTCAAAATCCCAAAGCCTATAACCAAATTCATCAATGCCATATCCAATGAAGGTACATTTTTTTGATTTTACATCTAGCTTGGTTCTATTTTCAGAATCTATATGTGCAAATGCTTCACATCCGAAGGTTTTGAGAAAATAATAACTCACCTTCTTACTTGTCCATGCTTCCTCTAGAATACCACAGCCCAAAGAAACTGAAGGACCTCTATTAATTAAATATATAGCAGTGTTGATAGCCTCTGCCCACATGTTTAAAGGGAGCCCAGCATGCAATCTCATGGTCCTTGCACACTCCATTATTGTCCTATTCATGCGTTCAGCCACTCCATTTTCCTGTGGAGTCCCTGGAGCTATTTTCTGCCTATGAATTCCATTAAAGGAACAATAATTTTCAAATTCTTTGCTGCAATACTCACCACCATTATCAAATCTGAGACATTTTAATCTTTTACTCGTCTCATTCTCAACCAAGCTTCTCCATTTCTTAAATGTTTCAAATACATAAGATTTCTACCTAAGGAAATAAATCCATACCTTCCTAGTTGCATCATCTATGAATGTAACATAATATCGAGAGCCACCAAGAGAAGATACCTGAGCCGGTCCACATACATCAGTATGCACAAGCTCCAACTTTTTATTTTTCTTTTGCTTCCCATCCTTGAGAAAACTGACTCTCTTTTGTTTTACATACACACAACTTTTACAAAAATCCATATTAATACATTTCAGACCTGGTAAAACTTTCTTAGAATGAAGTACCTTCATACCTTTTTCACTCATATGCCTAAGTTTGTTATGCCACAGTATTGTTTCAGAACCTGCAGTAACTTTTCCTGTCTCTTCCTGCAAATCTGCAGCAACTGTTCCTGAACCTATTTTTTTTTTCTCTGTAACAGCTAAACTAGAAGGAACAGTATGACTTGTACAAAGATATAAGGTGCCTACTTTCACACCTTTTGCTACTACTAAGGCATCTTTTGAAACCTTTCAATTTTTATCAATAAATGTAATAGTGCAACCTTGTTCAGTTAGCTGCCCTGCTGAAATTAAATTCTTACTGAGCCTTGGAACATGCCTTACCTCTTGTAGTAGCTAATAATTCCCATTCTCCAACTTAATCTTGATTCTTCCCTTTCCAACAATCTGACAGGGTTTGTTATCTTCCAAATAAACCAGCCCAAAATCCCCTTGGACATAATCAAGAAAATAACTTCTATGGGGTGTAGCATGAAATGGGGCCCTTGAATCTAAAACCCATGAATCATCAGCATTATCTAGGGAAAGAATCAAAGCATCATCTTCAGATTTATTGCTTACCACATTTGCCTCCTTATTGCCTTCTTGTTTGTCTCCTTCTTTATTTTTCTGAGACCAACAATCTTTCTTCAGATGACCTAGTTTCCCACAATACCAGCAATCCTTTTGTCCTCTGGTTTGGGATCTTTTGTCCTTTGATTTTCCTCATGACTTCCCATGACCTCCAAAACCTTTTCCTCTCTCCTTTGATCTACCCCTACTCTCTGCATTCAAAACACTACCTGATGTGGATCCACCTGAACTTTTCTTATGAATTTCTTCACTCAGAATAACACCAATAACATCATCAAATTTCAGGGTATTTGAACTAGAAACAGAGTTACTAAATGCCATTACCAAACTATCCCAGCTTTCAGGCAATGAACATAATATCAAGAGAGCTCCAACTTCTTCATCAAATTTTACATTTAAAGAAGTCAATTGACTAACAATCGTATTAAATTCATTTAAATGACCTGTCATAGATCCGCCTTTAACCATTTTTAAATTAAACAAATGCTTCATGAGAAATACCTTATTTGAGGCTAAGGGTTTTTCATATAATTTAGCCAAAGCTTTCACCAGACCATCTATTGTCTTTGCTTCCATTATATTGAATGCCACCGATGGTGCCAGGCACAACCGAATGGTTCCCAGTGCCTTTCTGTCAAGAAGATTCTAATCCTCATCAGACATTGTTGCCGATTTCTTCGATACTCCTTCCAACGGCATCCATAAATCCTTTTGATAGAGGTAATCCTCCATCTGTATCTTCCATAACTGATAGTTCTGCCCATTGAATTTATTGACCTTCAATTTACCCTTGTTTGCCATTGCTCCCACTCAACCGTGAGACTTTCCTGCAGATGATAATCGAACATAACCCGCTCTGATACCACTTGTAAGGGTTAGCCGACAGAAGATATCAATTAAATGCAAATAAAGATTAAATAGAGAAATGGAAATACACAGAATTAATAACAGCGAGAGACAAGTTTTAACGTGGTTCACCCAAACTTGGGCTACATCCACCAAATAGAGAGTCCAATATTATTATCCAGTAAATCAAACCGATTACAACCAGCAATCCCTGCAACTCAATACCATTGCAAATGCTACAATACAATATATCAAAACCCTAACCCTTAGCCACTTTTTATCAAGCCTTTTTGTCGGTTACAAAAATAGAGTTTTCTTATGTCGGTCATAAAAATAGGATTTTTTATGTCGGCTCTAAAAAAATTTACTTTCTTGATCAGTCGCCACCTACCAACACAGGTTGCAGACAGGATTCCTAGATCTCAACAGAAATTGTGGCACTAGACTAGGGCACCTGCTCATTAGTCCTTGATTTTTCTGTTTTCTAAACTTCAAAATCTGGTATGCATTTGATTGTCATTTGATATCTTTGTGTGCAAGCATTTTTTGTAATTTGTCTGTTTGCTTCCAAATTTGCATAATTAGGGTTTTGACCATAATTGGACTTAAGTAAACAACAAAATCACACAATTCCAATCTTCCCCTATGTTCTAAGTGATATAAGGTCTATAGTAGACTTCCTACTCGACTGAAAGTCGTTGAATGTTTAGTGGAGAAAGGAGGATTTACACAAACCATCAAAATCAACCCTAAACAAATCCTCTTCATTTTCCATACCAAACAGTTATCACCTAAAATTGCACCCTTTTTGTTGAAGCTTTGACATTCCAACAATTTTAGAGTAACATGGGATTGGTCTTAAGGTGTGGGACCTTATAGTTGAGACCAAACCTCCAGAGAAGGTTGGTTCCTCTTTTTGAGCTTAAGGCTTAGAGAATGAAAACTAAATCTAATGCTACACTCATTGGGAAAAGGGGAAGAAGGTACTGGAATTGAAAGAGAGTGATGCACTAGATTTATAAACATGTTTAACTATGTCTGCATTAACACAACAATGACCTCAAAACTGCAACTCACATAGACTCAAGTGAACTATCACAGAGGTTTGGGTAGAAAATTGAAACTACTAAAGGGACTATTTTATCTACAATATTAGCATACAATCTATGCAAAAGAAATGGAAGGTTATGGTAGAATTTGCAGCCAAAGCTTTGCATCAGGCTACTTCCATCTTCGTTACAGTGAAGGATCTAGATGACAAGGTCAAACAAGTTGGCATCGATAGCTTGGGCGACTACAAGGAGATGGTGGAGTTCCTGGCCAAGTTTGGGGCGACTGATAGCCCATAGTTTCCTATTTCTTCTATTTTTTGTTGTTTCCATTGTCTTGTTGGTTTTGATTAGTTGTTTTGGTCTACTATTTTTGTGCTGTCAATCTATTGTTTCTAGCATATTAAAGGCGTAATGCCTTGGGGGCTATTTTGTTAAAGGGATCTGGACCCTCATTTCCAGCTGAACTAATAAAAAACATAGTGCAAGGCTACAGAGAGGGAAAATGACAGTTTTTATTGGTCATGAAGGCTAGAAAGCCATTACAAAACAAAAGAATAATCTATAGAGGAAATAGAAACAAAATAATAGTTTACACTCATTGGTGAGAAATGACTAGAAACATCAAAGGCTCAACTTCAAGCATAATGTATCAAATCTAGACAGCTTTTTGTTGAATGCAAAAGAAAATTGAGAGGGGGGTGAATCAATTGTAACTTAAAACTTTAGAACCCTCATACACATTTAGATGCATGTTGATTCAATTAATCCCTTCAACTGTTAAGATGAATAAGCATGAAAGAAAATAACAAAAACTAAATCAAATCAACATCAAACACAAGAGAACACCAAATTTATGTGGAAAACCCAAGAAGGGAAAAACCATGATGAGGATTAGCTCACAATATAATAGGCTCACTGCCAGAGGGCTCACCGCCCAAAAGAAAGAAAGGCTCATTGCCAGAATAGAGAAGAAGATAGAGAAGATTTTTACAAGGAGAAAACTATCTTAATGCAATAGAGAAGTCCACCATAGCACCATCATCACCTCTGTAGTCTTACTAAGGAATTTTAGACACCTTCTGCTCACTGCATCTAGTAATCTAACACATGAAAGTTCACGCTAGACTGCACAAATTTTCTCTCTATAACTCTGTAATTCACATCACATACATCATACTCTTCTATCTTGTCATCCTTCAATAGATTAATACTTATTTATACCATCTTTAATCTTAAGAATTACTAAGGAATTGTAGACACCTTCTGCTCACTGCATCCAGTAATCTAACACATGAAAGTTTGCACTGGACTGCACAAATTCGCTCTCTATAACTCTATAATTGACATCACATACATCATACTTTTCTATCTTTCCATCCTTCAATGGCTTAATACTTATTTATACCATCTTTAATCTTAAGAACATTCTCCAATGTCAGAAAAACACCTTAATCATGCAAATTCAAATTAGGTCTGCACCAAAACATTCCGGCAATTGAAAGGAATGAAGGTAGACCACAACACACCTTATCTTGGACCTAAATCCACTCATACAGGTTACACCATGCTTCCACAATCATCAAAGCAACTCCACAATTAGTGTAAACACCCAAGGTTAGCCAAACCTGTATTAACACCATAAACAATTAAGTACACACTTCCTCAAAACCAAAGATAACTTGCAGACCACACACCATACTTGAACACGATCTATAGAATTCCAAAAATATCCAAAAATCCAACAAATTCCTCTACAATAACTTTCACCTGTTGAACAAACTTATTTTTTTACCCAGTATACTCAAATATCTCTGTCATGGACTGCAACTCAAGAAATCAACTTCTGAAGCACCAAACCACAAACAATCTCAACTAAAGATAGATATTAACCTTATAAGCACACTTTTAGAACTGCAAGACCTGAAACCACTCTGCGGAGAAATGTAGAGCAAATACTTTTCTTGCATACACCTCTACAATACACAACTCATACACTGGTGAACACATCTTCCTCTGCACATCGATCTAGCAAACCAAATTGTGAATGTAGCATCTCTAAACACCTCTAAACAACATATCCAAACCACATAAACAGATCTTCAATATAAAATAAATGTGGAGCAAAACCAAAACACTACTCTACAACACAGAACATCTTTTCAACATACTATTTCCTTTATTATTCAAATTTTCTCAAAAGCTCTTGGAAACCAAGCACCAGGAATATATCATCACTATCTTTAGTACTTCTTCAATATCAGAGACATCATCCACTCAACACCAACTTGATCACATTCTTGCATTCTTCTCTTGCTCATAAATTGACATTAATGACAACACAAGCTTGTTGACATCAATGACAACACTAACTGCATGTACTTGCAACAATCTCCCCCTTTGTCATTGATGAAAACACATGATGTGAAAAACCATCAACACCACAATAGTCCTCAATACTATGCTTCACACCAACTCTTTCCCTTTCTCTTTCTCTCCCCCTCAGCTTATTACACTCTTCTTGACAATTGACTCACTCTTCCTTTTGAACATTGTTCTCTCCCCCTTTGACATCAATGGAAAAGGGCGACACATCTCTCTTTCATTCTCACCTTTAGACAATTGCTCAAACTTGTACCTATTCACTACTATTTTGAAACATCTTTTCTTTTACAGCTCTTCATACTCCCCCTAACTACATCAACCAACATGACCCTTACCTGCTCCCCCTGAGAGGTAGCCTCCAACATCAATCCAGAATAAAGAATGAATCTTGAAATCCACTAGATTGATGCATCTCATTATGCATCTAGTTCAAAGGAGGGGCAATAACCCCCAAATTCTCTGGGAGATGCTCCAAAGTATCCATAGGAAGAGTCTTAGTGAATATATCAACAACCTAATCCTATGTAGGCACATACTCAAGATTCACTTCATCCTCTGTAACCTTCTCTCTCAGAAAGTGATATCAATTGAGATATGTTTTGTCCTTGAGTGCGTCACTGGATTCTTTGAAATGTTAATAGCACTTATATTATCATAGAAGATAGGAATAGGTTCATCATATACAACTCTGATATCCCTCAAGGTTTGCCTCATCCACAACATTTTTGTGCAGCAAGATGCTAGTACAATGTATTCTGCCTCTATAGTAGATAAAGACACTGAATCCTGCTTCTTACTTAGCCATGAAACCACTCTGCCTCCAAGAAAGAATGCACCACTACTTGTACTTTTCCTTTCATCTACATAACCATTCCAATCTGCATCTTTATAAGCACTTAGAGAAAAGTTAGTGTCCTTTGGATACCATAGGCCATGATCCAGATGTGCTATAAATATCTAAATATCCTCTTAACTACTACAACATGTGATTCTTTAGGATCTTCTTGAAATCTAGCCACAAGACAAACTGCATGCATAATATCTGGTCTAGTAGCAGTTAAATATAGCAATCCTCCAATCATTGATCTATACCTACTCTGATCAACCTTAGGAGATTCATCATTCTTTCTTAGCTTGCAACTAGTAACCATAGGGGTACAAACTTGTTTAGAATCTTCCATTCCAAACTTCTTTTACATCTCCTTGACATACATTGATTGTGAAATGAAAATACCTTTATCTGTTTGATTGATATGTAACCCAAGGAAGAAGTTCATTTCCCCACACATTGACATTTCAAATTCTTTTTGTATTTCATTTGCAAAACTCTTACACATACCTTCATTTCCTCCAAAGATCATATCATCTACATACACTTCCACAATCAGAATTTGATCTTCCCCTACTTTGATGTACATATTGCTATCTATGGTACCTTTATTAAATCCTTGTTGTAATAAGTACATGTCTAACCTTGTATACCAAGCTCTGGGAGCTTGCCTCAATCCATACAGTGCCTTCTTCAATCTACAAACCATATCCAGTTTATCTGATAACTGAAATCCATCTAGTTGTTCTATGGATACTTCTTCTTCCAATTCACCATTCAAGAAAGTAAAATTCACATCCATTTGATATACTTTGAAATCCTTATGTTCTACAAAAGCCAAAAACATCCTAATGGCCTCCATTCTTTCCACTAGAGCATATGTTTCCTCATAGTCTATTCCTTCTACTTGTGAGTAGCCTTTACACACAAGCCTTGCCTTGTTTCTTATCACTTCTCCATTCTCATTTAGTTTGTTCTAGAATACCCACTTAGTTCCAATCACATTTTTGTTTACTGGTCTAAAGATTCTTTTCAATTTGCATTAATTTATCTTCCATGGCCTTAATCCAATACTCATCATTGCATGCTTCAATTACTGTTTTGGGTTCAACTTTAGAAACTAAACATAGATTTATCTATTCTTCAACAACTTTCCTTCTTGTCAGCACACCTTTGCTCTTATCACCAATGATTTGTTCTTTAAAATGATGCTTCTACACATACTTGGGATTTTTATGAGTCTTTTTTGGATCTTCTTCCTCTTCAATCTGCACTTCCTTTTCCTCAGAATTTTCTTCTTCTTTGTAAGAAGACTCATCTGATTAATATCCATTTAATTCTGAATTCTTCTATAGATCTTCATCAACTTTGACATTTGCACTCTCAACAATCTTTCTCAACCTCTTGTTGTAGCACTGGTAAGCTTTACTTTTAGTGGAATACCCAAGGAAGATATCTTCATCAGACCTTGCATCAAACTTTCCTAGGTTTTCTTCATCCATTTTGATATAGCATTTTCTTCCAAACACTCTGAAGTATTTGACAGTAGGAATCCTTCCATACCATAACTCATAAGGAGTCTTTGTATTGTTTTCTCTTTCCTACACTCTATTCAATATATAAACAACAGTATGAATTGCTTCTCTCTAGTAGACCTCTAGTAGATTTTCTTCTTTTATCATTGTCCTTGCAGCTTCTTGAACAATCCTATTCTTTCTTTCAACTACTCCATTTAGTTGAGGATCCTAGGGGTAGATAAATGCCTCTTTATTCCATGATTTTCACAAAACATGTTAAATTAATTGGAGATGAACTCTCAACCTCTATCAGACCTCAAACATTTGATTCTCATATCCATTTCATTCTCAACCATGACTTTGAATGCTTTAAACTTATCTAGGGCTTTTGATTTTTCTTTGAGAAAAGTAACCCATGTCATTCTAGAATAATCATCAATTAGTAGCATGAAATACTTGTCACCTTGAAAACTCCATACTTTGGTAGGACCATAAAGATCTGTATGTACCAATTCCAATAGTCCGGTAGAAGATTGATCCTTGACTTTGAAACTTCTTCTTTCTTGCTTTCCATCTTGCCATTTCTTATACATAACATTGATAGGCTTTGTAATCTTTGACAGATCTCTTATAGATTGAACTAAACATATTCTTACTAGGCTATCAAAATTGATGTGTCAGAATATTCTATGCCATAGCCAACTCTCACTAATCTAAGTCATGAAATAATAACCATCACCACCTTTGAGATGATAAATACTTCCATCTATCCTCTTTCCTGTAGCTATCACAATTCCAAAATCTTTTCTGATCTCATAGCCACCATCTTGAAACACAAGATTGTATCATTTGCTACATATTTGTCCAACACTCAAGAGGTTATGTTTTGAACCCTTAACATAAAGAACATCATCATTATTATGCTTTCCATAAAAAATGATTGAACCTCTTCCACATATCTTAGCAGATGTATCATCACCAAATCTAACTAGTCCTTGATATTTTTCAAGTTTAACAAACTTACTCTTATCACTGGTCATATGATTTGAGCATCCACTATCAATGACCCAATAGTTCTTTTCCTATCTAGTATGAAAAGCAGACATCAAAGTGCCTTCAACATTAATACTTACTTCTGGAGCCTTTTCCTTCACACATTCCTCAGAGTTAGTAGAAACAAAATCATCTTTTAAATCTATGAACAAACATTCACTATCCTCATCATTTTCATAATTAGATTCATCATTAGATATACTTACATCTTCTCTAACATAATAGCTTTTCTTAAACACCTTACTTTTGTTCTCCCTATTTTTGCTTCTCAAAATTTTTTCTGGACATCTTGAAGCATAATGACCTATTTTGCCACAACTGAAACACTTGAAAGGCAACTTACCACTATACTTACCAATACCATTTTCACTCTTCTCACAAAGTTAGCTTCCATATCATCAGAATCCTCCTGATCTGATTCCACAATCTTCTCTAATTTACCAATCTTAAAAGTGGTTTCAACTTTTGCACTACTTGTACCAAATTTTCTAATTTCAAAAGTAGTTAAAGTACAATACAACTGATCTTTGGTAAATCGATCCATATTTTTGTAATTCTTCAATAGCAGAAACTTTATGACTATAAGATTTGGGAAGAGTTCTGAGTAGCTTCATTACCACTTCTTTCTCATCTAGTTCTCCACCAAGACCTTTGATGCTATTGACAACTTCATCTACCTTATGCAAGTAGCTTGTGATATTTTCATCTTCTAACATTCGCATGGTCTCAAACGTGATATTCAGATTCTACATCTTAGCTTGCATGACCTTATCATCTCCTTCATAAATACTTTTTAACTTTTTCCATATTTCATTAGCAGATTTTAGATTCATGGTTTTCACTAATTCAGAATTAGTAAGACCACTTAAAAGAGCATACCTTGCTTTACCATTGGTTTCATAGGCCTTGATCTCATTTGTAGTACTCAGACCATTTTTTGATATAGTGTATTCAATCTCAATAGACTTCCAAATCTCATATCCAAGAGAAATCAGATAAGCTTCAATCCTTTATTTTCCAAAATGCATAGTTTGATCCATCAAACAGGAGAACATCTTTCTTGTGTGCCATCCCAAATCTACCTCAAGAAGTTAAGATTTCTTCCAAGGAACTTGGCTTTGATACTAATTGTTGAATGCACAAAACAAATGAGAGAGGGGGTGAATCAGTTGTAACTTAAAACTTTGGAACCATCATACACATTCAGATCCACATTGATTCAATTAATCCCTTAAACTGTCAAGATGAATAAGCATGAAAGTAAATAATAGAAACTGAATCAAATCAACATCAAACACAAGAGAACACCAGATTTACGTGGAAAACCCAAAAAGGAAAAAACCATGGTGAGGATTAGCTAACAATATAAAGTAATATCAACACTGAAATATAATAGGCTCACTACCTATAAAGAGTAAAATTTGGATAGTTAGTTTTTGGTAGTTTTGTATGTATATCCTCCTTTCACCTTTTCACTCAAGGACTTTGGGTCAAGTGGAAATACACTTGTTACAAATATGTGCCTATGATGTGTTGTCATTGATGTCAACATATCTCTTTGTCAGAGACAGTGAAGACAGTGCAGTTAAGTAAAGTAGATTGCTCCGCATTCCCAATGAGACGAAGATCAGAGTCTGCAGACTTAAGGGTTTTGTAGAGGATTGTCTGAAGTTGCTCCAGTTAAGATTTGAGAGGTCCACATGGAGGATTGGTGAAGTTATGGCCATCTAAGTAGAGCCCGGTTCTGCAGTTGTTCAGAGGTAACAAAGTGACATGAATTTGGTCTGGATTGCTCCGCATTGGAATATTATGGTCTACAGTTCTAGAGGTATGTTTGGGATGTTGGTGTGTATCCTCAACTCAAGTGGTTCATGGTTTCGAGGTCTACAATCAATATTTCTAATGTGACAGTCATGATAGTTAGTGTTCTTAAGTTCCCATATGAAGATGCAAGTAATTCTGGTGATTTGAGTTGGTACAGTTGTTCTTGTTGATTGCATTGTACTTGTGGAGGTCTCTGAATCGTGTGCCTATTGTGTTGGTGGTCCACATTGAGGATTGAGCTCGTAGTTGAAGATTTTTCCTTGGGTGTTGCTATTCTTTCCAGTCTTGGCCGACTGGATGCTTCGTGAATATTGCAGATGACCTAAGAGAAGTTCTATGGAGTGTGGCGTGTTGTTTGAGAAAGATTTGAGTCTCAGCTATGTTTGGCTGACAATGTAGTGGTCTGCATGTAGCATTTTGTATTAAGTCAAGTCTTGTGATTGTAATTGCTTGTAATGCCTATCTTGGAGAATGTTCCAGATAGATGATTGTAAGGCCGACTTTGATGTTCATTCCAAAGTCGATGTCATGTATAAATAAGTGTAATGAATTCATGTAAATGTGCCAATGTGTGTGAAGATATGGAGGTAGCGAGGAAGTGTTTGGGGGCAAAGCAGAGATGTTGTGAGCTTCAATGGAACTAAACCTTGGCATGTGAAGATGTTGTTTCTCAGTTTAACCTTTCAGTGTTAATCATGTGAATGTTTTTGTAGATAGTGAGTCTCTTGGAGCAGTGAGCTCTGGATAGTGTACCTAAAGGCAAGTGCCTTCTCATTTTTCTATTCTTTTAATAGAGAATAGATCTTGTGGGTTAACCCCCACTGTGGTTTTTCACTTAACCAGGTTTCCACGTAAAAATTCTGGTGTTATGTGTGTTGATTGTGTTTCTGCTCATGTGTTGTTGATTCATGCTTTCATGGTTATATCATTAATCTATTAATAAGTGGTAAAGAAGATTAAATGCAGCAAAAGATAAAGTTTTCTGACAACAGATTCACCCCCCTCTCAGTTGTCTACCCTAATTTCAACAATTGGTATTAGAGTTGGTTCCTCTAAAAGAAGCTTGACCGCTTGAGGAGATCAAGGATGTTGACATACAAGAAGGACAATCTGAGATTTGATGGAACAAATTACTCTCTTTAGAAGAATCGCATGGAGTATCATTTGCAATGCATGGGTGATCCTTATTGGTTGATAACTAAGAATGAATATACTCCTCTGAAGAATGGTCCTACAACTCGAGATGAAATCAAAGAAGCTGAATACAACATTCAGGCTAAGGAAGTATTGTTGAGTGCCCTGACTAATACAAAAATGACAAATGTCTTGGAATTGCAAACTACTCCTGAAATCTAGAAGAAGTTGGAAACTTTGTATGAAGGTGATGCATATGTCAAATGTGCTAAGCTATAGAGCCTGAAGGGTAGATACAAATGTTTGAGGATGAATGAAGATGAAAACATCACTTCCTACATGCAGAAGGTGAATGAACTTATGTGCAGTATTAGGTGTGTTGGTGGAAAACTAGAAGAATCAGAGATTTTTGGCAAGGTGCTCAGATCCTTACCTGCTTCATACAAGCACAGAGTTGCTGCTATTGAGGAGATTAGGATTGTGACAGATGTTACAAGGGATCAGTTGGTTGGCAATCTTTCAACATTTGAAATGAGTGAGTTTGGTGATTCTCTTCCTAAATCAGAATATACATTTAAAGCTAATGTGTTCGGAAAACAAAGATTTGTTCCAAGTGAAAGTTCTTCAAGAAGACTAACCAAATATGAGAAGGCAAGGAATGAACTTGAAGAAATTGAATCCCTTATTGCCAAAAGATTACCAAGAGGATCTGGTAAGTATGAAGGAAAGTTGCCTTTCAAATGTTTTGCTTGCAATAAGATTAGTCATTTTGCTTCAAGATGTCTGGAGAGGGTTTCAAAGACAAACCCCAATAGACCTAGGGTTCAGAAGAAATGCTACTATGTCCAAGAAGCTGTTGATGAAGGAGTCACAGATGATGAATCTGATATATGAAGTACCTCTAGAAATGAATGGGTGTTCATTGCTATCAAAGAAGAAGATCCGATGCCTACTGAATCTCCTAGCGATGTGAATGTGGAAATTACCTTGGCTACTTAGGTTGAAGAAAAGGATGAATGGGTGATTGATAGTGGATGTTCTCATCATATGACTGGTGATAAAAGTAAGTTTGTAAGTTTGGAAAGATATGAAGGTGGAATTGTGAAGTTTGGAGACAATTTAGCTGGTAGAATCCATGGTAGAGGATCCATCTCTCTTGATAGTAAGAATAACACTAATGATGTTTTGTATGTAGAAGGGTTGAAGCATAATCTTCTCAGTCTTGGAAAGTTGGTTGACAAAGGGTATGATCTCCGATTCAAGGATGGAAAATGCAGAATTTTAGGAAGCTCCACAATTGAGATTGCATTTGGTACACAGACTATAGGTAATATCTTTCATTTAAGTGGTACTGGTAAAGTTATTTGATTGATTAGATTTGGTTATGGCATAGGAGAATGTGTCATGTAAACTTTGATAACATTGTCAAGATAAGTACTACTTAGGTTGTGAGAGATCTTCCAAAGCTTGTGAAACCTGCTAATAGCGTGTGTAAGGAATGTTAGCTGGGCAAATAGAATAGAGCTACATTCAAAAGTAAAGAACAATTTTCAAATGGATTGTTGGAACTTGTGCACACTGATTTGTGTGGTCTTTCCAAAGTTAGGAGTTTGCAAGGAGACAAATACTTTATGTTGTTGATTGATGATTACTCCTGGATGATGTGGGTCACTTTCTTAAGATTGGTGTTCAAGGTGTTCAAGGTGTTCAAGGCTATGGTGGAGAGTGAGATTGGTGTGAAGATAAAGTGTCTGAGATCTGACAAAGGTGGAGAATTTACCTCTGGTGAGTTTAATGCATTTTGTGAAAAGCATGGAATAAGAAGACAGTTATCTACTCCTAGGACTCCTTAACAGAATGGAGTTGTGGAAAGGAAGAACCAGACTATTCAAGAGGCTGCTAGAACTATGATGATGGAGGCAAATGTTCCACATGTCTATTAGAGAGAGGCTGTGAATACTACTATCTACACTCTTAACCAGGTGTAGATCAAAGGTAATACTGGTAAAACACCTTATGAGCTATGGTTTGGTAATGCTCCGACTGTGAAATACTTTAGAGTTTTTGGTATTAAATGCTATATCAAGAGAGATGAAGATCTAGGCAATTTTGATGCAAGATGTGATGAAGAAATATTTCTAGGTTATTCTAATCAAAGCAAGGCATACCAGTGCTTTAACAAGAGATTGAAAAGGATTGTTGAAAGTGCTAATGTCAAGGTTGATGAAAGCAAGGAGAGACGTTCAAAGTCTTGTGGATATGAATCAAATGGTCAAAATGAAAGTCCAAATAAAGGAAAGCAAGTTCAAACTCAAACTCAAATTCAGATTGCTCCGAAAAATCCAGTGACTCAAGAAGCTAGTGCAAATGTTGAGGAACAAGTTCAAGAATCAGAAGTTCAAGAAAATCCCAAAACTCCTAGGTATGTAAGGTTGAATCATTTTGAAGATCAGATCATAGGAGATAGAAATAAAGATGTTTAAACTAGAAGAAAAATTGTTGAAGGACAAGAAGAGTATTGTTTGATTTCAAAGATTGAACCAAAATCAATGAATGAAGCTTGTAATGATGAAAGTTGGGTAAAAACAATGGAAGAAGAATTAATGCAAATTGAAAAGAATCATAATTGGGATCTTGTTCCTAGACCTGAAAACAAAAATGTAATTGGAACTAAATGGGTCTTCCAGAATAAATTGAATGAAAATGTTGAAGTTGTGAGAAACAAAGCAAGATTGGTGTTCAAAGGATATTCTTACGTAGAGGGAATTGATTTTGAAAAAACTTTTGCTTCGGTGGCAAGACTCAAAGTAGTCAGATTATTTCTTGCCTTTGCTGCTTACAAAGATTTCAGTTTACCAGATGGATGTCAAGTCAGCATTCTGAAATAGAGAGTTGGAAGAAGAAGTCTACATTGAGAAACCAGAAGGATTCCAGTTGTCTGATCAAGGAGATATGGTCTATAGATTGAGGAAAGCTTTGTATGGACTTAAACAATCCCCAAGAGCCTGGTACGCAAGATTAGATAAGTATCTACTAAAGTTGGGTTTTAGCAAAGCCACAGCTAATAGTAATCTATATTTCAAAATTGACCATGAACACATCTTGATTGTTGAGGTATTTGTTGATGATATCATCTTTGGTGGAAATGAGAGCATGTGTAAAAAATTTGCTGATCAGATGCAAAGTGAATTTAAGATGTCCATGTTTGGTGAAATGAATTTCTTCTTGGGTCTACAAATCATTCAGTCAGATAAGGGCATCTTCATATCCCAGTTTAAGTATGTGAAAGAGTTGTTGAAAAAGTTAGGAATGGAGGATTCAAAACCAGTGAGTACTCCTATGATAACTGGATGCAAGTTGAGTAAAGATGATGATTCCCCTAAGGCAGATTAGAAAAGGTATAGATCAATGATTGGAGGACTGCTTTATCTAACTCAAACTAGACCTAATATTATGAATGCAGTTGGCCTTGTTGCTAGATTTCAAGCTGATCCTAGAGAATCTCATGTTGTAGCTATCAAAATAATTTTTAGATATTTGAAGGGGACATAGGATTATGGCTTATGGTATCTTAAGGTTGATGATTTCACTCTTCATGCATATACAGATGTTGATTGGACAGGAGATGTGGATGACAAGAAGAGTACTAGTGGTGGTGCATTTTTATTGGGAAAGAGATTGGTTTCTTGGCTGACTGAGCAAAAAGTAGGAGGCAATATCTCTATCTACTGCAAAGGTAGAGTATATAGCAGCAGCAAGTAATTGTACTCAAGTTTTGTGGATGAAGCAAATGTTGAAGGATATCAGAATTATGTTTGAAGAGCTTGTTACAATCTTCTATGATAACTCAAGTGCAATAAACATCTCAAAGAATCTGGTGTTGTATTCAAAGACAAAGCACATATCCATCAAGTTTCACTTTTTGAGAGAGAAGGTAAATGAGAATGAATTCATATTCGAGTTTGTTTCTTCAAAGGATCAGATTGTGGATATCTTCACTAAGCCTCTGCCTAAGGGCACTTTTGAGTATCTCACAGTGAAGCTAGGGGTTATTACCCCTCTTGTTCAGAACTAAGGTGCACTAGTGTACATTAGTTCGGTGGAACTCATAGTCATATCTTGTGATCTAGATTGGTGTTAAGGGGATACTACTCAGGGGGAGTAGTCAGTATGTTAATTCTGGAGTTCAGTTTGGTTTTATCTAAGAAACAAAAAGGGGGAGAGATGATTTCAAATATGTACCCATTTCCATTGATGTCAAAGGGGAAGAGATGTCATGTGAAAAACTCAGAAGTAAGTAGTTGCTGTGAAAGGGGGAGTAGTGAAGAAAGTGGTTGCAGGTGTGATAAGAGAAAAGGGGAGAAGTTCTTGTCTTGATGGTTGAATCAATTTTTCACATCATATGTTGCCATCAATGACAAAGGGGGAGATTGTTACAAATATGTGCATATGATGTGTTGTCATTGATGTCAACATATCTCTTTGTCAGAGACAGTGAAGACAGTGCAGTTCAGTAAAGTAGATTTCTCCGCATTCCCAGTGAGACAAAGATCAGAGTCTATGGACTTAAGGGTTTTGTAGAGGATTGTCTGAAGTTGCTCCAGTTAAGATTTGAGAGGTCCGCATGGAAGATTGGTGAAGTTATGGCCATCTAAGTAGAACTAGGTTTTGCAGTTGTTCAGAGGTAACAGAGTGACAAAAATTTGGCTTGGATTGCTCTGCATTGGAATATTATGGTCTACGGTTCTAGAGGTATGTTTAGGATGTTGGTGTGTATCCTCAACTCAATAGGTTTGTGGTTTGGAGGTCCACAAGCAATATTTCTAGTGTGACAGTCATGACAGTTAGTGTTTTTAAGTTCCCGTATGAAGATGCAAGTAATTCTGGTGATTTGAGTTGGTGATGTTGTTCTTGTTGATTTCATTGTGCTTGTGGAGGTCTCTAGATTGTGTGCCTATTGTGTTGGTGGTTTGCATTGAGGATTGACCTTGTATTTGAAGATTTCTCCTTGGGTGTTGTTGTTCTTTCCAATCTTGGCTGACCAGATGCTTCATACGTATTGTGGATGATCTAAGAGAAGTTCTATGGAGCATGGTGTGTTGTTCGAGGAAGATTTGAGTCTCTGCTATGTTTGGCCGACAATGTAGTGGTCCACATGTAGCATTTTGTATTAAGTCAAGTCTTGTGATTGTAATTGCTTGTAATGCCTATCTTGGAGAATGTTCCAGATAGATGATTGTAAGGCTGACTTTGATGTTCATTCAAAAGCTAATGTCATGTATAAATAAGTGTAATGAAGTTGTGTGAGTGTACCAATGTGTGTGAAGATACGGAGGTAGAGAGGAAGTGTTTGGGGGTAGAGTAGCGGTGTTGTGAGCTTTAATAGAACTAAACCTTGGCATGTGAAGATGTTTCTCAGTTTAACCTTTCAGTGTTAATCATGTGAATGTTTTTGTAGACAGCGAGTCTCTTGAAACAGTGAGCTCTGGGTAGTGTGCTTGAAGGTAGGTGCCTTCCCATTTTTCTATTCTTTTAATAGAGAATAAATCTTGTGGGTTAACCCCCACCGTGGTTTTTCCCTTAACCATGTTTCCATGTAAAAATCCTGGTGTTATGTGTATTGATTGTGTTTTTGCTGATGTGTTGTAGATTCATGATTTCATGGTTATATCATTAATCTGTTAATAAGTGGTAATGGAGATTAAATACAATAAAAGATAAAGTTTTGTGACAACTGATTCACCCCCCTCTCAGTTGTCTGCCGTAATTTCAACAACACTATCATACCCTTGGTCACTAGGAATGGAGGGAAACTTGGATTTGTATGATTTGATTATCAATTATGTTCAATTATACATCAAAACCCTAGTTATGCAAATACAAAAGAAAACAAATGAATATAAAAAAATGCTGCTACAGAAAGATGTAAAATGCCAGATAACTGTGTACCTATTTTTGGGGTTCAGAAGTGAAACAGTCAGGGACTAATGAGCGGGTACCCTAGTCCAGTGCCATGCATTTTGTCAGAATTTGGGAACTCAGTCTGCAACCTGTTCCTGCTATCACAGAGATTCCTCCATTATGGAATCCAGAGGACTAAAGAGTAGGCACCCAAGTCCAGGGTGCTATTTTCAACTTTGATCTGCAAATCTGACACTCTGTAGTACCCTCCTGCAACTCCACCTTTCTTGTATCTTCAACCTATAACCTGCAATCACAAAAACTTTGGGAGGGGGTTGTGGTGTTTAGAGGCTTGCCTCAGTCAAGCCCCAGAGAGACATTCAAGTCTTTTAAACATCGTTGTTAGATAGAGAGTGCATGCCCTTGTGAGGTAGAGGCAAAAACCCAATGATAAATGCTCAAAAACACAAATGATGTCACCGTGTAGTGAAGATATCATGGGAGGAAGAAGCTCGTCATGCCATGAGGAGATGATTTCTCAAATCTACAAATACAAACACATAGACAACACAAATCTACTCTTGCTACACAATGAAAGCCTTGAATCACCTTTAGGATGCCAAACAATCACAATAATCATCTAGTTGTCATCTAGTTTTCAAATGAATGCCTAAACATGCTTTTATATGCAACTACAAACACTCCCACTAAGAATTTCATAATTCTAACTTACCGTGTTGACGTAGGACCTAAATAATGGTCACAAGATGACACCCAAAATTTGGTAGGACTAGGGCACGGGCGCCCAAATCCTCCCCCCTATTTTGATCAGGGTTAGGTTCAAGGGATCCCCCTAGGTCCCATTTGTCATGAAACTTAGGGATCATTTCATCAGGATGTCAAAATATGATGCAAGATGTCCTAAATGCAGATAAAAGACCCAAGAGCTAAACCTTATGAGGGAAAAGCCCCCAAGGGGACATTGTTCGACATTACATTTAGCCACCACTTTAATGTATGTACAAACACAAGGCCAATACATGCATTAAAGTGCGGTCAACAAACACGCCAAGCATAGAGAAGAAATGCCAAACACATTGAAGATAATGATAGGCATGCAAAACATGGAGAAGACAATTATAGTCATGCAAAACATGGAGAATATAACAGATGCATAGAAGATAGTTAATGCATGGAAGACAAGAATGATTTCTTTTCTTTTCTTTTTCTCATATATATGAAATGCAGATGCAAGTATAGGAAAGTAAACACACCTCCCATAATGCAGGAAGCACTCATCACACTAGTTTTTAGACTACATATGGGGCAACAAACACACCAAACAAAGAAAGCACGCTAGACACACACTTTGAAGTGATGCAGGAGCATCCCTAGTTCATGAGTAATCTTGTATCAACCAAAAATATTTGCATTTCAGTTTGTTTGTAGTTTAGTTTGTTTCTTTTCTAGTTCAGTTCAGGCAGTTTAGTCGGAAGCAGTTTCAGCTTGTGGTCTGGTATTGGCATTTCACATCTTGTGGATCTAGACTCAGCATCCACATTCATTCATTTACATCATATCAAGAATTTAGAGCATTTGGATCAGTTACCGGAAGGTTATCACTATCAGAAGATCAACTGTTTTCTCAGAGCAGAGCATCCTAACAGTCTCAGATAATCAGCTAAAGGAGAAGGCTTGCAAATCATTCCTTGACTTGCAGATCTTAGTGACAAATCATTCAATGTCCTTTGGTTCATGGCCAACCTTCCCCAAGGGTCCGCACGTTATTCCATTCATTTGAGGAAGTGTTCTATGCATTTAGGTTTGATCTATTTGTAAACACGTTACAACTCTTCATTGGAGTTTGTGACCTTCCTTGGCTGACACAGAGGAATCTATTGTTCCAGAGTTGATATATATTGGTGTAATAGATCCCTAGGAAAGTAGCAATTCACATAGTGACAATTGATAGTTTAGATTTTGTGTGAAGGAGCTTCAAAGATTTATCTTGCGCATGGATGTAATTAGGCCTTGAGCCCTAGTTATAAGCTCGCATGTTGCTAGCCAGATTGTATTTGAATTCTATGATATACTAAAAGATTAAATCTACATTTGCTTCATTTCTTTGAGTTGTTTCCATTGTGTTTACTCTTGCTGTAGGGTCTGGACAGTTCATTCTATGAACCCTCCTACTGTGACTGCACCAAGTGGTATCAGAGTGAACGTTTGAATCTTTGGGAGTGAATTGAGAAAAGATTGGCGAGGGATTATGTAAGGTCTTGTTGTAAATAGATCGCCAATCCAAGGTAAGTTACTTGTGTGCAATCGATCACCGATTGAGAGGTAGTTGTCGCTTGTAGCCCAATCGCCAAATTGAGGCAGTTTGCACTCGATCCTAGGAAGATGCCACCGTAAAAAGTTCCTCCTATTGGTACAATGGCTAATAGAATGGATGAGATGATGGAATTGATGAGAACAATGTGAATTCGATTGGATGCCATTAAAGAAGATACGCGAAGAGGATTGACACTGAGGCCTAATGTTGAAAGTGATGATGAAGAATAATTTCAATCTGCTGAACAAATTGGCAAAACCCTAGAAGGTAATGAAGAAGAAGAATCAAATCAGATAAACATGTTACGAACTATTTCAAAGATTGGAAAGAGACCTAGAGTTTGTTGATAACTGAGAGGAGGGGTGAATCAGTTATCTTGATTATTTTAACTTTTTGTTCTTCTTTAACAACTAGTGCAGCATCAAATTAAATAAGCATGCATAACCATGAAAGTAGAAATAAACTCAATACACATAACACAATGATTTTGATGTGGAAAACCTTGTTAAGGGAAAAACCATGGGGTGATTAACCCAAGATTGTATTCCCTGTTAAAAGAATAAGGTAGTACAAATGGCACTTGCCAATTAGGTCTCACTACCCGAGCACACTGCTCACAAGAGGCTCACTGCCTACAAGAGGCTCACTACCTACAAGAGACTCACTATCTACAAGTTATAAAGAGAATAACAAGATACTTCAACTGATGAGGAGCATCCACATATGCTGAGGTTCAGTTCCAGTTAGGCTTAGTACACTGATCTACTGCACTTCATTCTTCTTCTCCTTTAGTGTTGCTGTCTTGTCACATACCGGACCTGTGTTACTTCTTCCACTCTACTCTCTGCTTTTCTTCACACTTCACAATACACCACACACACCTTCTAATTGAAATCCATCTGGTATATATATCCGCACAAAGGATTTCAACATCTTTCTAGTCGGCATCCAAAATACTCAATATTTTCCCAAACTCTGGTCTATCGGCTGAATCCTTGCTTACCAAGTGATGCGTATCAAAGAGATGCTTATAGAAGTCATCAATCATGTCAACCAATCATGAATGATCCCTTAAGAAACTTTATTACCATCAATATCTCATCCGGATTAAGGTCTGAAGCTCTGCCGGTCAGTTCTTCCTTAGTCTACTCTGCCAAATAGGAACCCAACACTTAGGTGTTCATATCTTTTCACTCTTACATCATTGAGGCTCAATCTCTAGAATATATTAGTCATGGTTCTCCTCTTGACTTCCCCAAGTCTACACTTTACTGAGATACTTCCTCTAAGAGATCCAGACCTGACTATCGGACCTTGCTACATGCTCTGTTCGTGCTTACCGGACCAAGATACACTTCAGTCTGTCTTTCGGTATGGTCATACCATGTCCTACAGATGTGTGGGATGGACTTTGTTGCCATCAATGACAACACTCATGAAGCCACAACGTGTCTCTTGCCAACAATCTCCCCCTTTGGCATTGATGGCAACACTTAGTGAAAAATGACTAAGTGTTATACTACACTCCCCCTTGGCTGATGCTTTGTTCTAATGTATATTTTTCCAGAGCTCCCCCTTAGCTATGCTCCACATTTTTCACTCCTCCTCACTCCCCCTTTGACATCAATGGCAAAGGGTAGGATCCGCATACCAAAATATCCAAAATTAATCTATACTTGGCTGCATAAATATATATACATAACATACTTACATATACTGAAGTATATCTGCAAAAGTTGTCTTCAACTGGACAAATTCTATTGCCCAACTTTGTTTCATCTTATCCAAAATTGAGATGTGACTACTCAACAGGAATGCAAAAGCATCTGCCCTCTTTAGATCTGTCAGATCACTGGTTCGGGCTATGGTCTGAGCATCAGTTAGGGCCTCATGCTTGGCCTCTAACTTAGGGATAATTATCCCTCTAAGTTCACTTAACCTACTCATTCTATTTCTCTTCTCCTTCTCAAGATTCTTAATTTCATTTAAAACTGCAATAGTCTGACACTCTTGTTTTATTATGGAGGAGGTGAGAGGATCAAAATTCTGAGATACACTTGACAATTTATCCTCTTGCTCTTTCATTTTCTTCTCAATATCCTTTGTTACTTTGGACCAGGATAGACAAAATTTATACATTTCTGTACCATCTTTAAGAGCATTTTCTAAGCTCTTTATCCCAATATCCATATTTCTCCTATCATTGGTTATTAGTCCTTGTACTTCAGAGAATCTCTTTCCCAAAAACTCCTTCCGGACCTTTTCTTCTGCTGACTTCTCTAAGGAATCAAAATGTGTATGAACAGAATTTATAAGAGACTTTAGATTGCCGGATGTGGAGGCTGAAGGATCCTTTTGGAAGGATGGCATGATCTTCTCTAATACACCGGATGCAGTTTCTATGAGCTCACAGTCTTCCATGTGAGACTTCAGAATTTTTTCTTTTGCCTTTGCTTGAGTAAAGGATGCTAGCTTCATGGTTTGAACCGGGGAGAGGGAATCAAAATTGAATGGTCCTTGAAGCAGTTCCGGTTCATCAAATTCCATCATCTCTTTGGTCAAGAAATCTTTGACAGTTTTTGCAGTGTCTCTTGCCAGAGATAGAGTCTTCTTCCCTTCTGCAGTCTCAAAATTGTCTCCTAGGGTCTTCTCTATTTGGTCTTTTTCCCTTTCCTTTACTTCTTTTTCTTGACTAGTTTGCTCCTCTATTCTTTCTTCTCCTTTAGATCCAAAGTCTGTAGGGGAATTTGAATGAGAGATATTAGCTTCTTCATGGACTTCCTCTTCCGGAATAGAGGAATCTAGGTCCTTGGTCTTCTCCTCACTTAACTCATTTGACTCTTCAACAACTGCTTTTGTAGGATCTTCCTCAGAAGGTTCATCATTTATGTCCTCTATAATAGGAATATTGAATCTTTTGTATGCATTCCGAAGGATGTCTTATGTTTCTTTTACCACTTTGTCAGTCTCTCCAAGCATAAGCTGATTCATTCTAGCTTTGCTTCAGAACTCATCCTTGCAATCTTTGAAGATCATATTCATTTATTTCTAAGTGATTGAAGGATAGCGCTGAATAGCTATTTGTTCTCGGATCTCAAGGTCCTTTGCCTTGGCATTTTTTTCCTTATTTCTAGTTCCTTCTCTAGGCTTTTGGGAATTAGAGATATGATTTCAATAAATGCCTTATTATAGATATTCAGATACCTGACTGTAGCTTCTTGCAAGATCTTCTGGTCAGCTTCATTATATTTGTAATCAGTGAAATCAGAATGAAGATAATAACTAATATAATGCATAAATACATGATTATACCTTCATGAAGACCTCACAAATCCATGTGGGAAGGAGCTTGCACCCAATAGAGCTCCTCAGATGTTTCCCTTGATTAGAATGACTAAATGTGGATTGCTCAAGTGCTCACAACACAATGTAGATGAGATTAGATGATGGATTGGATGGGATTGAGACCAGATTTGGGGTGATTTGATAGGATTAGGAGATCTGTGGAGAGATTTGGGCAGAGTTCTGATGCATGAAGTGGTCTCCTCAAATGGCTTAGAGAAGGTCCAATTTATAGAATTTCTAAAAATAGAATGGAGGGTGAGGATTAACAGATGAGATCAAGGGCTAGGAATTAAAGTGAATCTTTTATTCCTAGTGGATGAATTAAAAATTCCCATTTTGGGAAGAGTAGGGGATAGTGGGAGACATTTGAATTTAAAATTTAGTGAGTGGGAGACATCTAAATATTAAATTCAGTGAGTGGATGAGTGGGGGACAAGGTTAATTAAGTGGCATCTTAATTAACTTAAGTCTAGGTTAATTAGATAATCAGGATTTATCTAATTAATCAGGGATTAGGGAAATGAATAAATCAATTAAATGAATATTAGGAATATTCATTCAATTAATAGGATAGGGTTGTAAGGTTAAATGGATTATTAGGTGAATTAATTGATCACCAGGGATATGCAGATTGGGGGAATAGATTAGTGCAGAGGTATGGAAAATTGGTTTGCAGAGCAGTCCAATTTTAGGTGTCTACAATATTCATCATAGAACTTAGTCATTGGTTTTAGATTCCCATCCACAGTTACTGATTTGACTACATCATCAATGGACAGAGTAGGCCTTTCAACAAATTCCTTTGCCTTCTCTTCTTTGTCTTCACCGGTAAAGGGTTCATTGGATGTTTTCTTCTTCTTCTTCATTTTCTTGACCTCCTCATCTGACTTAGTCTCTTCATCATCCTTTTGACTGGCATAAGACCTTGTGGCCTTTATCTTAGTTCTTTTCTCTCCCTTTTCAGATGTTCTAACTTCCAGTTTTGATGCTTTCTGGCTGTTAGAGGTGGCAGGTGTAGAGCTCTTAGAAGATCTGGTCTGGGAGGGGGCTTGCACTAGATCACTTTCTTTTCTGCATCTTATTTCTCTTTCTCTACCCTTTCCATCTTCTGTCTATTGGCATCAACTGCCTCTTTTGAAATTCCATGCCTCTTGGCAAATTCTTCTACTTCCCTTCTTACTTTTCTCTTGATCTCTGGCTATCTAAGTTCAACATGAACTTTTACACTCAGATCTTGGTAGGTTCCAAACCTTTCTACCTTAGGGTCCTTGGGTTGATTCAGCAGGTGTTGAACATGTAGCTCTACAATTTTCTCATCAACTTCATACCCCATTGGCATGATCCAGACTATCCTTAGCTCCACTGCCTCCATTAGGCATTGATCAGTGTCTACCATAAAGCACACTGTATCCTTGTATTTCTCAACCAATGATTGAGGGATTCTTTCTCTGGCTTGCATCATACTCTGAAAGTTCTTGAAGTAGCCCCAGAGTGCTGTATTCTGTGCCTTGGCATCACTATTCCATGCAAATATTCTATGATTTGTATGGCTACTTGTCTGTCATTTTGCCATATCCAACCACTGGATCCAGGTAGCTCATTCATAAAGTAAAAGAATAGACACAATATTAGATCACCATATTTGAATGAGTTTTTCTTGTCCTTCTTGATCCTTTATAAGTTTTCTAATAGTTGGCTCAAAAGAAGTTCGTAGAGATCATAGTCAGCATTTTTCCTTAGCATTTCATAAGCAGTATACACAGCTATTTTGGATACTAAATTCTCTCTACTAGAGTGATATATCTTATAGCCAATTATCATAGATGCAAACTTGATATCCGGATCAATGATATCTTCTATAGTCATTGCTCTCTTGTCAAATTTTGATCCGATTGCCTCACTCACTATCTGATTCTTGACAGATTTGAGAGCAGGTATCCCACTAAATGAGTGCAATCTGGTAACTGTCCTAATGACATCCTTGGTTATCTTGAATGGCCTCATCAACCATATAAAGTTATCATGCATTCTGCTTAGAACATACCGGACCCATTCATCTTCTGCAAAACAAGGGAAATGGATGCAATGTCCAAAATGCTTGTCCTGTATAGCCTTGTACTGCAGTTTGAGTTCAAAAGCATCATCTATTAACTGATTGTGATAGATATCCATTAACTTGGATTTCCCAAATTCCTCAATGTTTGCATGAATATATGCCCTAACATCTTCTACATGCAAAACCCATGCAGAATGCTTGAAAATGTGCATAAGGGATCAACTTCTGGGGATTTATAGAGATGTTTCTTGAATTTAGGGTGTAGCCTATCAGTAATCTTCACAACATTCAGAGTAGCCATCTTTCAAAGATTCAGAGAGAGATTTCAAGATCAAAAAATACCTCTTACACTTCTAGGGTTCACGATATGAGCCGAATCGAGTTACTTGGATGAATCAACTTCTGCGGTTTGATCTTTGAGAGGATTGAGATAACTTGTTGCAGAGCTCCTTCTCTCTTCTTTTCGAATGCAAATGTGCAAATGATGAACCAAAGAACCCTTTTATTTCTGCGTAAACCCTAATTCCATTTTGCAATAAATGTACAACCTAAGTTATTCTGGTTGCCTTATTTTCCTTGTTCTGAGAGAGATCTTTCCGGATCACTGGTATGCACTATTAGCTGTCTATCTATCTTTCCCAAATCATTCTGCTTATCCACAAATCAAGATACCTCAAATTTGAGTCATACTGGATCTAACTGTGAGAATCCTGTTCTTACCAGATGACTGTTAAACCAGATCAATCTAGGAAGATTAACCTCTTCTAAACTTCTTACAGATCGTCCATATCTTTACCAAGGCTCATTTATATGTTTCTCTGAGAACCCTTTAATCTGCAACTTTCCATGTGCCAATTTCAGGCACCAATTGACTGGCTGGGGGAACTTGTTTTCTTTTGAGACTCCCCCTGAGCCAGAGCTCATCTATTTAGTTTTCAGAAGGAATATCAGCACCAGATTCTGGTGCGGATCCATCTCCAACATTTTCCGTACTCCTCTTTACCCAAATCTTGTTCATCTACCTTTGAATTTCATCCGCATCTACTTTTCCTTTTCCTTTGTCTTGGTTTTGATTATGGTGCACCGGACCCTTTTTGTCCTGATTCTTACTTCTGTAGAATTTGGCAATATGACCAGATCTATTTCAATTGTAGCAAACAACATTTCTTTGCATATTTGACTGATATCCTCTTGATCCACACTGATTAGCCATATGTCCCATTCTATTGCATGCAAAGCATCTACCATTAAATGAATTGTTCATTTGCATATTTCTGCACTCATGAGATTTGTGACCATACCTTTTGCATTTAAAACATTGTCCAGAGAAGGATGAATTAGTCTGATTCATTCTTCTTCTGCACTGATTTTCTTTATGACCAAAGTTATTACAGTTGTGGCAGTATCCATTGAAGGATGGATATCTTTGAGCATTAGGTTGCCTTATCGGAGGTCTTCTAGGCCTGTTCCTTGGATTTCCTAATGCAGAGTTCTTTTGACCAGATCTAGAGCTTTTACCTTTCTCATACCCCAAGCGTTGCTTGTCATCTACTCTCTTTTGGCTTTCAAGAAGAACTTCAAGTTGAGCAGAGCTTATCTTGAATTTCTCTTTGTATTCATTTGTTGTTTGAAGATCTCTTTTTAGAGTGTCAATTTGATTTTCAAGTTGTTCTTCATTATCTCTAGCTTCTTCTAGATTAGATTCCAAGTGCCTAATTATTCTATCCATTTTGTGGCAGTCTTCTGATTTCTCTTTGAGAGATTGTTTTAGATTATCTTCAGTTTTTCTCTTCTCTTCAATTTCTTGGGTGAATTTCATAACCCCTAATTCCATTTCATGTCTTACCATAATGACTTCTTTTGAAAGCTTCTCAAATAATTTGTTCTTCTCATTCAGATCTTCATTTGCATCATTGGCTTCATTCTAACTTGCTAATTGCTGAAGTAGTTCCTTTCTCTTTTTCATAGAGATACTCAGTTTCTCCTTTAGTTCATTTATGAAATCATCAGCTTGTTTGAGTCTTTCTCTTAAGTTATTGACTTTAGAGTGAGATTGCTCAAGATCATCTAAGGCAGACTGAAGTTGTTCCCTCATACCATACATATCCATTAGAATTCCTAGATCTTTCTCAAGCTGTTAGGCTCTGTTTGGAGGAACTTGGCTCTGATACCAATTGTTGATAACTGAGAGGGGGGGTAAATCAGTTATCTTGATTATTTTAACTTTCTGTTCTTCTTTAACAACTAGTACAACATCAAATTAAATAAGCATGCATAACCATGAAAGCAGAAATAAACTCAATACACATAACACAATGATTTTGACGTGGAAAACCATGTTAAGGGAAAAACCATGGGGTGATTAACCCAAGATTGTATTCCCTGTTAAAACAATAAGGTAGTACAAATGGCACTTGCCAATTAGGGCTCACTGCCTGAGCACACTGCTCACAAGAGGCTCACTGCCTACAAGAGACTCACTATCTATAAGTTATAAAGAGAATAACAAGATACTTGAAATGATGAGGAGCATCCACATATGCTGAGGTTTAGTTCCGATTAGGCTTAGTACACTGATCTACTGCACTTCATTCTTCTTCTCCTTTAGTGATGTTGTCTTGTCACATACCGGACCTATGTTACTTCTTCCACCCTGTTCTCTGCTTTTCTTCACACTTCACAATACACCACACACACCTTCTCATCGAAATCCATCTGGTATATATATCCGCACAAAGGATTCAACATCTTTCTAGTTGGCATCTGGAATACTCAATATTTTCCCAAACTGTGGTCTGTCGGCTGAATCCTTGCTTACCAAGTGATGCGTATCAAAGAGATTCTTATAGAAGTCATCAATCATGTCAGCCAATCACAAATGATCCCTTAAGAAACTTTATTACCATCAATATCTCATTCGAATTAAGGTTTGAAGCTCTGTCGATCAGTTCTTTCTTAGTCTACTCTACCAAATAGGAACCCAACACTTAGGTGTTCATATCTTTTCACTCTTACGTCACCGGAGGCTCAATCTCTAGAATATATTAGTCATGGTACTCCTCTTAACTTCCCCAAGTCCATACTTTACTGAGATACTTCCTCTGAGAGATCTGGGCCTGACTATCGGACCTTGCTACATGCTCTGTTCTTGCTTACTAGACCAAGATACACTTCAGTCTGTCTTCCGGTATGGTCATACCATGTCCTGCGGATGTGTGGGATGGACTTTCTTGCCATCAATGACAACACTCATGAACCCACAACGTGTCTCTTGCCAACAGAGTTGATGTGCCAAACTACACTGGTAATTTAAATCCTGAAGAATTGATTGACTGGATAAATGATATGGAAGAATACTTTGAATATGAAGAAATTAAAGATCCAGAGAAGGTGAAATTTGTAAAGACAAAGTTGAAAGGACATGCTGCTATATGGTGGAAAGAAGTTTAGTTGGAAAGAAATAGAAGAGGAAAAGAAAAGATTACAAAGTGGGACCAGATGGTGACAAAGTTGAAGAATCACTTCATACCTGCTGACTATGAGTTGGAGTTGTTGAAAAGATTGCAAAACCTGAGACAAAAGGAGAAATCTATGAAGGAGTACACTGAAGAATTTCATAAGATGATCATAAGAGTAGGACATAGTGAAGAGAGCAAGGAGAAAGTGGCTAGATATATCAATGGTTTGAGATTGAACATTCAAGAAGAATTAAGCTTGGTAAGGATGACATCTTTAGAGGAAGCATATCAGTTTACCCTTAAAGTTGAAGAGAAGATAAATAAGAGACATGATCAGAGACAAAGAGGTAGAGGAGGTAAATTTTAAAGAGGTAGGACTTATTCTGGAGGAGACAGATCATATCCTGAGCAGAACAAGTTTGATAGCCCATTTAAGAAGGATGACAGAGATACTATAGCATACCAGAGAAGTGACATAAATTTTCATCCCGGAGGTAGCTATAATTCATACTAGACTGAAGGGTACATAAGAGAAGGAAAAGGATTTGATAAGAGAACATTCAGAGGTACTTGTTTCAAGTGTGGAGGTGAAGGACATAGAGCATTTGAGTGTAATCAGGGTAGTACAAGTAAGAGGACAGAAAATAGTGGAAGAGCAGCCTATGTTGAAGAAGAGCCTATTGAGTTAGATGACCCCTGTTCAGTTGGTAAACCTAAGAAAGGAGAATCATTGGTAATGAGAAGAGCACTATTTCAAGTCAAGACAAATGAGGAACCACTGCAGAGGAAAAGCTTGTTTAGAACTAGATGCAAATCCAGAGGTAAGTGCTATAAAGTTGTGATTGATAGTGGTAGTTCAAAAACCTAGTTTCAGAGGAGATGGTGACTAAGATGAAGTTGGAAAGATTGAAACACCCTAAGCCCTATCAGATAGCATGGATTCAAGATGATCATAAGGTATTGGTGAGTGAACAATGTTTGGTAAAATTTCATATTGGATCTTATCATGTGATATTATGCCTACGGATGTTTGTCATATCTTGTTGGGTAGACCTTGGCAGTATGATAGAAAAGCTATACATGATGGGAGAAAGAACACATATACTATAATAGCAAATGGAAAGAGAATTACCTTGATTCCTTTGGAGGATGATCCTAAAGATGTAGTATGTGGGAATGCTAGAATCTATTTGGTAGATGGAAGAAAATTTTTGGATGGTTTGAGACATGAGAATATGTGTTATGCCTTGATTCCTAAAAAGCCTAAATCATTGAAGAAAGAGACTGAACCGAAGGAGATAAGAGAGTTGCTGACAAAGTATGAAGACATCATATCAGATAATATACCTAATGGATTACCACCTATAAGGAGTATCAGTCATCACATGGATCCTATACCTGGAGCAAGTTTGCCTAACAAAGCAGCACACCAAATGATACCGATAGAGAATGAAGAATTAATCAGAGAAAGCTTGAGTCCTTGTGCAGTACCTATAGTGCTTGCACCTAAGAAAGATGGAGAATGGAGAATGTGTACTAATTCTAGAGAAATAAACAAGATCACAGTTAAGTATAGATTTCCTTTACCTTGGATGGATGATATTATGGATTGTTTGAGTGGAGCAAGATATTTCACAAAGATAGATTTGAAGAGTGGATACCATTAGATTAGAATCAGAGAAGGTGATGAATGGAAGACTACTTTTAAGACAAATGAAGGATTGTATGAGTGGTTAGTGATGCCTTTTGGATTGACAAATGCATTGAGTACTTTCATGAGGTTGATGAATGAAGTTCTGAGAAATTCTTCGGTAAGTTTGTGATTGTGTACTTGGATGATATTCTAATTTTTAGTAAGACAAAAGAGGAACATTTGTGGCATATTAGACAAGTTTTGCAAAGATTAAGAGTAGAGAAATTGCTGATAAACATCAAGAAGTGTAGTTTCATGAAGGAAGAGTTAGTATATTTGGGATTTGTGATTTCTGCGGAAGGATTGAAGATGGACCCTAAGAAAGTAAGAGCAATTATTGAATGGCCTACACTGGAGAGCATTGGAGAGGTTAGATCATTTCATGGATTGGCTAGTTTTTACCAGAAGTTCATTAGAAATTTTAGTTTAGTTTGTAACCCTATGACAAAGACAATGAGAGGTGACCAAAAGGATTTTAAGTGGACATCTAGAGCAGATAAAAGTTTTGAGTTGTTAAAGCAAAAAGTGATAGAGCAACCTGTTTTGACATTGCCAGATTTCAATAAGGTATTTCAAGTTGATTGTGATGCAAGTGGAAATGCAATTGGAGCAGTGTTAAGTCAAGAAGGTAGACCTGTAGCATATTTTAGTGAGAAGTTGAATGATGCAAGGAGAAGATATCCAATTTATAATCAAGAGTTCTATGCCATAATTCAAGCCTTGAAGAAGTGGAGACATTACTTATTGCCTAAGGAGTTTATGTTGTATACAGATCATCAAGCTTTGTAGTATTTGAATAGTCAAGGTAAGTTGAATCAGAGACATATGAGATGGGTAGAGTTCATGCAGAGTTATACTTTTGTGTTCAAGCATAGGAGTGGAAAATCAAACAAAGGCACTGATGCCTTGAGTAGAAGAAGAAACTTGTTGACAGAGATGAGAGTTGAAGTGTTGGGTTTTGATGAATTGAAGAACATGTATGAGGGAGACACTGATTTTACAGAACCTTAGAAAGCATGTAAGGAACCTATTGTGAAAGATAGGAGTAAGTGGTTGGACTATTTCCTTCAAGAAGATATGTTATTCAAAGGAAGTCAGTTTTGCATACCTAGAAGTTCCATGAGAGATAATTTGATCAAGGAGAAGCATAGTGGTGGACTGGTAGGACATTTTGGCATTGATAAGATAGTGGCTTTAGTGAGTGAAAATTACTTTTGGCCTCAAATACATAAGGACGTTCAGAGATTTGTGCAGAGTTGTAGAGTTTGTCAAGTTGTAAAAGGGAGTAGTCAGAATATCGGATTGTATAAACCTGTGACAGTACCGAAGAGACATTGGGAAGACATAAGCATGGATTTTGTGATGGGATTGCCTAAGACATAGAGAGGACATGATTCAATATTTGTAGTGGTGGATAGATTTTAAAAAAATGGCTCATTTCATACCTTGTAAGAAGACAACTGATGAAGTGCATGTAGCTGACCTATTTTCAAGGTGATTGTGAGATTGCATGGATTACCTAAGAGTATAGCTTCAGACAGAGACACAAAGTTTGTTGGATACTTTTGGAGAACACTTTGGAAGAAGATGAAGATAGATTTGAAGTTCAATTCTACTTTTCATCCACAGACAAATGGACAGACAGAGGTAGTGAATAGGAGTTTGGGAAATTTGTTGAGATGTTTGGTTGGAGAGAAGATAGGAAGTTGGGATTTGATTCTTTCAAAAGCAGAGTTTGCATACAATAATTCAATAAACAACAGTACTAGAAGAACACCTTTTGAGATTGTGACTAGAGTAAACCCTAGAGGAGTTACAGAATTGAGAGATATCAACATGGAAGAAAAGAGGAGTGCAGAAGTAGAAGAATTTGCAGATCATATGAAGATAGTGCATAATCAGGTGATAAAGCATTTGCAGGATATGAACAATAAGTACAAAGAGAAGGCTGATGAGAAGAGAATACATAAGGAATTTGAAGTTGGAGATGAAGTGATGGTGTACTTGAGAAAAGAAAGATTTCCAGTTGGGACATATAACAAGTTGAAGATGAAGAAGTTTGGACCTTATAAGATACTCAGGAAATGCATATGAAGTGGAATTATCGGAGACATTAGGTATATCACCTATTTTCAACATTGCAGACCTCTATCAGTATCATGAAGCAGAGTTCAGTGACAACATGGAAGAAGATTTGAAGAAGCAATTACCACAACAAGCACCAGAACAGATTGAAGACATTTTGGATAATAGAGTTGGACGCAGCGCTAGAGGAAGACAATACAGAGAATATCTTGTGAAGTGGAAATGCAGACCAGAAGAAGATTCATCATGGATTTCTCAAGTTGAGGTAGACTGTCTTGGTTCTCCCCTAGCCCTAGAGCAAAGTGAGGGACTCACTTTTTCAATAACCTCAGATGTCTGATGCAAGAGCATCCTTGGTTCAAGAGTAATCTTGCATCAACCAAAAATATTTGCATTTCAGTTTGTTTGTAGTTTAGTTTTTTTCTTTGACAGTTCAGCTCAGGCAGTTTAATCAGAAGCAGTTTCAGCTTGTGGTCTGGTATTGGCATTTCACATCTTGCAGATCTGGACTCAGCATCCACATTCATTCATTTACATCATATCAAGAATTCAGAGCATTTGGATCAGTTACCAAAAGGTTATCACTATCAGAAGATCAACTATTTTCTCAGAGTAGAGCATCCTGACAGTCTCAGACAATCAGCTAAAGGAGAAGGCTTGCAGATCATTCCTTGACTTGTGGATCTTAATGACACATCATTCAATGTCCTTTGGTTCATGGTTGTCCTTCCCCAAGGGTCCACACATTATTCCATTCATTTGAGGAAGTGTTCTATGCATTTAGGTCTGACCTATCTGTAAACACGTTACAGCTTTTCATTGGAGTTTGAGACTTTCCTTGGCCAAAATGAAGGAATCTATTGTTCTGGAGTTGATATATATTGATGTAATAGATCCCTAGGAAAGTAGCAATTCACATAGTGATAATTGATAGTTTAGATTTTGTACGAAGGAGCTTCAAAGATTTATCTTGTGCATGTATGTAATTAGGCCTTGAGCCCTAGTTGTAAACCCACATGTTGCTAGCTAGTTTGTATTTGAATTCTATGATATACTGAAAGACTAAATATACATTTGATTCATTTCTTTGAGTTGTTTCCGTTGTATTTACTCTTGCTGCACGGTCCTAATAGTTCATTCTGTGAACCCTCCTACCATGACTGCACCATGAAGACATAGAGAAAACATGACAGACAAGCGATAGAGTGTTCCTATCTCTAGGCTCATCACCATCTTTGGCACATTACAAGAACACACTGATGATTGCGCTTCACCATACCAATCATCGTAGACATGCTTAAGGGTTGAGTTAGTCATAGAACCGCTCCCTGCCTCCCGATGAGGACTTTTTAAAAATGAAAGGATGATGCAATTTGCTCTGAGAAATACACCATCCCTACCTCTGCAGAGGGCTTAAGATGATTAATTGATTGATTTGTTGATTGCAAACAAAATCAAAGTACAGGTGGGACTCATCGCCACCAGTCTTTAAACTGCACCTGAAGACAAGCACATTGCTAGCATCTACATCAGACAACTTACCTTGTATATTCCCCCACCTTAAGGTGGTTGATATCATGCATCAATATCAAGCATGTTAAGGTAGGAAGAAAACACACAAGGGAACACGAAATTTCGCAAAGCCCATGCCCCCCAGAGGTGACATGTGCTTTACGATTGCCAAATGTTCGCACAAACACATCCCTACAAGAAACATGTTAGTGTCCACAAAATCATGATAAACAACAACATCAATGCATATGATTACTCA
Source organism: Cunninghamia lanceolata (assembly GCA_027924645.1). Lineage (NCBI taxonomy): Eukaryota > Viridiplantae > Streptophyta > Pinopsida > Cupressales > Cupressaceae > Cunninghamia > Cunninghamia lanceolata. Next base: position 14,663,242 of record BSBN01000476.1, on the reverse strand, counting down.
CATAAAGAGCCAAGGTTATACTACGAATTCAGAGATCGAGGATAACCATGGGGCTATATCACAAAAATCACAGAACTGAGTGTCACCAAGGTGAGATTCAAAGGCAAACAAAGTGCACAGAGTAGAAGTATTGTTAAAGTTTGTACGTGAGATAAACATCATCAAAATCACTACATAGGAAGCATGAAGTGCTTCTACTAGCCAACCGTCAGATAAGATATTACAACCCCATCGTCATATTAGGAACTAAGTCCAATTTTTGATTTCTTGCTAAAGGGATGCTAGGTCCGCATCAGTATAAATGTTTTTCATCATCTGCCCGCTAGATAGAAACACTAGAGGAAGGGAAACAATAAATAAGAGAGGAGAAACAATTGTCTTAGGGATAGTCATGTAGGAGGGTTCCCTAAAGTCACCAACCGCAACACTATTTCCGTAAGACACAACACACAACAATGAAATCAGAGAGAGGCAATATAGAAGAATTATGATACAAATAAAAGGTCACAACAGAGGTGGTCTCCTGGTACCTGAACCTTACAAGGGAATTAGGGGTCATCCCAAGAGGCCTAAATAACACATAACACATCACGGGGGAAACACATCATGAGAGAGATAAAGGGTTAGAAATACTTACCCGTAGGATCTTTGTATCAGATTTTTGAACTTGCAAACATTTTGGAGAGGTATTCGATCATGTTGAGTGCAAAGTTTGAGTGGTTTTTATGAAATTCTTGTTTCTTATCATATGATTCTTGTTTCTTAAATCCTTGTTTAAATGAGACCTTTTTTTGCTTATGAGGAGGAGAAACACTGTTATTTCCAACTGCTGATAGTCATCTTACTCTTTTCTGATTTTTAGCGAGTTTGCATTGTTGATGCCATCTAACATAGTAATAGAAATCATCCTGTACCGTCTCACTCGTCTATATCAGTGATTCTATTTTTCTTTCTAATGTATTTGGTTATCTCCTGATCCATATAAGGATAACAGAGGAGGAACCTCAGTATAAATTCCATTTCTTTGTGGACGAGATGGGTTATCCAACTTTTTCTTATCCACCTCAATCATACCCACGATGTTATGATATTCCAAGTAATCATCATCAGCTACTTCTATTAGTCCTTGTTCCAACATATTGTTATCAATATGTTTAGGGAAAGGATTAGTGAATATTTGTAAATTTTGATTTAGCGAAGCAAACGACTTATTTCTGTTATCATTCACACCCGATACATGTATGATATTTGAATCAATGAGGTCTTGTATTTCATGTTTAAGATGCATACATCATTCAGTATCATGTCCGTGTGTTCAATGAAAATGACAAAAGGCATTAGCATCGAAGTAAGGTCCTTGTACTTTGTTAGGATCAATAGGCTTAATCAGGGGAAGCTTCAGAATGTTATTACTCATAGCTTGATTCATGATAGAATGATAAGACTCAGATATCAGAGTAAACTTTCTTGGTTGATATGATGTCTTCTTCAGATTTGTGATAGTAGACACATTAGAAAAGTTGTTCATATTTAGTCCATTAATCTTTATGAAACTCCTATTATTATTATTTCTCTTAAAGTTGTTTTGTGATGATCCACCCATGGATCGACTAACTTGAGCCGATGAGTTTTGGTTTTCATACTGACTAGAGGAAAGTGGGTAATCATGAAGGGCGGTGCATAAATGTTGAAAGGAGTTATATTTCATCAAGAGGATTTTATCACAAATATTAGGTTGTAGATTAGTGATAATCACCTTCTAAACATCCTCATCTTTCATCTGATATTAAATTTGTGCATAGAGAGATTGATACTGACTAATGAACTCAATTAATTTCTCTTTCAGACCTTGCTTGCAATGAACTAAATCAATCAAGGAAACTTGAGGTCTAATATTTGCTTGAAAATGTTGTAAAAATTGATCAATCAACTACGAAAAGGAGTGTATTGAATTCAAAGGCAAAGATCAAAACCATTCTAAAGCAGTATCTTTGAGAGATTGCGGGAAAAGTTTTTCCAACAAGTCCTCTTCAAACTAAAAATCACTACACATAGCTGTGAACTCTGCCACATGAATATTAGGATCACTTTTTCCAACATATTTTTCAAAGCTAGGAGTCTCAAACCTCTTGAGCATAGGAGTTCTCAAAATTGCATAGGACAGGGGATTACGGGCATGATATGTTGGTATATTAGGTTGCAAAGAATTTGTCAAATTTGTTATCTTTTATTGTAAAGCAGTCATGTCTTGTAAAAGTTGGTTTAGGATGGCATCATTGGGAGATGCAGTTTGCTATGAGGAATTGGAACCAAAGGTAGGAGGTGATTGAGCTGGAGATGTGATAGGCGGAGGCTGTGAATAAGTCAATGGTGGTTGGACATAATGGTAGGTGGTAGGTGGTTGAGAATAACTATATGTAATGGGCGGTTGAGAATAAGTGGGATGAAGAGGTGGTTGAGAGCAATTATTCATAGAAGAGGTCCCCTTAGACACCAAATTCTAATAATTAAATCCCATAGCTTTGTAATTAGTGCCATTAGATACTCTAATACCAGTGGTAGCATTACTACAAGCATTCACATCAGTTGTTAAGATTGTTGATGTAAATGTAGATATTCCCATAGTCGGTATAGGTGCCGATACTTGTGTATGAGATGGTGACAAAATGTTATTTATCACTTTTACACATTTAGTCACTAGCATGATATTGGTTTGTACAATATGTGCTAAACCACAGATTGCATTAACACCATCTTGTCCTTCTTTTATCAATTCTCTTACATGGTGAATCACAGGTATAGCTTCTTTAGCTATCCTCTCAGTTTGCACATAGTCTTGGAATTCAGCTAGGTCTTTATCAAGTTTATCTATTTTCTCATCAGATACATGTCCTATCACCTCAATAGTATCATCAACATCATGAAAAGTTTGCTCTTCCATTGTACTTGTGATAGGTGTAATATCTTGTAACATTTGTGTCTCTCCTTTTGTAAAGAAGGTGTTCAATGTGCCAACTTATTCAAGAGCACTAGATACCATGTGTCTTATACTTCTTCTTAAAGGAATATTTCTCTTAGGGCAGCAAGTTATTAGACTCATGCAAATCTCAGATGACGACAAGTTAAAACCTAGTGAAAATGCCCTAAAATATGTAATTTTTCACAGTTTTTCAATCCCAAGACCTAATAAAACAGGTGTTGTAAGTAATTTTATGAGGTGAAGCAAATAATAGTAGTGATATTAGTCACCTAGAATTGTAAAATCTTTTACAACATCCTTAGGGTGCAAACTAGGTCAAACCCTAGGGCAAATATAGCAAAAATGTGTAATTTTTTGCCAAATTTTCAATACAAGAGGCCCATAACAAGGTGTTGTAAAGAATTTTAGGAGGGGTAGAAGATAATAACCCTGATAATTAGTGCAAAAATATTCTTTACAACATGCCTATAGTGCAAATCTAGAGACTCGATAAGGCTAAATCTAGTGAAAATCAAGGTTTTCAAGCCCTAGGTTTGAGATCTTGATACAAAATGATAGATGAATGTATTGCAATCTGATTTATGATTAAAATTAAATACACTTAGATCTGAAAATGATTTCCATGTCCTAAGATGCAAAATGCAAATTCAAATATAATGAAAAATTAATGAAAATGCTAGTTTTTCTCGAGATTTTCTATGTAAAAATGCAAATTTTTGAGATCTAAATGCAAATTTACACTAAAATGAAACACTACAAAGAAATGCAAATTTGAATGAGTGTCTAAGATCAATAGAAAAATATGAAACAATAATTTGCCTACAAACCCTAGTTTTTGAAATTACTAGGTTATATGAAAAATGCAAAATTTCAAACAAAATCCTAGCAATTTTATGATGAAAATGCAATGCAAGCTATTGAATTTTTGTAATTTTCTACAATTTATTTCAGATCTAATGCAAAAATCACAAATTTTATGAAATTTAAATTAATTAATGCAACATGTAAACCCTAGAATGGATTTGTTTTTCAAAATTTTCAATTTTTTTAAATTATTTTGTAAGTTTTCCAATGCAATAAGATGAATGACTATATGAATGAATGAAATAAATGCAAATTTGAAGAAAAACACTCAGCAAGGTGCAAACAAGTCCAATAACATGGGTTCACCAAAATGTAAAGGGTAAAATTTGGATAGTTGGTTTTTGGTAGTTTTTTGTGTATGATCTTCTTTCACCCTTTCATTCAAGGACTTTGGGTCGAGTGACAATGCACTATCATATGCTTGGTCACTAGGAATGTAGGGAAACTTGGATTTGTATGATTTGATTATAATTATGCTCAATTATGCTCAATTATACATCAAAACTCTAGTTATGCAAATACGGAAGCAAACAAATGAATATCAGTAAATGTTGCTACAGAAAGATGTAAAATGACAGATAACTGTGTACCTATTTTTGAGGTTTGAAAGTGGAACAGTCAGGGACTAATGATTGGGTGCCCTAGTCTAGTACCATTCTTTTTGTTAGGATCTGGGAACTCAGTCTACAACTTGTTTCTGTTGTCACAGAGATTCCTCTGTTGTGAAATCTAGAGGACTAAAGAGTGGGCACCCAAGTCCAGGGTGTTATTTTCAACTCTGATCTACAAATCTGACACTCTATAGTACCCTCCTACAACTCCACCTTTCCCATATCTTCAACTTGTAACCTACAATCACATAAACTTTGGGAGGGGGTTGTGGTGTTTAGAGGCTTGCCTTAATCAAGCCCTGGAGAGACATTCAAGTCTTCCAAACACCATTGTCAGATAGAGAGTGCATTCCCTTGTGAGGCAGAAGCAAAAACTAAATGATAAATGCTCAAAAACACAAATGATGTCACTTTGTAGTGAAGATCTCATGGGAGGAAGAAGCTCTTCATGCCATGAGGAGATGATTGCTCAAATCTATAAATACAAACACATAGACAATACAAATCTGCTCTTGCTACACAATGAAAGCCTTGAATCACCTTTAGGATGCCAAAAGATCACAATAATCATCTAGTTGTCATCTAGTTTTCAAATGAATGCCTAAATATTCTTTTATATGCAACTACAAACACTCCCTCCAAGAATTTTGTAATTCAAACTTACCGTGTTGGCATAGGACATAAATAATGGTCACAAGCCAACACCCAAAATTTGAGACTGACCTAGAATAGGGTAGGACTAGGGCGTGGGTGCCCAAGTCCTCCCCCCTATTTTGGTTAGGGTTATATTCAAGGGATCCCCCTAGGTCCCATTTGTCATGAAACTTAGGGATCATTTCATCGGGATGTCAAAATATGATGCAAGATGTCCTAAATGCAGATAAAAGACCCAAGAGCTAAACCTTATGAGGGAAAAACTCCCAAGGAGACATTTTTTAATGTTACATTTAGCCCCCACTTTAATGTATGTATAAACGTGAGGCCAATACAGGCATTAAAGTACAGTCAACAAACACAACAAACATGCCAAGCACGAAGAAGACACACCAAACACATTGAAGACAATGACATGCATGCAAAACATAGAGAAGACAATTACAGTCACACAAAACACAGAGAATATAGTAGATGCATAGAAGACAGTTAATGCATGGAAGATAGGAATGATTTCTTTTCTTTTCTTTTTCTCATATATATGAAATGCAGATGCAAGTACAGGAAAGTAAACACACCTCCCATAATGCAGGAAGCACTCATCGCACTGGTCTTTAAACTACATATATGGGGCAACACACATGGAAGACACACCAAACCTCCCAAAATGCATGAAGCACTCATCGTGCTAGTCTTTAGACTGCATATGGGGTAATAGACATGCCAAACAAAGCAAGCACGCCAAACACACACTTTGAAGAAATAGAGAAAACACGATAGACAAGTGATGGAGTGTTCCTATTTCTAGGCTCATCACCATCTCAGGCACATTATAGGCACACACCGATGATTGTGCTTTGCCACAATGATCGCTGAAGACACACTTAAGGGTTGAGTTAGTCACAAAACCGCTCGCCACCTTCCGATGAGGACTTTTTGAAAATGATAGGATGATGCAATCTTCTCCAAGAAATACACCATCCCCACCTCTACAGAGGGCTTAAGATGGTTGATTGATTAATTTATTGATTGCAAACAAACTCAGAGTGTAGGAGGGACTCATCGCCACCAGTCTTTAAACTACATCTAAGGATAGGCACACTGCAAACATCTACAACATATATCTTACCTTGTATATACCCCCACATTAAGGTGGTTGATATCACGCATCAATATCAAGCACATTAAGGTAGGAAGAAAACACACAAGGGAACATGGACCTTCACAAAACCCATGCCCCCTGGAGGTGACTTGTACTTTACAATCGCTAAATGTTCCCACAAACATATCCCTACAAGAAACGTGTTAGTGTCCACAAAATCATGATAAACAACAACATCAAAGCATATGATTACTCACACAAAGAGCCAAGGTTATACTATGAATTCAAAGATCGAGGATAACCATGGGGCTATATCACAAAAATCTTAGTAATTGAGTGTCACCAAGGTGAGATTCAAAGGCAAACAAAGTGCACAGAGTAGCAGTATTGTTAAGGTTTGTAAGTGATAAAATATCATCAAAATCACTATGTAGGAAGCACGGAGTGCTTCTACTATCCTAGCATTGGATAAGATATTACAACCCCATTTTCATATTAGGAACTAAGTCCAATTTTTGATTTCTCACTAAAGGGATGCTTGGTCCGCATCAGTATAAATGTTTTTCATCATCTACCTGCTAGATAGAAATGTTGCAAGTATGTGCCTAATTAGTGTTGTCATTGATGTCAACATATCCTTGTTGTCATTAGTGTTAACTGTATCTTATTCTATTACTTGTTTAGAAGACTTGTATGTTGAGGATATTGATAAAATTAGCCTCTTCGGAAGAAACAAGTGAGTTACAAAGAAGTGCAGTACATATAGTGAGTTGTATGTTGAAGACCAGTCTGGTAAACTGCTCTGCATTTATTCTTGCTTGAAGATAGTGGTCTACAAATTGGAAGTAAGTTAGAGGTATGTCTGAGGATGCTACATTTCAGGTCTAAGCCATCCACATGAAGATCTGAGTGAGTTGTGTTCACCAGAGTGAAACTTGCTTTCTCTGTAAGTTTAGTTGAGACAGGAAGATAGTATTTGACTTTGCATTCCTTCACAAAAAAGTATTTTTCTCTATGGCACTAGAGGGAAATATAGGATGATGATAAGTGCCTACTGTTGCAATGGTTCATGGTTTGGTGGTCCATAAGCTATCTTTCTTTTATGACAGTTGAAGACGGTAATGTTCATGTGTTCCGGTGAGAAGATTCCTATGGATAAAGTGGTTAAGGTTCGTGCGGTTGCTCCTGATGATTATAGCATGCTTGTGGATCTCTCCTAATCATGTTCCTATCTAGACTTTGGTCTGCATTAATAAATTGAGATGGTGTGTGAAGATTGTTCCCAGATAACGTAGCATGTAACCAGTCTTGGCTGACCTGGTTGATCCCAGTGATTGCGGAGATCTCTAGAAGATTGTGGAAGCATGTTGTGGCATGGAAGATCATGTTTGAGTCCCATCTAAGGCATGACATGATCCACATTTCATTCCCTTTGTGTAACATCCACGTTCTCTTAAACATAGTAAAAACCAAAATTCACCATAAAGTAAATTTACAAGGTAAAAATGAGACAGAGAAAATTTTTCTTTTATTCATCATATAGTCGAGTAACTACAATAACAAGATTTCTCATTACAAATACAATCAACCTTATTGTCTTTCTTGAGTACAATGTTTACAAAAATAAATCAATTATAAATACCTGAATTAGATAATGTTTTACTTAGTCTCCAAAAATGCAAGTCTCAAAGATATACTACATCTAGAAATCTGACATCTTTATCGCAAGCCTCGGCATGTCTTCTGCGAGAGAGAGAGAGAGAGAGAGAGAGAGAGAGAGAGAGAGAGAGAGAGAGAGAGAGAGAGAGTATCTTTCCAGTGATTTACCTCCAACCACAGACCATCGGTCTCCTGCACTCCTTCCTAACCAGAAGTGGCCCTACCCTTCACGAGAAGTATAGACCAAGGTGACCAATGGTAATTTGCCTTTCTGAGTACATAGTGTTGTATCCTACACAACTCTATCTATCATACAACCCTAGATACCCTCTAGCTAAGTATAATTCCTGATAGGATGTGCAATCTAGATACAATGAACCGACAATGCATGCAGAGACATATGCATTACTATGGCCATAGTTTTCAATATAAATTGACGTTCACAATGAACGTTGTCATAATGTTCACCCACCCCAACTTGACTTGGATACTATCATATTCCTACAGTTTGACTTGGTCAACTACGTTTAACTTCTGAAAACATGATGATTTCATCAATCTAGTCTTCCTAACCCAATACATATTTTCTTTCACTGTCTAAAATCCATATACTTTTTCTTTTGTCTTTCTTCCAAGGACTCTTATTGCATCATTGCAATACCTGAGGTCCATGACTTATTGTTTCATAATAAATATAGATAGATTGATTACGACTAAGATGATAACCTTACCCAGGTTAAACATTATAGTCTAGGAATCTAATTCCCTTCTTGCATGTAAGAATAATTATACTTAGTTAGGGTACTCGTCCCTTCAATCATGATTTATATAACGATCCCAACGAACATACCACATTTGGATCAAGTTAAGGTTTAACTAAAGAGTTTTATATAACTCCAATCTAGTCTTCTTGACTTTGATAGATTCTCAAGACACCATCGTTGTTCCAAAGATCTTAAGAAATGACTTTCTACACTTGGGTATCTCCTTGCATCCTTGCATCGTCTGAGATCCATAACCTATCGACACTTAAAACTTAAGTCAAATTGGAAACAATCAAATAGGTTTATACACCAAAAATAAATGAACAAAATTAGGGTTCTTATCCCTTTATCATCGATTCATAAAGTAGCCATAAAGGTATATTAAATAATATTACCCTACTGGGTCAACCTAGGGTTTATCTTTCCTTTTCCATGAAAATGGAATATCAACTATCAATTCTAGAAAGAATAGTTTTTGTTAAATAACAACTTTCCTTTAGTCTTCTTTTGACTTAAAGGTTGTTTCAAACTTCTAAACAATCTACTTTAAATTATAAGAGATATCCTCAATATCAATAACATCAAACAATTCGACTCCAAGTCTAAGAGTCTCCCAAGTTTAGTTTGATTCTAACTGGTTGATAGTCTAACCCCCTTTGTCATCCATTGATATCATGTTTAAAGTTCTTCTCCTTTTCATATTGAACTATATAGAGTCAAATAAATGAGTGTTTTCATCTAAGTTGATGTATGGAAAACCACTCACTTTAAACAACCCTAAAGCAAGGTATTCTCTTTAATGACATTAATAACCATGTTTTACGTTAAGCTAAGAAACCCAACTTTCTATAGGTTCAAGAATAAAACATAAAGTCATAAAATGAAATCGTTTATAACCTTTCAGATAAAATCTGATTCATCTTACAATTTTCTCAACGTGGTTTAACCTACCAAATAAGAGAATTCTTCCTATCTTATTCTGAGTTCTACTATTGTATACATCTTAACAATGAAACAAAATCAATTAAGATAGTTTATCTATTCTCCATGAACTTTGATTGTTTAATTGCTATGTTAGAAAGTTCAATGTTTGCACGAGTAAAAAGAAACACTTTAATCTTCATAAGAGTGTTTGTGCCACCTAAAACCAAACATTTACTCACGGTCGGAGAACAAAGTAATAACTAAAATGAGATATCCAACCTCTTACGTCGTACCACGGTTTGCTATCTTGTGCGATTGCTTCCTGGCATACACTACCTCTTATTTTTCCTCCTTAGAATGATATCCAGGTATCATTAGGTGCTTCTTTTCAAAGATGTGATACATCTTGCCGACACCTACAACAACACCAACATGACTTGGAGTCTTAGCTGGACAACATAGCTCTGTATACACGTTGATCCTGAGCTATTGAGTTCACTTCCTTAATCAAACTTTCTACTCCAAAAGACCCTACATTCTTGGTCTGTGAACTTTTTAATAAGAGCCAAGCTCTTCAGTAATAGCCGAGCTCCCTCTTCTACCTTCGTTACCATGTAATCTCCCTTCGACCAAAACAAAACTCTTGTTCAAGACTAATAACCCGCGTAGCTTCTCGTAAGCCTGTAATTTCTTTTGATGCAACAACACTCAAAAGAACGGGAACCCCCATTCTATTGTCCACCACTTGTGATATCCTCACAAATATTGATAGGGTGACTAAAACATTCATCGACCTTACAAAACTTGAAGGTTCTTATCTAATCTATCAGCCTCAAAAAGCAGAGTTCAACCCAATAAGGAAGTTTATATAAATATATGATGTTATACTCAGAGTTCTATTTACATATGTTAGCCTCAGTGATGCCTAATGCTCCCTACTAGAATACAAGGTAGCAAAGTCCTCCTACCTTACATTTGAGACAACAAAACATAGATAACCTAGCTCCTACTTAGGAAAGGACGACACAGTTATACTGAGATAAAAATAGTAATAACAAGAACTAGCATCGCTCTCAGAAGTATCATACAATGATATCACCAAAATCCCTCCACTTTTCCGCCAAAAGAAAACTATATATTCTCCTTCTAGTGTCAAAATACCAAACAAATAACTTCCAGACATTCCTTTTCTAACATCCAATTTACTAGCCAATATGGAACCTGATTCTTCCAAAGTAAGAGGACGTGCATCCTCCCAAAAGGTCTCCATGACTCCCTCTTTTCCCGCCATTCATGCCCATGAACATCTGACATAACTCTCCACTCCAAAGGAAATTCATGGCATTTAACTCTCGGTTTCAGTTTCTAAAACACCAAATGCTCATCCCCAAGCCGCGCACCCGAAGAAGAAGAAGAAGCATTTCCATTCACTGCCGGTTTCCAATTTCTTCTCCACCGAATGCTCACTTCCCAACTGCCCACAGTGATAGAAGCATAATGCCATCAAACTTCTGCCATTTCAAAGCCTAAACACAAGGAGGTCGGTTGCTGCATGCCACCCGACTTCCTTACTTACAACAAACTCTTAAACATGGTGGAGACTCCTTAATGGCGACGTGGCACAACAACCTTGTCAAAACTTACTCACATAAGAAGGCTTCTTAACTTCCCAATATGCAACTAACACGATTCAAGGAGCTAAATTCTCACAAGGTGGTAAATTATAAATGCAAAAGGTGACTCCAAGGTTGAATAGAGGTAAAGAATCAAAACTGACTAAAGAAGAAAGTGTGGGTTCTATCCAAGACAACTCAAGTTGTAAACTCGAAAGGAAAAAGACGTATTCGCAAAGGATGATGTCCCAACCGACAAAACTTGGGCGAAAACCACTTGATTCGACGAGAAAACTGACATCAAGTAAACTGACGAAAAACTACATCCCCTTAGCCGAGTTATGACTAAAATGATTTCAGAATATCCTTCCAAATGACGACAAGAATAGTTATAGCATAAATCAACTTCACATTCGACTTCCGTCAATTTACAAAAGGGAATAAATTCACAACACATGATTAATGCATTTTGACGGCAATCACGATAGATTGGGCGTAACGCAACACAAGTTTTCTAAATCATTTGACGCAAAAAATGACTTCTCGTATCTTTCGACTACGAGACATGATCCACAATCCGCCACAAATAGGTTCATCTATTGACGTTAAACATCGACAATATTAACATTATCTAACTTGATGGGAACGTCTTGACGTTTAAGAGGCGGCAATAAAACCTCAAGTGACTCAAGAAGAATAATGCAACCGTTTTATAGCTATGACATTGTTTACTTCGCAAATGACTATGTTGACTCATCATCGACTTGACTAGATGATAATCAAGATATCGACTACCTGTCGATTAGATTCGAAAGTAACTAGCAAGACAAGACTTACCTCATACAACTCATTGGTTCACATTATCGTTTAACACTAGACTCGTTTGGCAAATTGACCACTCGTAATCCAAGGTCTATCTCTCTCTTCTCGAAAGATACTCTCTCTCTCTTCTCTGAGAGTTGATAACTTGTAATCCTATTTCACTTGTCATCAAAAAATAAGAGATCAGTGCATCATTATTCAAAATAAATTAAATCTCATCATATAGATATTAAATCAACAATAACATAATCATTTCCATGATTTCATAAATGATATTCAATATAATTCCTTGTCATATCCTGTCATAAGTCTATAACATCACAATAAATTTACTTGTGCCCAAGTAAAAAAAGTAAAAGTAAAGCAAGTCAGAAATTGGGATGTAACACTTTGCATGATATTGCAATAGGTCAAGACTTATTTTGTAAATATTTGTAATACCAACCTTGGAGATTGTTCCAATGGTTGATGATTGTGATGTTGACCTTGATGATTATTCCAAGGTTGATGTAGTGTATAAATACTTGTAGTTGAGTCATGGAAAAGGTGTCCTTGAGCAAAAATTATAAGATATTAAGAAAGGTCCAAAAGCAGAGTAGAGAAGAGGTAGAGGAAAGAAGAGGAAGAGAAAAGAAGAGGAACAGCAGAGCAAAGGAATTGTTATTCACAATTCAAAAAGGTGTTGATCATGGCAGTGAGTCTGGCAGGAAGCCTCTAGTAAGGTTTAACAACCCTTATTGTAATCTTTCTAGGTTTAGGGTTGAGGCAGTGAGTCTACTAGACCTAGTTGTTCTTCATGGTAGTAAGCCAGTATGTTTAGGCCTGTGGAGTGACCAAGCATAAACATCATTATTTCAAGATTACAATATATATTGAGAGCTAATCCTCTCTGTAGTTTTTCCCCACCTTGGGGTTTTCCATGTAAATCTGGTGTCTCTTTTGTTTGATGTTGTATATGTGGTTAATTTTCTAATTTCATGCTCTCATTGTTAAATCATAATAATTGTGGATAAGTGATGAATGTTTAAATTGTAGAAAGTGTTTAAGTTTTGTGACAACTAATTCACCCCTCCTCTCAGTTGTCCAACGCATATCAACAAGAAACACTAGAGGAAGGGAAACAATAAATAAGAGAGGAGAAACAAGTGTCTTAGGGATAGTCATGTAGGAGGGTGCCCACAAGTCACCAACTACAACACTATGTCTGTAAGAAAAAACACACAACAATGAAATTAGAGAGAGAGGCAATATAGAAGAATTATGAAACAAATAGAAGATCACAACAAAGGCAATCTCCTAGTATCACGGACCTTACAAGGGAATCAGGGGTCATCCTAGGAGGCCTAAACGACACATAACACATCACGGGGGAAACACATCATGAGAGAGATAAAGGGTTAGAAAGACTTACCTGTAGGATCTTTGTATCAGATTTTTGAGCTTATGAACCTCTTGGAGAGGTATTCGATCATGCTGAGTGCAAAGTTTGAGTGGTTCTTATGAAATTCTTATTTGTTATCGTATGATACTTGTTTCTTAAATCTTTGTGTTGAGACCTTTTGTTGCTTATGAGGAGGAGAAACACTGTTATTTCTAACTATTGACAGTCATCTTACTCTTTTCTAACTTTTAGCGAGTTTGTATTATTGATGTTGTCTAACACAGTAACAAGAATCATCCTGTACCTTGTCACTCGTCTATATTGGTTGTTCTATTTTTCTTTCTAACGTGTTTTGGTTATCTCCTGATCCATATAAGGATAACGGACGAGGAACCTCAGCATAAATTCCATTTCTTCATAGACGAGGTGGGTTATCCAACTTTTTCTTATCCACCTCAATCATACCCATGATGTTATCATATTCCAAGTAATCATCATCAGCTACTTCTATTAGTCCTTGTTCCAACGTATTGTTATTAGTATGTTTAGGGAAAGAATTAGTGAAGATTTGTAAATTATGATTTAGTAGAGTAACCAAATTATTTCTGTTATCATTCACACTCGATACCTGTATGATATTCAAATCAATGATGTCTTGTATTTCATGTTGAAGATGCATACATTGTTTAGTATCATGTCCTTGTGTTTCATGAAAATGACAAAAGGCATTAGCATCGAAGTAAGGCCCTTGTGCTTTGCTAGGATCAATAGGCTTAATCAGGAGAAGGTTCAGAATGTTATTACTCATAGCTTGATTCATGATAGAATGATAAGACTCAGATATCAAAGTAAACTTTCTTGGTTGATATGATGTCTTCTTCATATTTGTGATAGCAAACACATTAGAAAAGTTATTCATATTTGGTCCATTAATCTTTATGAAACTTCTTGTTAGGGTTCAAGCAGATCATAGCAATAAACATTAACAATTATATGTAGATTAAATAACCCAAATATAACAATGAGGAATAACACAAAAGAGATCAACACATAAATTTAACGTGGTTCATCCAATATGGGCTACATCCACAGAAACTCAGCCATCCAATTATTTTATTATCCAGTGCAAAAAAGATTACAATCTCACGAATACATCACTGTAACATACATCCCAACCACTTATAACAAGATTTTTGGAAGCTTCTAGAATTAGTTTTTTACAATGTCATTTTTCTTTTGTTGGTTAACAAAAAATCAACAACTGACTTTGATCATGCAAAAAAGAGGGAAAAAAATTTTCTAGGGGCTACGCCCCCGAACCCTCGCTCAAGGCCCGACCCGGCCTAGAACCCCGACAAGGATACATAACTAGTGTACAGTACTTGCGTGATCAGTCTCCACATACCAACAATCTCCCACTTGGAGACTAATCCTGGACGACACCACTGCACTTGCATCTCCCACTAGATTACAGGCCTGTCTGGTTTCTTATATCCACCATTATCAGTCGTGAAGGCCAATAGAAATTGATGAGGAAATCATTTTCTCCCATGTAACTATCTTTGTGAACATATTTGTAGGATTCTATTTTGCGTGAATTTTCTCTAGCTTCAACTGTCCATCCTCTAAAACTGATCAGATGAAGTGGTATCTGAGCTGTATGTGCTTAATTTTTTAATGCAAAGCTGAATTCTTAGCAAGATGAATGGCACTCTAGCTATCAATGTGCAAAGGTCTATCTTCTTGTCATCACCCCAATTCCTCCAGAAAATGTTGTAACCAAATCATCTCCTTGCTAGCTTCCATAACAGCAACATACTCAACTTCAGTGGTTGAAAGCACAACCTTTTGTAGTCTTGAAATCCAACTGACTGCAGTACCTCCTACAGTAACAACATACCATGTAGTACTCCTGCTATCAATATCACCTGCCAGATCAGAGTCAACATATCCTTTTTGAGTAGAATTTGTTCCTCTAAAACATAGTTTCTTTGAAGTAGTACCTCTCAAATATCAGAGAATCCATTTTACCGCATTCCAATGTTCTATTCCTAGATTGCTCATATACCTTCTCACAACTCCCATTGCATGTGCAATATCTGGCCTTGTGCATACCATTGCATACATCAAGCTGCCAACTATTGATGCATATGGTATCTTAGACATTTTGTCTTCCTCCTCTTGTGTCTTTGGACACATCTCCTTAATCAACTTAAAATGACTAGGCAAAGGTGTACTAATTATTTTTGTGTTCTGCATGTTAAACCTTTTCAACACCTTCTCTACATACTCACTTTGAGACAAAAATAATTTTTTGTTTGTCCTGTCCCATGTGATCCTCATACCAAGGATTTGTTTTACTACACCTAAACCCTTCATAGCAAATGAATTTGCTAATTTCTACTTAAGTTCATTAATATGCTACATGTTAGACCCAGCAACAAGCATGTCATCAACATAAAGCAACAGGATAATATAGCTACCATTACCCAATTTCTTAAAATAAACACAATAATTAGAATGACATCTTTTGTATCCTTGTTCAACCATAAAACTATCAAATTTCAAAGACCATTGCCGAGGTGCTTGCTTCAAGCCATACAAAGTCTTCTTTAACCTACACACAAATTCCTCCTTACCCTTGACCTCATATCCCTGTGGTTGCTGCATGTATATTTCCTCTTCCAAATCCCCATGGAGAAATGCTATTTTCACATCTAGCTATTCAAGATGCATGTCTTCCATAGCCATAAGACTTAGAATAGTTCTAATAGAAGTCATCTTTACAACTGGGGAAAATATTTCATCAAAATCTATACCTTTTTTCTATGCAAAACCTTTTACCATGAGTCTGACCTTATATCTTTTCTTGCCTCCATCTTCTTCCTTCAACCTATAAACCCATTTATTTGGCAATGCTCTTTTTCCTATAGGCAATTTGATTAAGTCCCAAGTCTGATTCTGCATCAAGGAATCCATTTCCTCTTTCATTCCTAGCTCCCACTACTTTTTGGTATCTACTTGCATTGCTTCTTCATAACCTTCAGGTTCACTAGAATCAGTTAATAATATAGAATATAATGATGAAGAAAATCTTTTTAGAGGTCTGGTTATCCTTGTAGAATGTCTAAGACTTACAGGAGTCTATGGGATAACTTGTTGTTATTGAGCATCAAGTACCACTGGCATTTTATTTTTTGGAATCTCAGTCAGCACCACATATTCCTTTTTGGCCTATTCATGCTTCTTTTCCTATAGCTAATCCTTATACATGACCTTCTCATTGAATATAATATGTTTGCTCCTAATGATTTTATGATTTTTATAATCCCATAACTGATAACCAAATTCATCTACTCCATATCTAATGAAGGTACATTTTTTAGACTTAGCCTCAAGCTTGGTTCTATTTTCAATATCAACATGGACAAAAGCTTCACAACCAAAGGTTTTTAGAAATGAATAGTTTACCTTTTTACCCGTCCATGCCTCCTTTGGGATGCCACTATCTAAAGGATTTGAAGGTCCCCTGTTTATTAAATAAACAACGGTATGTACAACATCTACCCAAAAGTGTAAGGGTAGTCTAGCATGCAATCTCATGCTCCTTGCATGCTCCATAATGGTCCTATTCATCCTCTCAGACACACCATTTTCTTGTGGGGTTCCAGGAACCATTTTCTGCCTACGGATTCCATTATATGAACAGTAATTCTCAAATTCTCTGCTGCAATACTCACCTCCATTATCAGATTTGAGACACTTCAACTTTTTTCCTCTCTCATTCTCAACCAAAGATTTCCACTTTTAAAAAGTTTCAAATACTTTTGATTTTTGTTTTAGGAAATACACCCATGTTTTCCTAGTTGCATCATCAATAAAAGTAACATAATAGCAAGAACCACCAAGAGAAGATACCTGAGTTGATCCCCATAGATCTAAATGCACAAGCTCTAATTTCTCACTCTTCTTCTCTTTCCCAACTTTGAGAAATTAAAATCTTTTTTATTTTCCATAAACATAATTTTTGCAGAACTCCAAGTCAATCTTCTTTAGACCTAGTAGCAATTTTCTAGAGTGAAGGATCTTCATCCCTTTCTCACTCAAGTGCCCAAGTCTATGGTGCCACAATTCTGTTTCTGTCCATGTGGCAAGTGTTATAACTGTCTCAGTAGCAACTGTTTCTGTAGCAACTAAGGTAGAATAAGTATTATCAGTACACAAATACAATGTGCCTAGCTTTTCACCTTTAGCTACTACTAATGCACCTTTAGTGACCTTCTAGACTTTGTCTAAAAAGGTAACTATGTAGCCTTCACTACCTAGTTGTCCTGTAGAGATTAAGTTCCTTCTCAAATTTGGAACATGCCTTACCTCCTATAGAAACCATTCATTTCCATTCTACAACTTGATTTTTATCTTTCCTTTTTCAACAATCTGACAAGGTTCATCATCACCCAAATATACCTGTCCAAAATCACATTGAACATAATCTACAAAATATTTCCTATGGGGTGTGGCATGAAATGAAGCCCCTGAATCTATTACCTAGGAATCATTAACATTATCTAAACACAAAATTAAAGCATCCTGTAATTTATTACTTGCAACATTAGCTTCCTTATTGTCATCATGTTGTCCGTCTCCTTGTTTGCCCTTTTGTGACCAACAATCCTTCTTCAAGTGTCCTGGCTTTCCACAATGCCAGCAATCCATTCTTCCTCTGGATGTAGATCTACCTTTCTTTGACTTCCCTTGTGACTTTCCACGATTTGTTGGGATTTTTCCTCTCTCCTTTGTTCTTCCCATGTTCTCTATAGTCAAATCATTACCAGATGTTGAAGTCTCACCTGTGCTTTTCTGTCACATTTCCTCGCTAAGGATAACACCAAACAACATCATCAAATTTCAAAGTATTTGAACTAGAGATAGAGTTACTTATGACCATTACCAAGCTATTTCAACTTTCTGGAAAAGAACATAAAACCAAGAGAGCCCTCACCTCTTCATCAAATTTCACTTTTATAGAAGTTAACTGACTAGTAATTGTATTAAACTCATTTAAATGATCTGACACAGATCCACCTTCAATCATTTTTAGATTAACAAACACTTCATGAGAAATACCTTATTGGAGGCTGAGGGTTTTTCATACAATTTGGCCAAAGCTTTCATTAGTTCACTTGTTGTCTTCGCTTATGTTATATTGAATGCCACAGATGGTGCCAGGCACAACTGATTGGTTCCTAGTGCCTTTCTATCCAGAAGTTCCCAATCCTCATCAGTCATTGCTATAAGTTTCTTGGCTATTCCTTCCAATGACCTCCATAAATCTTTTTGATAGAGATAATCCTCCATTTGCATCTTCCATAATTGATAGTTCTACCCATTGAATTTATCTACCTTCAATTTACTCTTGTCTACCATTGCTCCCACTTAACCGTGAGACTCCCACTCAACCGTGAGACCTTCCTGCAGATGATAATCAAACACAACCTGCTCTAATACTAGTAGTTAGGGTTCAGGAAGATCAAAGTAATAAACACTAACAATTATATGCAAATTAAATAACCCAAATATAACAACAAGGAATAACACAAAAGAGATCAACATAGAAATTTAACGTGGTTCACCCAATATGGGCTACATCCATAGAAACTCAGCCATCCAATGATTTTATTATCCAGTACAAAATAGATTACAATCTTGTGAATACATCACCATAACATACATCCCAGCTGCTTATAATAAGCTATTTGGAAGCTTCTAGAATTAGGGTTTTGCAATGTCATTTTTCTTGTCATTTAACAAAAAATTAATAATCGACTCCGATCATGCAAAAAAGGGGAAAAAAAAAATTTGGGTGCTACACCTCTAAACCCCTGCTTCTCGGGGCTGCCACCCCTGAACCCTCACTCGGGGCCTGGCCCAACCCCGAACCCTGGCGAGGATACATAACTAGTGTACAGTACTTACATGATCAGTCGCCACATACCAACACTCCTATTAATATTATTTCTCTTAAAGTTGTTTTGTGATGATCCACCCATGGATTGACTAACTTGAGCCAATGAGTTTTGGTTTTCATACTTGTTGTGTGGTTACACAACACGTCTCATTTTGCCTTAGCAAAATAGGGACCTAACTTTTTGCTTCTGCTTGTTTTTACTTTCTTGCTTTGGGTGGTTTGGTAAAATTCAGTTATGTATGTCACCCTTGCTTATGCATGTACATCACAAAGAGGGGTTAGTTTCCAAAGTTAGAATTTGCTAGCACAAACCTCATAATTAGAAAGAGCACAAAATTCTAAGCAAGTTTGCCTTCTGGATCACCTTGATATTATTTAAGGATAGAACGTTATGCTAAGTCAAAGATCGGTCAACCAAGATATTTCCCATTGGGTCATATTTCTAAATATCAGTCATATTCGTTAACATGACCTTGACTTAGAAAGATGACTCGATGTTCATCTATTCCCTGATACGCGAACGTCAAACTTAAATGAGGATGAATTTCTACCCGTCAAGGACTTGCAACACCCGGAGGGTCCTATTTCCAAATATCCATCATCTTACAAAATATCACCATTTGCGAACGTCACCCTTCGCAAATATGACCATGACGTCATTCAATTCCAAAGAATAGAAGAGATCACCATGATGATGATGTAATCATTACACCCAACCCACGGAGGGTCACATTTCCAAGCATCCATCATATTTCCTAATATGATGATGATGTCACCATAACCTGATAACAAAGAGAACATGATAGCATGATGATGTCATCATGATCTAACCTAAAGAGGTCACATTTTGAAATATCCTTGACCTTAGCAAATATGACCATAACATCATCTTTCCTAAATAATTGTTGAAGTCCATAAGTTGATGTCACCCTTGCATTTTTGAATGAGGAGGATATTCCTGAGTGTCAAAGACCCAAATATTACCAATATCCCTCATTTTCAACTTTATGACATGATACACTTGGCTTCATAATAACCAATCCAATCATGCCAAGTGGCAAAATCCCCAGGGTCATATTAACATAGTATTATCACGATTTATTGACAAAAGAAATGTGACCCAATCTTGCTTATTAGTCAAAGGTTGATCATATTGATGACCAAATCACCCTAATCATTAGTAAATGGTTGTCTCGGAGGGTCATATTTTCAAATATCCTTGATCTTCTAAGAGATCACCCTCCAGCATTAAATGTGAGCCCAACGGTAGGTCATGCCCTCTCGATTTCAAATGAAAACCTAACACTTGGCAACATCCACGAATACCATGCGAATGATCGATGGATTTAAACGAAATGATACACGCGCCCTAATTTGTCATATTGATAGGTTTAAAAGTGAATTTTAGGGATTATTTACATTTACCCTATGATAATTGAAATTTACAGAGCTCTGAAAGTCAGCGCATCACTGTCATCTGCAAATGAAATGGGACCCTCAACTCGATGGAACAGAATGGACGATACAACGTATTCACATTTGTCCCATTATCAGTCATATAGTAAAAAAAAGAGGGTGATTATCAAGTAAGTAAAGTTAAAATCCTCTCTTTTGTCATTTACTGCAAATCACAAGGTAAAATGGTTTTATTAAGTTAGTTAGTATGGTGATGCATGAATTGAATTAGAATGTTGAATTGTTGCTATGAAATGCATGACATCCTCGAATCCTCCTCCATATGAACATGTTAGAGTAAGAAATGCATGTCTTTATTGTAGGATTTAATGGATATTAGAAGGAATAGATCCAACTTAGAATTCTTGAAACCCATGTTCTTACAACCCGAGGGGGTAGGATTTAGATATGGGATGATGTAGACTAACACACATCAAGGGAAGACAGATTTGGATGCCTGGATGAGAAGGTTAGACAATGGAAGCGAAAACCCTATACTACAAAGAATATATTCCATAGGGATGTGGCACACTGGGGGATTTCCCTATGTTATGGAGGCTACTGAATTAGTGGTTGAATGTGCATGGAATTATAACCCTGAGACTAGAAGAGTAGAGAAGCATGGAAGAGTGTATGCCAATTTCTCAATCAAGGGCATCACCTGTGCATTTTATTTGCCTGTAGGGAATAATGTGGTTAGATTGAGCCTAAGTAGGTTGGAAAAGGAATATCATGGTAATGAAAAAGAAGCCAAGAGAATCATGTATCAGTGGAGGAATAAGAGTAGCACTTACAAAGCTTCTGCTAAGCCACCAAAATACTTGTTTAAATTTGATTTTGCTTAAGAGTATCAGTATCTGATGGCCATGTTAAGCAGGATGATCAGGAGGCAACATGTTGGTAACTTTGAGAATTTGATGTATGGGATTATCCAAATGGTACAGTATTTAGATAACAAGCCTTTATGGGCCAAGATCATTAGTGATAGTTTAGATGAAGGAATGAGAAGGCTGGGTGGTAAAATGTGTATATTCCATATGACTTCTTATGTCATATATGCTCGTGCTTTCAGAGGTACATTTAATGTTTTACAAATAGTGGGTAGGGTTGGAAACTATCCTGGTGATATAAACATATGGGAGCATTACCCATAGCTGAAAAAGAGGGAATACCTCCAAAATTACAACTTAGTGAATGACTCCTTTTCTATGCATCTGGTCAGGACCATGGAAGAAGATAGAATGAAAAGGTTAAGTATGGAAGCTTAAGCTGTTATCTACAAATATGGGGCTTGGTTTATCTAGTTTCCTACCTTTTCATACATGAGAATAGAAGGATTTGAGGGGCACCCCCTCATGTTACCCAGATACCCCATTGATAAGGTCATTCTAATGGAGTTTGTTAGACAGGTATCAACCTCAGTTAAGGCCCATTTGGAGAAAGGGAAGATCCCGCATGTGTTGTTTATGATATTCATTAGCTGGTATTTGTGTCCTGACAGACAAAGTATTAAAGATGCCATTGGAGGATTGAAGCTAATGCATCTATAGCCATTTTCTATAGCTAGGTCATCTAACCCATATGGCAGAATGCATAAATTATTAAGAAAACAAATACATCAAAGGTACCTTGAAGATTATTGGACTGATTGTGATGATGAAGCAGAGGTCAGGAGAAGGACTTATCAAAGGCTCACACTCAATTAGATCCAAACTTTTGACTACATTCCAGTGCCTACACAGTTGCACAAGGATGATGGGAAGATTATGTCCAATGAATATGTGGATAATAAGGTGTATAATGACACAATCTCAGTGCTTGATTTGACTCAGCTTGAGGAGACTTCATCTGATCAAATAATGCAAAAGGTTATCCAACTGACCCAGAACTGGGTAAATGCTAAAGTCACTAAGTTAAAAAAGAAGGGTGTAGCCCTTACTATTGATAATAAGAAGAAAAGACAAGAGTTATCTGAAGAGGAATATGATGACTTCCTCATTAAAAAGAGAAAATCTAATGGAGAAAGGTTACCTACTGAAGAACAAAAGTAGCCAAGCAAAAATAAGAAGGTGGTTCCTACACAGCAAGGGGTAATTCTTCAAAGGCTTCAACCAAAAGGTGATGTGGCATCGACATCTACATCTACAGCTACATCACAACAAACCCCTGCCAAAAAAAAAGGTAAGAAGGTCATAAAACCTGTTCCTGTGATTGCAGAAGAGCCAATGGAAGATGGGATGTTGCAAGATGAGCCATTGAAAGAGGGTTCATTGGATGAAGAACATTTGGGTGACGAACCCAGAGATGATGACCTATTGATAACAAGCAAGAAAAGAAAGAAAGTGCAACATACACCACCTTAGAAGAAGCAAAAGACAACAATGAGGGGAAATGTTAACATTGATCCTATCATATTAAGAGGTGCAGGTGGTCTAACTTTTATGAAGGAACTACAACATAAGGTCCCAATTCCAAATATTATTCAATTTAAAACTAAGAAGGCAGAAGAGCAAAGAGAAGAGAGACATAAGGCTAGAAAAGAGCCACCCCTTCCACTGGATGACATAGTGTACTTAGCAGATGATGAGGTAGTTACTGATGTTGCTGCATAAAAGATGGAGGCTTTAGTATCCAATACTAAGATGACTCCTCATGTGACCCCTGTGGCCAAGAAGGTGACTAGCCAGAGGAGGTTGAAATAGATGAAATGGAACAAGATAATCCTGAAGATGTAGCCAAACAGATAGGGTTGACTAATATGGTAGAGCAGGTTACTAGTCTTGCAGTAATAGACTTGGCCTCCCAGGGTGATATGAACCAAAACAAAGATAATGATCCACCCTCAAAGTCTGAAAAGGAAGAAACTAGAGTGCATAAGGAGGCTGATGAGAGGATACCTGATCAAGGTAGAGATCAAGGCAATTCACCTCCAAAGCAAGAACAGACAGCTTTAGAGGAAGGGTGATCAAGAAATACTTGACAAGAACATTAATCAGGATGAAGGTATGCATGATAATAAGGATAATCAAGATAGTGATCCTGCACATGAGGAAACTAATAAGGAAATCCCTAATAGCGTGGAGGATCAAAATGTTTCATCATTGTATACAGAAGGAAGTAATCAAGGTAATAACCTAGGATTAGAAGAGAAATCATATGAGAAAGGATTGAGCTTTGGAGAAATAAGCACATCTAAGGATGAAGAACAGAGTTTGGTACAAGACGAAGGTCAGGAGAAGGAGACAGAAAATGTGACCAAGGGCAATCAGGGTGGTCCCCAAGGTCAGAATACACAATCTTCTTAGGAGGACCAAATGCCCCATGATGAACAAAGTCAACATGTTCAAGAAACCCCTAAGGAAAATTTATAGGAGAAGGTAGATGGTCTAAATGTACATACTTCACAAGAACATCCACTTCAGGAAGAAATCCCTCAGCATGAGGTACCTCAACCAAATCCCCTTCATGAGAATGTGCATGAGGAAGAACCAAGGAAAGAGAATTTACCACCGAGGGAAAGGTATAATACAGAGTCTCATGATACTCAAAATGAGCAAAGTGACCAACAAGAGCCCAGGGGTGATGTTCCATATTGGTTGCAACAAGAAATAAATCTGCAACAAATAGATGAGGTCCCTAATTTTGATGTTTCCACATTTTTTACTACAAGTATGTTGAAACCTAAAAGAAAGGCAAGGCCTACATCTACAATAAAAAGAGATTGTACTACAGGTAGGAGGGAAGCCCAAATAGCTTTACCAATGGTTGAAAAGGAGAAAGGAAAAATAGGCCTTGATGAGTTTCAAATACCAAACATTGATTTAGGTTTTGCAAATGAAGACCAAGAAGGTTAAGAAGGTAAATATATTATTGATTCTCTGACACAGAGGGTGAAAAGAGAAAAGGATAAGAACAAGAAACATAAAGATCACATTGCTCAATTGTATTCTTTCATTAAAGGGTTAATTGATCCTAAACACACACACTGATCAATCGAGCTACCCCATTAACAATTATATCCCAAGAGGAGATGATAGGACTATATCTTATGAAGCATAAGGCACAATTAATGGACAATTGGTTCATATCTTTTATGTTTGAATCAAAAAATTTGGTGAAAACCTCCCTAGGGAATTGGAATTCTCTTGGTGTTTTGAAGAGTAAAGTGGATAAATTATAGAATGAAGTAGGTAGGAGGTCTTTCAAGCTAGAAAATCACCTAGATGCTTTGGGAGAGTTGAAAAGGATTGATATTAAAATACTTATGGATAACAAAATACTGGAGAATAACATTTCACAGTTGTTGAGCATTTGGTATGAAGATACTGGATTTGTGATGCAGGAGCATCCAGTGGTGTAAGGGCAATCTTGCATCACCCAAAAAAAATGTGTTTCAAAATTGTTGATGTTCTTTCCATTTCTTTTTAAAATTTGTGGTTCTGGTTCCATAATCGCTTGAATAATGATGTAGAACTTTCAGTTTTTCCAAACTGCTAAAAATAGCAACCTGCCATTTTTAGAAAGTTTGGATTTGGGCACGGAATGAAGTGAAAATTTACAAGAAGCTTCATAATTGAAAAATAAGACCTTTGGCAAAGGAATCACGTAAAGATCATTTGTGAGTTGAAAGATATTAAAGTTTCTGTTTCCTAAAAAATGCTTGAAAATTATTCAAACTCAGGTTTGAGGCAATAAACGGCCCCGTACGGGCTAAAAAATGGTCAGAACCAGTAGAGTGGGTTATTAGCCCATAGAGCACTCTGTGAGATTTCTGACACATAAAATGGTTTGTCAATCGGACACCCAAATCAAAAGTTATGGCTCCTGGAAGTTGACCTATTTTTGGAGGGAGATGCAAATTTTAAAATTAGGTTGTTGGCCACCAAAAAGGCTATTAATAACCATTTTTGGGAACCCTGGGCAATAGTAGAGTTAAGGGGGGAAGTGTATAGTCAAGAATGGATAGGAAAATAGAAATCCTAGCTAATTTGAGTTACATAAGGGAGATGATTCAGGAGTCTTGTGATAGGAAGCTGTAATGTGTTGCAGCCTGTGGAGAGTTGATTCCTCTGATTGTATTTGAGCTTTTGTAATGTAATATGTTGTCCAAATCAATAAAGAAAGTTCTATTTTATGTGTGCAATTTTTTTTGTTGTGTGTTTTGTGATTTACCCCCTTCATCAAGTGGTATCAAAAGAAGGGTTCCTAAGTGTGTAGACAGATCGCCGACTGTGAGGCAGTTTGCACTAGGACCTGAGGTTGTGGGTTTTTTGCGGAGATCAAGATGCCTCCATGAAGAAATCATATTGGGAGGAATGCTTTGATAGAAGAGGGTTTTAGAGCCCTATAAAGCCAAATAGATGCATTGCAAGAGGAGCTGCAAAGAGGGTTTGATTTGAGAACAAGAGAAGAAAGCGAAGATGAAGCTAAAGAAGAGCTATCTGAGGAAAAACAAGAAGCTGCAAGAGATCCTACAGAAGTTAGGTTGTTATGGGCCATTTCTAAGATTGGAAAGAGGCCTAGGATTGAAGTTTCTACATATTCTGGAGATTTGAATCCAGAACAGCTTATTGATTGGATCAATGACATGGAGGAATATTTTGAGTATGAAGATGTGGAAGACCCAGATTGGGTCAAGTTTGCAAAAAAAAAATTGAAGGGCCATGCCAATATTTGGTGGAAGGAGGTCCAGTTAGAGAGGAACAAAAGAGGAAAAGGAAAGATCACTAGATGGGATCGGATGGTGGAGAAACTGAAGATGGAGTTATTGAAGAAGCTGCAAGGATTGAAGCAAGGCAACAAGTCTGTTAAAGAGTATACAGAAGAGTTTTATAAGATTACTATCAGAACTAGTCATGCAGAGGCCAATAAGGAGAAGGTACATGTTACATTAATGGGTTGAGACTAAGTATTCAAGAGGAGTTGAGCCTAGTCAGAATGACCACCATAGAAGATGCATACTAGTTTTCCCTGAAGGTGGAAGAGAAGCTGAATAAAAGATTTGACAACAAGCAAAGGGGAAGAGGTCAAGGTGGAAGGACTTGCATAAGGCCCTATGGGGGCTGAAATGAAGATTCAAAGAAAAGTGAAGAAACCGGCACCAGTCAAAATTAGAGAGGAGATAATACCTACCGCTCTCGTGACTAGAACAATGGGGAGCAAAGAGGAAGAGGAAGAGGCTGACTTGGGCAAGGACTTAGAAGAGGAGGTTTTAGAGGAGCCTGTTTCCAATGTGGAGAAGAAGGGCATCGAGCATACGAGTGTCTGCAACATCAAGGAAGGACAAATAGAAAACCTAAAGGTAATGCACAAGTTGCACATGTAGATGAAGATGCACAGTCTGAGCATTCTGAAGATCCTGAAAGGGGAGAAACCCTAGTTGTTAAAAGAACTTTGTTGAATGAGGAGAAAGAACCCAATCAGAGGAAGAGTCTATTTTGCACAAGGTGCAAATGTGAAGGTAAGTGTTACGATATTATTATTGACAGTGGAAGCACTGACAATCTTGTTTCAGAGGAGATGGTTGATAAGTTAAAGTTGACAAGAAGAAAGTATCCACATCCATATCGGATTGCATGGTTGCAGAAGGACCATAGAGCTTTGGTCAATGAGTAGTGTTTAATGAAGTTCAAGATTGGGGACTACCATGATGAGGTGCTGTGTGATATCATACAGATGGATGCATGTCATATGCTATTGGGGGGCCATGGTAGTATGATAGGTGTGCTGTCCATGATGGTCGTGCAAACACATATTCCCTAACAAAGGATGGAGTTCATCATAAGTTGAAGCCCTTGAAGGAGGTGGAAGAAAAGGTATGCAGTACTGTCAGAATTTGCATGGTAGATGGTAGAAAATTTTTGGAGGGTATGAAGCATGAGTGTCACTGCTTTGCATTGATTCTTAAGATTAGTCAAGAGAAATATGAATATGTACCAGCAGAAGTCTCAGATATGTTGGAAGAATTTTAGGATATTATCTCTAATAATGTACTAGAAGGTTTACCACCAGTGAGGAAGATAAGTCACCAAATGGATTTGATACAAGGAGCTAATTTTTTGAATAATGCAGCCCACAGAATGACTCCTGCAGAGAGTGAAGAGATAAATAGACAAGTTCAAGAGCTGTTAAGGGAGGGACTGATAAGGGAGAGCTTAAGTCCATGTGTGGGACCTGCGGTACTAGCTCCAAAGAAAGATGGAGAATGGAGAATGTGTACAGATTCTCAGGCTATTAATAAGATCACGATCAAGTACAAATTTCCATTGCTCATAATGGATGACATAATGGATTGTTTGAGTGGAGCCAAGTACTTCATGAAGATTGATCTTAAGAGTGGGTATCACCAAATTCGAATAAGAGAAAGAAACGAGTGGAAGATATCTTTCAAAACAAAGGAAGGTTTGTATGAGTGGTTAGTTATGCCATTTGGGCTAACCAATGCACCGAGCACATTCATGTGGCTCATGAACGAGGTACTGAAAGAATTTTTGGGAAGTTTTTTTATTGTTTATTTAGATGACATTTTAATTTTTAGTAAGACTTGGGATGAGCATTTGATGCATATTAGAAGAGTTTTAGAGAAGCTGAGGGAGGAGAAGTTGTTGATCAACCTCAAGAAATGTAGTTTTGCAAAGGAGTTGGTATACCTAGGATTTGTTGTCTCAAAGGAAGGTCTTAAGATAGACCTAGAGAAAGTGAGGGCTATCATTGAATGGCCTACGCTAAGGAGTGCTTCTGAGGTAAGATCTTTTTATGGTTTGACAAGTTTTTACAGAAAGTTTATCAAGAATTTTAGTAGCATTTGTGCACCCCTAACTAAGAGAATGAGAGGGGATAGAAAAGAGTTTAGATGGACTAAAGGAGTAGACAAAAGCTTTGATACATTGAAGAAAAAAGTCACAGAGCAACCTATTTTGGCACTTCCAGATTTCAATAAGGTATTTCAGGTAGATTGTGATGCTAGTGGCAGTGCTATAGGAGCTATTTTGAGTCAAGAAGGTAAGCCCATTGCCTATTTTAGTGAGAAGCTTAATGATGCCAAGAAAAAGTATTTTGTTTATGATTAGGAATTTTATGCAATAGTTCAGGCTTTGAAGAAATGGAGACATTATTTGTTGCCAAAAGAGTTTGTTTTATATACTGATCATCAAGCTTTGCAGTATCTTAATAGTCAAGGAAAGTTGAACCAGAGCCACTTAAAATAGGTTGAGTTTTTGTAGATTTATACTTTTGTTTTGAAGCACAGGAGTGGGAAGTCCAACAGAGTTGCAGATGCCTTAGGCAGCAGGCAAAATTTGTTGATAGAAATGAAGATAGAGGTTGTTGGGTTCAAAGAGCTCAAAAGTTTGTATCCTGAAGACCCAGATTTTGTAGAGGCTTGGAAGGCTTGTCTAGAACCTATTACTTTGGATAGGACAAAATGGTTGGATTTGATAATCGAAGATGGGATGTTGTTTAGAGGAAGCCAGTTGTGCATTCCGAGGAGTTCCATGAGAGAGAACTTGATTAAGGAGAAGCATAGTGGAGGATTGGATGGACACTTTGGCCAAGATAAGACCATTGCTATTGTTGGTGAAAATTATTATTGGCCACATTTGCAGCAAGATGTGAGGAAATTTGTGTAGAATTGTAGAGTATGCTAGATGGCGAAAGGAGCAAGTCAGAATATAGGTCTATATCAGCCATTACCTATACCAGAGAAGCCATGGGATGATATTAGTATGGATTTTGTTCTTGGTTTACCAAGGACATAGAGAGGACATGATTCCATTTTTGTGGTGGTAGACAAATTCTCAAAGATGGCACATTTTATTCCTTGCAAGAAGACTAATGATGTTGTTCATATTGCAGAGTTATTTTTTAGGGAGGTAGTGAGATTACATGGTCTACCAAAGAGCATAGTTTTAGATCGAGATACCAAATTTGTTGGTTATTTCTAGAGGACATTGTGGAAGAAGTTGAAAATAGATTTGAAGTTTAGTTCTGCACACCATCCATAGACTGATGGATAGATAGAAGTGGTGAATAGGAGTTTAGGTAACCTACTATGATGCTTAGTAGGAGATAAGCCCAAGGGATGGGATTTGATTTTACCACAGGCAGAATTTGCTTACAACAATTCTGCCAATAGGAGTACTGGTAAATCACCATTCCAGACTGTATATGGGAATAATCCAAGAAATGCTTCAGAGTTAAGGAATCTAGACAAAGGAGAAAAGACAAGTGCCAAGGCCGAAGACTTTGCAGCACACATGAAGAATTTGCATGAAAAGGTGAAAAAGCACATTAATAAGATGAATATTCAGTACAAGGCTAAGGCAAATCAAAAGAGGAGATATAAGGAATTCTAGGTAGGAGATGAAGTCATGGTTCACTTGAGAAAAGAAAGGTTCCCAATTAGAACATACAATAAGCTAAAAATGAAGAAATTTGGACCATCTAGAATTTTGAAGAAACATGATTCAGGAAATGCATATGAGGTAGAGCTACCAAGTGGGATCAACATTTCCCTTGTTTTCAACATTGTTGACTTATCAGAATATCATGAAGGTGGAACAGAGGATGGACCAACAGAAGAACAGTGGAGTATCCTGGCATCTACTTCAATTGAGGAGATAGAAGAGATCTTGGATAGCCATGTGGGAAGAAGTACTCGAAATAGGCAATATGAAGAATATCTAGTGAAATGGAAAGAAAGGCCTGTTGAAGACTCTTCTTGGTTGTCTAAGGTAGAGGTTGATTGTTTGGGTTTTCCTCACACAAACACATGAGACCTGATAGGGTCACTTCTCAAATTACCCTGGGTGTCTGATGTAGGAGCATCCAGTGGTGTAAGGGTAATCTTGCATCACCCAAAAAAAGATGTGTTTCAAAATTGTTGATGTTCTTTCCATTTCTTTTCAAAATTTGTGGTTCTGCTTCCATAATTGCTTGAATAATGATGTAGAACTTTTAGTTTTTCCAAACTACTAAAAATAGCAACCTGCTATTTTTAGAAAGTTTACATTTGGGTACGAAATGAAGTGAAAATTTACAGGAAGCTTCATAATTGAAAAATAAGACCTTTGGCAAAGGAATCACACAAAGATCATTTGCGAGATGAAAGATATTAAAGTTTCTGTTTCCTGAAAAATGCCTAAAAATTATTCAAACTCAGGTTTGAGGCACTAAATAGCCCTGTATGGGCCCAAAAATGGCCAAAACTGGCAGAGCGGGTTCTTAACGCATAGAGCACTCTGTGAGCTTTCTGACGTATAAAACGGTTCGTCAATCAGACACCCGGATCAAAAGTTATGGCTCCTAGAAGTTGACCTATTTTTGGAGGGAGATGCAAATTTTGAAATTAGGTTGTTGGCTGCCAAAAAGGCTATTAATAAGCATTTTTGGGAACCCTGGGCAGTAGCAGAGTTAAGAGGGAAGTGTAGAGTCAAGAATAGGTAGGAAAATAGAAATCTTTGCTGATTTGGGTTACATAAGGCAGATGATTCCGGAGTCTTGTGATAGGAAGCTATAATGTGTTGTACCCTGTGGAGGGTTGATTCTTCTCATTGTATTTGAGCTTCTATAATGTAATAAGTTTTCCAAATCAATAAACAAAGTTCTATTTTTTATGTGCAATTTTTGTTGTTGTGTTTTGTGATTTACCCCCTTCATCAATTTGAATGTGATATCTTGAGGAGCTGCAGTGGCAAGCTTAGGGACATAAGTATTAAACTACATGATCTCATGGAAAAAGAAATAGAAACCCTGGAGGCTTTAGAGGACAAGGTAGAAGGAAAAATAGAAAATCAAGATACTAATTTTGTTGTCCAGGCTTTCCATAACAATTTTAAGCACGCAACAGAAGATCCCCTTCACCATTTGATAGGAGAGGTAATAAACAAGGCCATGAGAATGAAAGCCAAGGTAGAAACATACAATGAAACGTTGAACAAGAGGAAGAATAAATGGGATGCTCTTCAAGCAAAGTTTCATTCTCACAAGCATGTTGTGCTAAAGGCTAAGCTCCAAGATGGAGGTGATGTTGAGAGAATAGTGCAACTATATGAATCCATTAGGACAATGGTAAAGGTACACATAAAGGGTGATCTACATGAAGATGATAGTGATGATGATGATGATGAGGTTGAAGAAGAGGATGTAAATGAAGAAGAGGAAGGAGATGAAGAGTAACTAAAGATGCATGATAATAGAATTATATGCATAATCAGATAACAAATGATCAAGTTTTGCTAGATAGTTGCCAGCTGGTAACTTTTGCCACATATGCAGATGTTGACTTGGTCAAAGGAGGAATGTTGGTCATTGATCTGGATAGACAAATCTTGACCATTGGTCACTTGTAACTACCTCCTCTCCTTATTCTATAAAAGGGAGGTGGAGAGTTCATTTTGTATCATTAGAAACTTAATTGAAGTTAGATTGTTGAAGCATTCAAGACTAATTTCAAGGCTTTTATGAATGTACATGTCTTTTGAGTACTTAATAAAAGAGAAGCTATTTTGATTACAAATAATTATAAATCTTGAGTAATTAGTGGATGAAATATGGATATATGCATTGATTAGCTACGTCCCTTTAAGTGCTCGTCAGTCTACATGTGTTGTTTTCATTCCTTGTTCCTTTGAAGTTAGCATCAACCATACCTAGCTGTGGAACAAACCTGGTGAAATTATGGTTTGATTCCTTCTCTTCATGAATGTGTCTGGAATGTATGTGACTCACTAGCTAAAGGTTCACCAAATTTAGAAGTATTCTTTAAATTTTCTTTGAATTTCATTGCAAATAACCTTCATAATTACAAATAACATACAATCTAAAGCAAATAAACATGAAATATGCCTATAACTCATAAATAATTAAACACACACAACATATTTTGAGTGAAAGCATGTCAAAATGACAAATATCATGCAAATACATATGAATATCAATGATAAGGATGTAAATATATGCTTATAGACACATTATTTGATTAAATATACAGTGTAGAAGTATAAAACAAGTTCATGACAGTGGATGCTTAGAAGAATTGATCAAAATTATAAATATAATCATTATCTATGTAGTATAGTGGAAATTATCTTGTTTGTGAAGTAAGTTTATAGGAAACAGATGTTGAATCAGATATACAGGCAGCGATTCACAATATAGACAATGTGAGGCCCCTTGAAATGGAAAACAACATGTCACATCAACCTTTGAGTAACATCTGAAGATCATGATCTAATCAATGGAGACTTGGAGTCATCATTTTGTTCCAAATTGATCATACTTTTCAAGATAATAAAGGTTTGTTGTGTAAATTTTTATGCATGTTGTTATGACTAACAATCATCATCAACATAAATTAGTGCTAGAAGGAGGGCTCTCCTTCTTGTCTGAAAGGTGAATCGGTTGCATATACATATCCATGTGTTTGAAACAAGGTAATATTCTCAAAGTATATCATAATTATTCATACTTTGAGTGTTTGTGCAAAGAGTTGCTTGTTCTGTATTATTTCATATCTATTCATCATAAATATTTCAGAATTGAGCATAGATAATCTAAAATTTTTAGTTAGTTCTTGAAATCCTTGAAGATTGAGTCGATGTTTAAGATTTCCTGCTAGATCCTTGTTGTAACTTGCTTTTATTACTCGATATCCTGATATCCATGTCTAGAAGTCTGATATTTTCTCATATTTGCAAGTTTCATGTAAATATTGCATAAATATCCAGTCAGTTTTAGGTCTTGGTCATAAATATCTCCTTTACTTGGTTAGTTCTATGGATCTTTACAGAAAATCAAGTCAAATTTTCATAAATTGTCAGAACTCTGGCTCACAGGCCAAATACTAGGTCCAGATCTGGTGGACTTTTTGAGGAATTGCCTATCCATGGACTTAGACCTAGAACTATAGACATTCATCACACTCCTAGTTCCAGTGTATTAGTATCTTCATCAAGAAATACTCTAACACCTCTAATATCACCTGTTGTACTGCAAACACCTATAGAACCGCCTGTTACACCCCCAGTCCAACAACCACTGGTCATAATGTCATTCTTTGCTGCAGAGTCACCTTTGACCTTCACTGCTTATCATCCTTTACCTAAGAATCCTGATAAGATTTGTCCTAAGTATCATCCATATCAGGATGTTGATGACCACATCAGAACATTCAAAGAGGCTTGTTGTAGAGCAAGGATTGAGTATCAAGATGTAGTATGCAGATTATTTCCATACCCCTTGGGAGAAGAAGCATACAATTGGTATATTAGTCTTAGCCAAGCCTCAATTGGTTCATGGGCTACCTTAGAGAAAGCTTTCAAGGATAGATTTAAGATACCTATAGATCCTCTAATGAACTATCTGTGATAGGTGAAAGTCAGGTGTGGAAGATCAGACATAGTCATGAAACCCTAACCCTACCATCATCAAGGAATCTAACCTAAATGAAATCAAAGGATAATGCAATTCAAGCATAACATCACCTAGACCATGCGATTCCTTGTTTGAGAGAGAGATGTGGACTGCTTCTTCAACAATAAGCAATTACAAAGCTGAAAGCTGCCATGATGGATGATAAAAGCTCAAATGCTCAGATGCTCAAGATGATAATGTAGGTGCTATATGATTGCTAGATGTCTCATATGGAATGAGAGGGTGTTTATATAGAACTCAACCAAGATCAATCAATGGTGGAGATTCAGAGGCTATGTGAATGGCTAGGATTGAAAGTTGCTAAATTTAGGTCCAATTAGTTGTGCATGTGAAGGATTTTAAATGAAAGTTGTCTTACAACACATGATGAATGGGAAATGGACAAGTGTTGAAATGTGATAAATGATGAGGGCTTAATTCAAATAAAATATTTGAATTAGTTGGGATATGAGTTGGACAAAAGAGCTCTCATTCAATAATTTGAGCTTGCATGTGCCTGATTGTAACCCAAATTTAATGACAAAAGTATCCTCTCCCCTTGCCTATCAAATGGATCTTGGGTGTATGAGAACTTGTCATTATCTTTAGAGGGCCTGCCTTCCCGCTGTGAGAAGGGATACGACCCAAGCGGTAACGGGCTAAAGCCAAGTCCTTCCGAACCGCTATATAAGAAAAGTGTTTGTGTAGAAAGCCACAAACAACGGGTGCAGTTGTGTTATACCGCCAGCCAACCTCCCCCAAAACCATCCAAGGCGCAACCCTTGGAGGCTGGGAGACTCCATAACGGAGAGTAGCGCTGCCGCATGTATAGCCACCCGAATGGATGCCCTTATTAGCAACTTTGTGTAGTAGCCAAAAACCTTCTATCTGTTGACGCAGAGGGCAAAACCCTTGAAGCGGCCCTGATTCATGCGGTTCTTAGCCGAGGTAGCAGGGACAATCTAAAGGTTTGGAGAGGGTCAAGCCTTATAAGAATCCTAGATCTTGGTATGCGTGAGAAGTGTGTGCAAATGTAAGGAGGAGCCGGTGCTACCAAGATCCTGGAGCTACCTGCTTTGAATAGGCGCAGCTAGGGGATTCAACAAATACTGTCCTATCCTAGCCTAGGTTGTATCAGTTTGTGCTTGTTGTGAGTGTGAGTGACTGTTATCACTATTTTCTTGCTGAAAAATTGCAAAATCAGACAACTTTTACACAAACACAGTCGCTTTTGAACCGAAACTGCTCGCATAAACCACAGACATCGCTTCTGAACTGTGGAAATTCGCTTTTTGCTTGAACTGCATCACTTTTAAACAACAAATGCCTGCATATTGCCTGAACAGGATCACTTTTAAACCACAGTTGATCGCCTTTTGCTTGAACAGAATCGCTTTTAAACCACATCTGATCGCCTACTGCATGAACCAAGTCACATCTGAATCATAACCAATCGCATCTTGTCCGAGCCAAATCGCTTTTAAGCCGTAGTTATTCGCCTGATTCCTGAACAAGCTCACCTCTGAACAACAGACTGTCGCCTCTAGGGATATCTGAGTCGCCTCTGATTAACAGGAAATCACCTTTGAACCAACAGTCATCGCCTCTGGCATAGCATTCACTTCTGGTTAGCACTGTCATTTTTCTGTCAAAACTAAAACAGGTCGCATCTGAGCTATCATTAATCACCTTTAGCATCCTTTGAGTCCCCTTTGAGTTATCATCAGTCGCCTGTAGCTAAAATCCCTACAAATTTTAGTGCATCAGCCAAGTTAGCCACAAGTCCAGCCTGCTTAAGTCTCAAACATCAGCTTTCAGACTTCTCTTTGTTCAACAGCAAATACCTGGACTTTGTCTCCTATTTTGAGCTTATCAATCAATCACAACTCATGAGCTTTTACATCTTTTTGAGACCCCAACCAGCAAATCAGACATCAATCCAATCATTTCAATCAGCAAACATCCTTCAGTTGTAGCTTCAACACACATCATCCTTCAGCTTTAGCTTCAGCAAACAACATCTTTTAGCTTTAGCTCCAACAAACATCAACAGCAAACAATCTTTCCCTTGAGTGTTTGAGCTATCCTCTAGGGAAAACCAACAACAACCCAACAACAACAACAACCAAGCGAACTAGCCAAACCAGCAAACCAAACCAGCAAACCAAAACAACAACCAATCAACCAACTAGCCAACTACCATCTTTTGGGTCTCAAGACTTTGACAAACTTAACTTCATCATCAACATCATGCCTCAAACTAGGAGTCAATATCGAGCTGAAATAGAAGCCAAATTGAAAGCTGAAATGGAAGCCAAATTGCAAGCTGATATGAAACAATTCACAACACCCCTTAAGGACGCAACTCAATTCACAACTGGTATGCCTCCTCATACGTTTATACCTCAAGGATACACCATTGGTGAATCATCTTCACAACGAATGCAACCTACACCATCCTTGGAAACTTTCGAAGAACAATCTCAAGACGACTCATTAGAATTCCAAGATACCTATCTATGGGACCAAGTTGAGAAACTCATGATATCTGAGCCTGATCGCTGTTTTCTCCAACTTGCTCGCATGGGTGCTAAACTACCTAAAGACTTTGATATATCCACTATTAGAGAGCAAGATCCCAACACTACTGCTGTTGTTGCGAATGGACCATCTACTATAATCACATCATCTCCTATTAAATCGCAAACATCGTCCTCATTGCCTATTGTTGCTTCATTTGAGTTACCACGATCAGAGCATACTTTAGAACCATTGATAGTGCCCACCAATGTGCTCCCTCTCATGTCACAAAATCTCAACATTCCACCTTTTCATGTCCCTCAACATATCTCTCCTTCTACCATGACTGTTTCCATGCCTCAAGTAACACAAGCTGTCCATGCAACGCAAGCGCAAACACTTCGAGCATCACAAGCCATTCCCATATCTTATGGTGTGCAAACCTCCCAAACTATTCCAACAACACATGTTGTCCATGCTTCACAACCATTACACTCTACCACATCTCATATACCAACTGCTAATTCCTCCATGTTATCCTATAATCCCAACGTTAGTCTCATTGACATGAGTGATCCCCTCATTTCTCAAGCCAATCCAAACAATAAGATCGCTTATGTTGATCAGCTTACATCCATGCTGTCCTCTTCTTCCAATCCTTCACACACCATCAATCCATCTTATGCTACCCAAGGCTTCTCTAATATCACCCAACACATGACACATACCAATCCTCATATTGTCCAAAATACACATCCAAATGTTCATCCTTCTGTCGTATCTACCAATCCCTCCGTCACTTACCATGTCATGAATTCAATCCCAACTTCCCAACCATCTGCTACTATCAATCCAACATCCACTTCTCATGTGATGCACACCCAATTGCCGCTTGTGTCTCAAGGACAGCAATCCTCCAACACATACATGTCACATACCACTCCTTTGACATACATTGTGGGCACACAACCACAACAAATAGTCATAGCTTCATATATCACACAACCACAACAAACAGTCACAACTCCACATATACCACAACCGCAACCACAATATGTCTCATATTATACTCCACCCCCTTCGCAACAACAACAGTTATCTTCAGCTGATATCCAACAGATGATCGATGAAAGGGTAGGACAAGGCAAGAAACCTTTCTCTCTCGAAAACATATGCGCCTATCCATTTGACAAGTCTCTTAATATGATACCTTTTCCACCACACTTTGAAATCCCACAATTTGATAAGTACAAAGGGAAAGGAAATCCGGACGACCATCTTCGAGCCTTTTTCGTGGCATGTCTCGATGTTGCCTATGATGATACATATCTTTTGAGACTATTTCCTCGAAGCTTAGTAGGACAAGCTCTCGAATGGTTTTCCCATTTACCTCTAGGAATTAAGACTTTTTCAGAATTGGCAAACAAGTTTCGATCACACTTTGCCTTCAACATTGAACATGAGGTAAACATGAATGACCTTGTCAACAACAAACAACGCAATGGTGAAACCTTTTCCTCATTTACCCAACGATGGCGTAATATGGCTAGCAAATTATCATGGGAAATCCCTGAGAAACAACAGCTTGACATCTTTGTTCAAAATCTTCATCCTGAGCTGTCATTCCAATTACAATTGCAAAGTGCTAGCACCTTTGACGAACTAGTTTCCAAAGGAGTTATTATTGAACGAGCCTTAATTGCCAAAGGAACTATCAAGATCTTTCGTGATAACAAAGATTCTCCCCAAAATTCCAATGATAAGTCTCGCTTTTGGAACAAGAACAAGAATGTTGTCAATGACGGTATTGTCGATACAAAGAATATTCAAACTATGAGAGCTCCCATCAACATTCAAGCAGCCTCTACACCAAGACAGCCTTTTCCACAACGAAGAAACCAACGCCAAACTTCTAATCCACGCTGACAATTTACACCATTAGTGGAACCCATGGAAGTTATTCTTCGAAAGCTGCTTCAAGCCGGAGACGTTATTCTACCCGATGCACCACCAAATGGCGAACCACTCTTTCGAGCTCCTTGGTACAAAGAGAATGAGTATTGTGATTACCATCGAGTTAAAGGGCACAAAACAAATGGTTGTATGTGCTTAAAACATGTTATCCAAGACTGCATTGATCAAGGTCTAATCAACGTCACACCTTCAACAGCTCAACCTGCTCAACCATCCACATCAAACTATGATCAAGAGACTTTCAAGAATCCACTTCCATCTCATGCTCAGACAAATAACCTTCAAGCTGGAAATGCTATTCCCTATAACTATGCATCATCTACTATTGGCCGCATTGACCATGCTCGCATTTCTACCATTACCGTCCAAGGGAGAACACCTGATTTTGCCGTAACCATGCGAAGAGGTCGAGTTACCATCCAAGGAGCACCTCCTCATCCTCCTCGACCTCTCTCTGACTATAATCTCTTGGATCACCTTGGTCAAACACCCACACACATATCTATCCTTGAGCTGCTCCGCATATCCCCCGCACATAAAGCTATCCTTGATAAAGCCTTACAAGAGTCTTCGGTGCCTAATAATATTAATATCACACAATTTCAATCTATGGTCGCTAGCATTGCAGCCCCTTGTCATTTGACCTTTTCCGACAAAGATCTTCAACCCTCCATTCATCCGTCACACAATGAGGCCCTCCATATTGAAGTATTTGTTAACCAACGCCGTATCAAACGAGTCTTGATAGATGGGGGAGCTGGTCTTAATATATGTTCTTTGAAACTTATCAAGCAATTGGGATATTCTGAGAAAGATGTTGACACTTCCAAAGTTATAACTATCAGAGCATACGATGACGCTGAAAGAGATACCGAAGGGATCATCTTATTGCTTATTCAAGTTGGGCCAGTCATTACAGAAACTTGCTGTCAAGTCCTTGATATTGATCTGCCTTACAACATCATCCTCGGTCACCCTTGGATCCATACCCTTAAAGCAGTTCCATCTACATATCACCAATGCCTTAAATTTCCACATAAGGGTGTTGAAGTTACCATTCAAGCTGATCCCAATCCATTTGATTTTTGCCGTGCCTTTCAAGCTAAATATCAGAGTACAAACCGTATCCCTATCAACACCGAGGCATATTCGTCTTCCTCCTATGTAGATCCATCCGATCTCCTCAAGCCCTCATCTAGCAAAGCCGCTTCCAACCTCCATATTAAATATACCGAACATGGCCCTGGTGAATACAAATTGCAGGAATCCTATTGCATTGGTACCCTTCCATTATCTCCTAAATCCCATGGTAAGCCCTCTACAGCCAAGTCAACTTCATCCTCCGCTGTTATCAAAGCTCCCCCTACCGTATTCATTAAAGGTGGTTTCTTGGATGACGAAGACATTAAGGACATTAACTCTTGGATATTCTTTGATGAAAATGACCAAGTCCAACTTGAAGTAGAGCGATACAACAATGGGTTTCGTATCATAAAGAACATGGGCTATAAAGGACATGGCGGCTTGGGATCACAGGAACAAGGACCTATTGAGCCCCTTATTGTGTCTAAGAAGTTTAATAAGCAAGGCCTTGGTTACCAACTGGAGGTACTGCAAACCAAAGACATTAAGTGTATTTCCGATATTGACATTGGACCTTCTTCGGTAGGAGAGCCTTCTAATTCGGATACCATCGATGACTCCTCCCTTCATATCACCGACCTTTTTCAAGAACATTCCATCTTCATGTTTTCCGCAACCTCCTCTAGTCATCACGATTCCTCCATTAGCCTTTCACTCGTATATCCTGACCTCATCGATTGGGACCAACAGGGGGCACTGATATTAGATACATTTGAAAATGACGAAGCCATTGCCGAATTCATGGGTTTGAGACAAGGTATTCCACTGGGTGATCATAAAGCAGGTTTCATGATGGAATTACCTAAACTAGCATATTTTGGCGGAAGTATCAAATCCTTCAGTCGCAAAAGTGAAATAAACAAAATTCAACAAAATAGGTCACTAGGTGAAAACCACAAGGCACCTCTTGACCATGAAAAAGCAAAAATAAAGGACGTATCTGAAGGTGAAAACCTCTCTGAGGTGCCTGAGGATGAGGGATTTGATCTTCCTGTTGCCACTGATTACCATGAGAAATCAACTGTGCTAGTTGAAAAATCACAAGACATGAACTTGGGAACAAAACAGAATCCGAAGATCACTTTTTTGGCAGCATCACTATCAGAGCAAGAACGAAAGAACTTCACAGCATTTTTTCTGAGAAGAGCTATAAATTTTGCATGGACTTATGCAGACATGCCAGGAATAGATCCTTCACTTGTGGTACATCATTTAGCAGTATTCCCGGATGCAAAGCCTGTCAAACAAAAATTGCGCAAAATGCATCCACAAGTTGCCTTATTGGTCAAAGCAGAAATTCAGAAGCTGTTAGAAGCAAAGTTCATAAAGCCTATTGATTATCTAGAATGGGTTTCAAACTTAGTACCTGTAGCAAAACTAGATGGACGAGTTCGCTGCTGCACAGACTTTAGAGATCTTAACAAAGCATGTCCTAAAGACGATTTTCCATTACCAAGCATAGACAACATTGTTGATCTTACAGCAGGACATGAAATGCTATCTTTGATGGATGGATTTTCAGGTTATAATCAAATCAGAATAGCAGAGGAAGACCAAGATAAAACATCTTTTATTTGTCCATGGGGCACATATTGCTGGGTTGTAATGCCTTTTGGTCTGAAAAACGCTGGAGCTACCTATCAACGAGCCATGACAGTTATTTTTCATGACCTTTTTCATACTATCATGGAAGACTATGTTGATGACATCCTGGGAAAATCTAAGACAAGGGAAGGACATCTACAAGTATTGGCACAAATTTTTGATCGATTAGAAAAATACCAAGTCAGACTAAACCCAAAGAAGTGTGTATTTGGCGTAACATCAGGAAAACTATTGGGATATATTGTGTCTCGACGAGGGATAGAAGTGGACCCAGCTAAGGTAAAAGCTATCATAGAAATGCCTCCACCAACGAATCTCAAACGGCTCCGCAGTTTACAG
Organism: Cunninghamia lanceolata; assembly: GCA_027924645.1. Taxonomy (NCBI): domain Eukaryota; kingdom Viridiplantae; phylum Streptophyta; class Pinopsida; order Cupressales; family Cupressaceae; genus Cunninghamia; species Cunninghamia lanceolata. Next base: position 14,621,454 of record BSBN01000476.1, on the reverse strand, counting down.
GGTAGGCTACAATCTATCCGCAGATTCATCTCACAACTAGCAGATAAATGTCATCCTTTTCAGCATCTTCTTCGTAAGGGTGAACCTTTTAAGTGGGATGAAAAGTGTCAACAGGCTTTTGATAAGACAAAGGAATACTTGGCAACACCTCCTGTGTTAATACCTCCTGTACTTGATCGTCCATTACTGCTCTATATATCATCAACAACCGCAGCATTGGGTGCACTTCTAGCTCAACATGATGATTCAGGAAAAGAACAAGCCATCTACTACATTAGCAGAACTCTTGTGGGATATGAGCTCAATTACTTGTTCATGGAAAAAGCTTGTTTAGCATTAGTGTTTGCTTCCCAAAAGTTGCGACACTATATGCTGAACCAAACAACAAAGCTCATCTCTAATGTGGATCCCCTCAAGTATCTCCTTTCAAAAGCACTTCTCATAGGGAGACTAGCAAAATGGGTTATGATCTTGAGTGAATTTGACATACAATATGTGAACCGTAAAGCTATCAAAGGACAAGTCATTGCTGATCAATTAGCTGCAGCACCCATCACAGACATTCAGCCAATATATCCAGAATTCCCTGATGAAGGATTGTTTAATTTAAATTCTCCAGCACGATGGTAGCTATACTTTGATGGATCATACACTCAACACGGATCTGGAGCAGGTATCTTGTTTGTCACTCCCCAAGGAGACTACATACCTAAATCATACAGAATAGCATTCCCATGTACCAATAACATAGCAGAGTATGAAGCTTTAATCACAGGTTTGCGCATGGCAGTACAATGGGCTATCAAACAGTTACAAGTCTTTGGCGATTCTCAGCTGGTTATCAAACAGGTCTTAGATGAATATCAAACAAAAGACGAGAAGCTTCTTCCATACAAGCTAATGGTGGATGATTTCAAGCAATATTTTGAGGACATTACCTTCGAGCAAATTCCAAGACTACAAAACAGAGCAGCCGATCCCATGGCTATGATTGGATCTCTTTTAGACATGCCATCTAACACCCATAAATGTGAATTCTTGGTCGAACAGCTTTTGATCCCAGCATTCGAAGTTCCACAGTCTGAGCTCATATGTGAGATTGTTGGTCCCAACTCGTCGTGGTACAAGGATATATACGAGTATCTCCGTAATCAAACCTTCCCTCTTCAACTATCCAACACCCAGCATAAAACTTTTATCTGTCGCGCCTCTCATTACACTATCTTAGGAGACACCCTTTATCGCCGGAGTCTTGATGGTATCCTTCTTAGATGTCTTGATTCCGAGGAAGCAAAAACAGCCTTACGTGAAGTACATGAAGGTGTCTGCGGTTCGCATTCCGCTGGCCCTGGCCTTGTTAAGAAACTTCTGCGAGCAGGATACTATTGGCCAACTATGGAAAAAGATGCCCAAGAATTTGCAAAGCGATGTTTACAATGTCAGAAACATGGAGATCTAATACATGCACCAGCACATGAGCTTCAGCCTATTGTCACTCCATGGCCTTTTTCGCAATGGGGACTTGATCTTGTGGGTAAAATCCATCCTACTTCATCAAATGGTCATAAGTTTATTATCACTGCCACTGAGTATCTCACGAAGTGGGTAGAAGCCATACCAATGACCTATATCACAGGTAAACAAATAGCTAAATTCATCTTACATTACATTATCTGCCGTTATGGAGTTCCTCAAGCTATTGTCACAGACAATGGTTGGCCTTTCAAGAACCAAGAGGTTAGAGATCTTTGCAATAAGTTTCATATTCAACATAGGTTCTCTACGCCTTATTATCCTCAGAGCAACGGTCAAGCTGAAGCCTCTAATAAGACAATCATCAAGATCCTTAAAAAGACTGTTAATGAAGCTGGTCGAGATTGGCATCTACAACTGCATCCTACTTTATGGGCATATAGAACAAGTGTCAGAACTCCTACTGGCGCCACCCCCTATGCTCTCGTCTATGGCACTGAAGCTATTTTGCCTATCAAGGTTGAGATCCCCTCTTTGCGCATATCCTTGCAACATACTATCTCAGATGAAGAATATCGAGTGTTGAGACTCCATGATCTTGAGCTATTAGATGAACGCCACCTTACAGCATTGAACCATCTTCAAGTCTATCAAAACCGGCTACGCCGCAGCTACAACAAAAAGATCAGAGAACGCAGATTTCAGGTTGGCGACCTTGTCCTTAAAGAAAACCAAAGGAATCAACAGCATCGAGAGAAACAGGGCAAGTTTGAACCAAATTGGCTTGGTCCTTTCATTATCACAGCAGTCTATGGATCCGGTGCATACACTCTGTCAACACCTGAAGGCATTCCCTTGGATGAACCCGTCAACAGCGTTCATCTCAAGAAGTTTTATCCATGAATCTCAGCTATCCCCCAAAAAAGCCAAAAAAAAAAAAAAAGCCAAAAAAAAAAAAAAAAAAACATTTAATAAATAATCCGTCCTCTGGTGAAAACCTGGTAAACAGGTGCCTTGGATAAGTACCATAGTGAAAACCTGGCAAACAAGCGCTATGTGTAGTGACCAGCTTCCCTCATTTGTTTGGTTCGTTTGATCATTTTTCCCACTGCATCTTGTATTAGCCATACTCATAAGCCCTATCGCAATCTCACACATAGCCTTTCATCTTCATCCTTTGCCAATGCTAGCTATCATACTTGAGACATTGTCGTGATATCTATATCTTTTGGCACCTTAGCATCTTGGCTACATCTTTTCTGCATTGTCGCTTCTGCATAATAAACCTCATCCCGCACTGGGGGCATTTGTTGAGTCTTATTTGGAAGTGGATCCTGTTATCTCTAGCTCATAACACATCAAACAACTCAGCTTACAACACAGCACACCTTATCAACTTCAGCCATGGCACATGTCCACCGACAAATATGACCTAACGACTTGCAACCAGGACTCATACCTTCGCAATCCATCCAGCAATCATATAGCACCTACATTATCATCTTGAGCATCTGAGCATTTGAGCTTTTATCATCCATCATGGCAGCTTTTATCATCCATCATGCAAGCTCAAATATTTGAATGACTAGGAAGGGCTGGATTGGCTCTCGATAGAAGAAAAGGCTAAAAAGAGGGCAGACGCGAAGGAAAGGGGGGTTGCATGTAAGAAAATAGGCTGTGGCATAGAAGAATTAGGGTTTTGAGAAGGGCTATAAGTAGGTGCTTCAAGGGCAAATAGGCTCATTTGTGCTCATTTGTGCTTAAAAACTTAGAGAAATCCAGAGCTCCGGAGAGTGAGAGTGACAGAGCGAGCAGGATGGTTATTCCACGCAGAGATCATCGTGCGGAGCGAGTGAGGACACATGGACGACCAGAGGGAGCAGGCGCACCGGTATGTTGCAAAACTTTTCCCAAAAGCGTGTAATTAATAGCCTAAAAGCGTAATTAATTCACACACGTCACCAAAAGCGACTAGGTTAGACATAGCACATATAGGTCGCTTATGTAGGAATAGAGATCGCTTGTAGTAAGTTAGCTCGCTTATAGGCGCGGGTAGGTCGCGTATGGTAAATGAGGTCGCATCCCGTCGGCGGGAAAAACGCAGTCAAAATGCGCGTATAGAGCAAAAGGCATCGCTTATAGGCAGAGAGCAGTCGCGTATGGTAATACAGCGCGCATATGAAAGCAAGTAGCTCGCATAGGGTAGATAGCGCACTTATAGAGCTAGAATAGGCGCATATGCGGAGGTGGCTCGCTAATAGTGAAAAGATAGGCGCATATAAAATATAGCTCGCTTTTAGGGTAAATAGACTCGCATATAGGATATGACGCGCATATGAAGGAAGAATGAGCGCATAGGGAGGTTTAGGTCGCTTATAGTGAAATAGTGAGCGCATGACGTAAAATAGCTCGCATATAGTCAAAACAGAGGCGCATATGGTAAAGTGGGTCGCTAATGAGCAGGAAAACATCGCATGCAGTAAAATGGACCGCTTATAGTAGGTGTAGGATAAAATAGCAGATAGATAAGCAAATTTTGATATGGATGGCTAACGGAATGGACTGACAAGGGTAAATGGATGATGCAGGATGTACTACCACCATTGCTATCATGGGAGCCCTATCCGAGAGATTTGCGGCTGGTGAGACGGTTGGATGCAGAGGAGCTACTGGTGTTGGAGATCCTGGGCTTAGAGCATGTATCCCGATTAGAGCCAGTTCAGGCACATCGAGGGCTGATGACAGCGATGGTGGAGCGATGGATGAGCGAGCACAGTTCATTCTTGTTACCGATAGGAGAGGCGACCATTACCTTAGAGGATGTATTCCGGATTTTGAGGATTCCGATAGATGGGGATCGTGTAGATTATGATCCGGAGATGGGTCCAGCTGCATTCAAGAGATTGTTTGGGACACCAGACATCGGAGCAGAGGGTTCAGAGATACCGATGGGGAGGATGGAGGAGCTCTGCGATAGATTATAGCAGGTGGTAGTGGCTATCATTAGATGGCTAGTGGGTGATAGGAGAGCTAGAGGTTTTCTCGTAGGATGGGGGACAGTGATGGAGGGCATGTTCTCCTATGGCACGAGATATGCATGGGCAGAGTGCGTGTTGGGACAGCTCTATCATTACCTGCATGATTGTGTGTACATGTTTGGAGCCAGTATGTCAGCAGGAGTGACAGTTTTGCATGTATGGGCGTATGAGCACATTCCGGTGACGAGACCAGAGGGATGGGTTGCTAGAGCAGCAGGAGAGCCATTTGCACGGATGTATAGAGGAGCCTTGACTTATCGACAGCGCCGAGGGGTGGTATACTGGCGGTGGAGATTAGATGAGATAGACAGATTTGTATGGAGGCCATGGCTAGGATGTGAGCAGTGGGAGGAGGAGGATGCAGAGCTTGCCTATGCTAGACAGGCGAGATACATTTTTGGACACGGCGTGTATATTATAGAGCGCTATTTGCCAGAGAGAGCCCTGAGACAGTTTGGAGAGGCACAGGTAGTACCTGTAGGTGATGCCGTTTTTGGGAGGACGAGGCAGGAGGTATTTGATTGGGGTCCAGAGGTTGTGGTGGACACAGCCTTGGCAGAGAGAGATGGACTGCAGCCAGTAGCATGGCAGTGGAGACAGGGTCCTGCAGATCCAGGCACATTGCCAGAGTACGATGTATACTGGGCGACAGCTAGGCTGACTCAGTTGACACAAGATGGGGAGATTGGAGAGATTGGGATGGAGAGACCAGTGCGGAGGCAACGACGACGGGCTCCGCCAGCACAGGCAGTAGTGCCAGCTGCACCAGGGATACAGATGCCAGGGCATGTGCCAGGTCAGCCTGCTATATTAGCACAGCCACAGGCACAGATCGGAGCAGGAGATGATGTGGGTATTCAGCAGCTGCGGAGACGGATCAGAGAGGAGAGGAGATGGAGGCAGTGGGCATAGATGAGGCTGAGGAGAGTGGAGATGGATAGGCATCAGGCCGTGATTAGTCTGCGGCATGCTAGAGCACAGGAACAGACTTATCAGGCTCAGCTACAGTTGGGAGCACAGAGAGGAGATGGACAGGATGACGGTGCTCTGGCTAGAGTGACAGGAGAGAGGGATACAGCTAGGCAGCATGAGCAGATGATGAGGCTTGAGCGAGATACTGCAGTACAGCAGGAGCAGGCTATGAGAGCAGAGAGAGATGGTCTGCGAGCTGAGAGAGATAGGGCAATGCAGCAGCTGCAGGGGATGACTAGTGAGCGGGATAGAGTAGTGGCTGCCTTGGGGACTGATGGAGCTACCATGTACTTGGCCACACTGTTGACAGTGGTACATGCTGAGCTTCGGAGAGTGCAGGGTGAGGCTGAGTATTACAGAGGCTTATATTATGGAGCTGTGCCGGCAGAGCAGAGACAGCCTAGCTTCAGGAGCAGGTCAGGGGCTTCGAGCTCACGGAGGTCAGGTGGATCTCGATCAGTAGCTTCAGTGATGGGGCCACCGAGAGATGAGGGACCAGGTACAGGACCTGTTGGTGGTGGTGGTCAGGGCGAGGGAGCTGGCAGTAGTCGCTAGGGCATACCTTGTTGACATTGTATCATGATGAGGCCTAGAGCCATTGTTGTACATTCATTCTTTTCAGGGCTCAGCTTGTATTATAGACACTTGTATTTTGACACACATGTATATATATGGCAGTTTTGGCGATCTATATGATGTTATAATGGTTGTGATGTTGATATTATGATGGCTATGCATGTTATGTGTATGGATTATATATGGATTATGGATGGATGTTTATGCAAATGGTAATGGATAGAAAACGTTTGAATATGTAAAAGGTAATGATATGAATAGATGTATGCATATAGGTAGATGGTAATGAAAGAGATATATATATATATAATGGACTTATGCATGGCTAACACTTGTTTTGCAGGAGCGGGAATATGGAGAAAACATGATAGATATGATCAACCTTGGCTGAGGATGATGGAACGAATGGATAGATAGAATGAATAAGTAGGATGATGATGGGCAGCTTTCAAGTAATTGCTCAAAATGAAAAGAAATGCAGTCCTTATGTTTGATATAGCATATGGATGTTATACACCAGGGTATAAGAGACCAAGGTGTCGAGGTACCCAATGCGCAACTAGCGTGTTACAATCTTGTCTGAACGCATGAGGTCAAGATGTTGAGCCAACATACACAAGATATGAATAATGGCTAGTGTGGGACTTTGACGCTACAAGCAATGGTTTGAGCTTATCTCCACTACACATAATGATAGCTTGCTGGTTATATGTATGGAGTTAGTCTTAACATAGAATAGTCTCAAATGCATAAGAGACTGTTTAGCTTCTCAGATGCTAGAGATATTGATATGTAAGATGCTAATCCCAACACGTACAAGATACCAATACGCCTAGGAAGAGAATAAGATCATCCCGCAAACACGGCATACGAAAGCTATATGACCATGCCCCAGTCCTTACTTCATCGCAACATACCAAGATATAAATAGATCAAGGCAGTCTTGATTAGTTATAAAACGGGACAAAAGATAAATCAAAAGATAAAACAAAAATACTGTCATCATGTTCTCTTGCCAAATTTTGGGTGCTCTTGGATGGATCAAGCTGGTGCCTTGTTAAAAGGAAAGCTACATCCTGTTGAAGGCTAAAGTTGTTGATAAACGGCTATAGCAAATATTGGCTTAAGGCATGCGGACAAATAGCTTCTGGCGTACCTTTGATTGATTAAAGTGCTTGAGCTTGCAATATACACATGGATTGCTTCTTGTTTGAGCTGATCAAAGAGAAGAAGATGGATGATGCATGAAGATGAAGAAGATGGGGTGGATCATCTGTGCTTGAGTACTGGAAACTTCCTTCGTATTCCAGACTGCCTACATACCCTGTATCCACGGGATCAAAGCACATTTACGATGAAGATGAGACATGATGAATATGTAGTTTTGGGTTTTATTGATGATGTAAGTGATGAAAGATAGCAGAATGTGAGCTGGAAGATTGAAGGATGTTTAGAAGAAAGATGAAAGATGACTGATGAAAGGGGCTATCGTCTTAGCCTGAATCAGAGTGCTTCCTTCGCATCTCAGATTGCCTACATACCCTGTATCCACGGGATCAAGGCGTCAATGATAGAGCTAGATGTAGTTCTTATTGATGTGGCTAATCGATTGGATGTTTGATCAAGCGATGTTTGTTGCGATTGTTGGATGAATGTGGATGGATTGCGAAGGTATGAGTCCTGGTTGCAAGTCGTTAGGTCATATTTGTCGGTGGACATGTGCCATGGCTGAAGTTGATAAGGTGTGCTGTGTTGTAAGCTGAGTTGTTTGATGTGTTATGAGCTAGAGATAATAGGATCCACTTCCAAATAAGACTCAACAAATGCCCCCAGTGCGGGATGAGGTTTATTATGCAGAAGCGACAATGCAGAAAAGATGTAGCCAAGATGCTAAGGTGCCAAAAGATATAGATATCACGATAATGTCTCAAGTATGATAGCTAGCATTGGCAAAGGATGAAGATGAAAGGCTATGTATGAGATTGCGATAGGGTTTATGAGTATGGCTTATACAAGATGCAGTGGGAAAAATGATCAAACGAACCAAACAAATGAGGGAAGCTAGTCACTACACATAGCGCCTGTTTGCCAGGTTTTCACTACGGTACTTATCCAAGGCGCCTGTTTACCAGGTTTTCACCAGAGGACGGATTATTTATTAAATGGTTTTTTTTTTTTTGGCTTTTTTGGCTTTTTTGGGGGATAGCTGAGATTCATGGATAAAACTTCTTGAGATGAACGCTGTTGACGGGTTCATCCAAGGGAATGCCTTCAGGTGTTGACAGAGTGTATGCACCGGATCCATAGATTGCTGTGATAATGAAAGGACCAAGCCAATTTGGTTCAAAATTGCCCTGTTTCTCTCAATGCTGTTGATTCCTTTGGTTTTCTTTAAGGACAAGGTCGCCAACCTGAAATCTGCGTTCTCTGATCTTTTTGTTGTAGCTGCGGCGTAGCCAGTTTTGATAGACTTGAAGATGGTTCAATGCTGTAAGGCGGCGTTCATCTAATAGCTCAAGATCATGGAGTCTGGACACTCGATATTCTTCATCTGAGATAGTATGTTGCAAGGATATGCGCAAAGAGGGGATCTCAACCTTGATAGGCAAAATAGCTTCAGTGCCATAGACGAGAGCATAGGGGGTGGCGCCAGTAGGAATTCTGACACTTGTTCTATATGCCCATAAAGTAGGATGCAGTTGTAGATGCCAATCTTGACCAGCTTCATTAACAGTCTTTTTAAGGATCTTGATGATTGTCTTATTAGTGGCTTCATCTTGACCGTTGCTTTGAGGATAATAAGGCGTAGAGAACCTATGTTGAATATGGAACTTATTGCAAAGATCTCTAACCTCTTGGTTCTTGAAAGGCTGACCATTGTCTGTGACAATAGCTTGAGGAACTCCATAATGGCAGATAATGTAATGTAAGATGAATTTAGCTATTTGTTTACCTGTGATATAGGTCATTGGTATGGCTTCTACCCACTTCGTGAAATACTCAGTGGCAGTGATAATAAACTTATGACCGTTTGATGAAGTAGGATGGATTTTACCCACAAGATCAAGTCCCCATTGCGAAAAAGGCCATGGAGTGACAATAGGCTGAAGCTCATGTGCTGGTGCATGTATTAGATCTCCATGTTTCTGACATTGTAAACATTGCTTTGCAAATTGTTGGGCATCTTTTTCCATAGTTGGCCAATAGTATCCTGCTCGCAGAAGTTTCTTAACAAGGCCAGGGCCAGCGGAATGCGAACCGCAGACACCTTCATGTACTTCACATAAGGCCGTTTTTGCTTCCTCGGAATCAAGACATCTAAGAAGGATACCATCAAGACTCCGGCGATAAAGGGTGTCTCCTAAGATAGTGTAACGAGAGGTGCGATGGATAAAAGTTTTATGCTGGGTGTTGGATAGTTGAAGAGGGAAGGTTTGATTACGGAGATACTCGTATATATCCTTGTACCACGACGAGTTGGGACCAACAATCTCACATATGAGCTCAGACTGTGGAACTTTGAATGCTGGGATCAAAAGTTGTTCGACCAAGAATTCACATTTATGGGTGTTAGATGGCATGTCTAAAAGAGATCCAATCATAGCCATGGCATTGGCTGCTCTATTTTGTAGTCTTGGAATTTGCTCGAAGGTAATGTCCTCAAAATATTGCTTTAAATCGTCCACCATTAGCTTGTATGGAAGAAGCTTCTCGTCTTTTGTTTGATATTCATCTAAGACCTGTTTGATAACCAGCTGAGAATCGCCAAAGACTTGTAACTGTTTGATAGCCCATTGTACTGCCATGCGCAAACCTGTGATTAAAGCTTCATACTCTGCTATGTTATTGGTACATGGGAATGCTATTCTGTATGATTTAGGTATGCAGTCTCCTTGGGGAGTGACAAACAAGATACCTGCTCCAGATCTGTGTTGAGTGTATGATCCATCAAAGTATAGCTACCATCATGCTGGAGAATTCAAATTAAACAATCCTTCATCAGGGAATTCTGGATATATTAGCTGAATGTCTGTGATGGGTGCTGCAGCTAATTGATCAGCAATGACTTGTCCTTTGATAGCTTTACGGTTCACATATTGTATGTCAAATTCACTCAAGATCATAACCCATTTTGCTAGTCTCCTTGTGAGAAGTGCTTTTGAAAGGAGATACTTGAGGGGATCCACATTAGAGATGAGCTTTGTTGTTTGGTTTAGCATATAGTGTCGTAACTTTTGGGAAGCAAACACTAATGCTAAACAAGCTTTTTCCATGAACGAGTAATTGAGCTCATATCCCACAAGAGTTCTGCTAATGTAGTAGATGGCTTGTTCTTTTCCTGAATCATCATGTTGAGCTAGAAGTGCACCCAATGCTGCGGTTGTTGATGATATATAGAGCAGTAATGGATGATCAAGTATAGGAGGTATTAACACAGGAGGTGTTGCCAAGTATTCCTTTATCTTATCAAAAGCCTGTTGACACTTTTCATCCCACTTAAAAGGTTCACCCTTATGAAGAAGATGCTGAAAAGGATGACATTTATCTGCTAGTTGTGTGATGAATCTGCGGATAGATTGTAGCCTACCCTGTAAACTGCGGAGCTGTTTGAGATTCATTGGTGTAGGCATTTCTATGATAGCTTTTACCTTAGCTGGGTCCACTTCTATCCCTCGTCGAGACACAATATATCGCAATAGTTTTCCTGATGTTATGCCAAATACACACTTCTTTGGGTTTAGTCTGACTTGGTATTTTTCTAATCGATCAAAAATTTGTGCCAATACTTGTAGATGTCCTTCCCTTGTCTTAGATTTTCCCAGGATGTCATCAACATAGTCTTCCATGATAGTATGAAAAAGGTCATGAAAAATAACTGTCATGGCTCGTTGATAGGTAGCTCCAGCGTTTTTCAGACCAAAAGGCATTACAACCCAGCAATATGTGCCCCATGGACAAATAAAAGATGTTTTATCTTGGTCTTCCTCTGCTATTCTGATTTGATTATAACCTAAAAATCCATCCATCAAAGATAGCATTTCATGTCTTGCTGTAAGATCAACAATGTTGTCTATGCTTGGTAATGGAAAATCGTCTTTAGGACATGCTTTGTTAAGATCTCTAAAGTCTGTGCAGCAGCGAACTCGTCCATCTGGTTTTGCTACAGGTACTAAGTTTGAAACCCATTCTGGATAATCAATAGGCTTTATGAACTTTGCTTCTAACAGCTTCTGAATTTCTGCTTTGACCAATAAGGCAACTTATGGATGCATTTTGCGCAATTTTTGTTTGACAGGCTTTGCATCCGGGAATACTGCTAAATGATGTACCACAAGTGAAGGATCTAGTCCTGGCATGTCTGCATAAGTCCATGCAAAATTTATAGCTCTTCTCAGAAAAAATGCTGTGAAGTTCTTTCGTTCTTGCTCTGATAGTGATGCTGCCAAAAAAGTGATCTTCGGATTCTGTTCTGTTCCCAAGTTCATGTCTTGTGATTTTTCAACTAGCACAGTTGATTTCTCATGGTAATCAGTGGCAACAGGAAGATCAAATCCCTCATCCTCAGACACCTCAGAGAGGTTTTCACCTTCGGATATGTCCTTTATTTTTTCTTTTTCATGGTCAAGAGGCGCCTTGCGGTTTTCACCTAGTGACCTATTTTGTTGAATTTTGTTTATTTCACTTTTGCGACTGAAGGATTTGATACTTCCGCCAAAATATGCTAGTTTAGGTAATTCCATCATGAAACCTGCTTTATGATCACCCAGTGGAATACCTTGTCTCAAACCCATGAATTCGGCAATGGCTTCGTCATTTTCAAATGTATCTAATATCGGTGCCCCCTGTTGGTCGTAATCGATGAGGTCAGGATATATGAGTGAAAGGCTAATGGAGGAATCGTGATGACTAGAGGAGGTTGCGGAAAACATGAAGATGGAATGTTCTTGAAAAAGGTCAGTGATATGAAGGGAGGAGTCATCGATGGTATCCGAATTAGAAGGCTCTCCTACCGAAGAAGGTCCAATGTCAATATCAGAAATACACTTAATGTCTTTGGTTTGCGGTACCTCCGGTTGGTAACCAAGGCCTTGCTTATTAAACTTCTTAGACACAATAAGGGGCTCAATAGGTCCTTGTTCCTGTGATCCCAAGCTGCCATGTCCTTTATAGCCCATGTTCTTTATGATACGAAACCCATTGTTGTATCGCTCTACTTCAAGTTGGACTTGGTCATTTTCACCAAAGAATATCCAAGAGTTAATGTCCTTAATGTCTTCGTCATCCAAGAAACCACATTTAATGAATACAGTAGGGGGAGCTTTGATAACAGCGGAGGATGATGTTGACTTGGCTGTAGAGGGCTTACCATGGGATTTAGGAGATAATGGAAGGGTACCAACGCAATAGGATTCCTGCAATTTGTATTCACCAGGGCCATGTTCGGTATATTTAATATGGAGGTTGGAAGCGGCTTTGCTATATGAGGGCTTGAGGAGATCGGATGGATCTACATAGGAGGAAGACGGATATGCCTCGGTGTTGATAGGGATACGGTTTGTACTCTGATATTTAGCTTGAAAGGCACGGCAAAAATCAAATGGATTGGGATTAGCTTGAATGGTAACTTCAACACCCTTATGTGGAAATTTAAGGCATTAGTGATATGTAGATGGAACTGCTTTAAGGGTATGGATCCAAGGGTGACCGAGGATGATGTTGTAAGGCAGATCAATATCAAGGACTTGACAGCAAGTTTCTGTAATGACCGGCCCAACTTGAATAGGCAATAAGATGATCCCTTCGGTATCTCTTTCAGCGTCATCGTATGCTCTGATAGTTATAACTTTGGAAGTGTCAACATCTTTCTCAGAATATCCCAATTGCTTGATAAGTTTCAAAGAACATATATTAAGACCAGCTCCCCCATCTATCAAGACTCGTTTGATACGGCGTTGGTTAACAAATACTTCAATATGGAGGGCCTCATTGTGTGACGGATGAATGGAGGGTTGAAGATCTTTGTCGGAAAAGGTCAAATGGCAAGGGGCTGCAATGCTAGTGACCATAGATTGAAATTGTGTGATATTAATATTATTAGGCACCGAAGACTCTTGTAAGGCTTTATCAAGGATAGCTTTATGTGCGGGGGATATGTGGAGCAGCTCAAGGATAGATATGTGTGTGGGTGTTTGACCAAGGTGATCCAAGAGATTATAGTCAGAGAGAGGTCGAGGAGGATGAGGAGGTGCTCCTTGGATGGTAACTCAACCTCTTCGCGTGGTTATGGCACAATCAGGTGTTCTCCCTTGGACGGTAATGGTAGAAATGCGAGCATGGTCAATGCGGCCAATAGTAGATGATGCATAGTTATAGGGAATAGCATTTCCAGCTTGAAGGTTATTTGTTTGAGCATGAGATGGAAGTGGATTCTTGAAAGTCTCTTGATCATAGTTTGATGTGGATGGTTGAGCAGGTTGAGCTGTTGAAGGTGTGACGTTGATTAGACCTTGATCAATGCAGTCTTGGATAACATGTTTTAAGCACATACAACCATTTGTTTTGTGCCCTTTAACTCGATGGTAATCACAATACTCATTCTCTTTGTACCAAGGAGCTTGAAAGAGTGGTTCGCCATTTGGTGGTGCATCGGGTAGAATAATGTCTCCGGCTTGAAGCAGCTTTCGAAGAATAACTTCCATGGGTTCCACTAATGGTGTAAATTGTCGGCGTGGATTAGAAGTTTGGCGTTGGTTTCTTCGTTGTGGAAAAGGCTGTCTTGGTGTAGAGGCTGCTTGAATGTTGATGGGAGCTCTCATAGTTTGAATATTCTTTGTATCGACAATACCATCATTGACAACATTCTTGTTCTTGTTCCAAAAGTGAGACTTATCATTGGAATTTTGGGGAGAATCTTTGTTATCACGAAAGATCTTGATAGTTCCTTTGGCAATTAAGGCTCATTCAATAATAACTCCTTTGGAAACTAGTTCGTCAAAGGTGCTAGCACTTTGCAATTGTAATTGGAATGACAGCTCAGGATGAAGATTTTGAACAAAGATGTCAAGCTGTTGTTTCTCAGGGATTTCCCATGATAATTTTCTAGCCATATTACGCCATCGTTGGGTAAATGCGGAAAAGGTTTCACCATTGCGTTGTTTGTTGTTGACAAGGTCATTCATGTTTACCTCATGTTCAATGTTGAAGGCAAAGTGTGATCGAAACTTGTTTGCCAATTCTGAAAAAGTCTTAATTCTTGGAGGTAAATGGGAAAACCATTCGAGAGCTTGTCCTGCTAAGCTTTGAGGAAATAGTCTCAAAAGATATGTATCATCATAGGCAACATCGAGACATGTCACGAAAAAGGCTCGAAGATGGTCGTCCGGATTTCCTTTCCCTTTGTACTTATCAAATTGTGGGATTTCAAAGTGTGGTGGAAAAGGTATCATATTAAGAGACTTGTCAAATGGATAGGCACATATGTTTTCGAGAGAGAAAGGTTTCTTGCCTTGTCCTACCCTTTCATCAATCATCTGTTGGATATCGGCTGAAGATAACTGCTGTTGTTGCGAAGTGGGTGGAGTATAATATGAGACATATTGTGGTTGCGGTTGTGGTATATGTGGAGTTGTGACTGTTTGTTGTGGTTGTGGGATATATGAAGCTGTGACTGTTTGTTGTGGTTGTGTGCCCACAATGTATGTCAAAGGAGTGGTATGTGACATGTATGTGTTGGAGGATTGCTGTCCTTGAGACACAAGCAGCAATTGGGTGTGCATCACATGAGAAGTGGATGTTGGATTGATAGTAGCAGATGGTTGGGAAGTTGGGATTGAATTCATGACATGGTAAGTGACGGAGGGATTGGTAGATACGACAAAAGGATGAACATTTGGATGTGTATTTTGGACAATATGAGGATTGGTATGTGTCATGTGTTGGGTGATATTAGAGAAGCCTTGGGTAGCATAAGATGGATTGATGGTGTGTGAAGGATTGGAAGAAGAGGACAGCATGGATGTAAGCTGATCAACATAAGCGATCTTATTGTTTGGATTGGCTTGAGAAATGAGGGGATCACTCATGTCAATGAGACTAACATTGGGATTATAGGATAACATGGAGGAATTAGCAGTTGGTATATGAGATGTGGTAGAGTGTAATGGTTGTGAAGCATGGACAACATGTGTTGTTGGAATAGTTTGGGAGGTTTGCACACCATAAGATATGGGAATGGCTTGTGATGCTTGAAGTGTTTGCGCTTGCGTTGCATGGACAGCTTGTGTTACTTGAGGCATGGAAACAGTCATGGTAGAAGGAGAGATATGTTGAGGGACATGAAAAGGTGGAATGTTGAGATTTTGTGACATGAGAGGGAGCACATTGGTGGGCACTATCAATGGTTCTAAAGTATGCTCTGATCGTGGTAACTCAAATGAAGCAACAATAGGCAATGAGGATGATGTTTGCGATGTAATAGGAGATGATGTGATTATAGTAGATGGTCCATTCGCAACAACAGCAGTAGTGTTGGGATCTTGCTCTCTAATAGTGGATATATCAAAGTCTTTAGGTAGTTTAGCACCCATGCGAGCAAGTTGGAGAAAACAGCGATCAGGCTCAGATATCATGAGTTTCTCAACTTGGTCCCATAGATAGGTATCTTGGAATTCTGATGAGTCGTCTTGAGATTGTTCTTCGAAAGTTTCCAAGGATGGTGTAGGTTGCATTCGTTGTGAAGATGATTCGCCAATGGTGTATCCTTGAGGTATAAATGTATGAGGAGGCATACCAGTTGTGAATTGAGTTGCGTCCTTAAGGGGTGTTGTGAATTGTTTCATATCAGCTTGCAATTTGGCTTCCATTTCAGCTTTCAATTTGGCTTCTATTTCAGCTCGATATTGACTCCTAGTTTGAGGCATGATGTTGATGATGAAGTTAAGTTTGTCAAAGTCTTGAGACCCAAAAGATGGTAGTTGGCTAGTTGGTTGATTGGTTGTTGTTTTGGTTTGCTGGTTTGGTTTGCTGGTTTGGCTAGTTCGCTTGGTTGTTGTTGTTGTTGGGTTGTTGTTGGTTTTCCCTAGAGGATAGCTCAAACACTCAAGGGAAGGATTGTTTGCTGTTGATGTTTGTTGGAGCTAAAGCTAAAAGATGTTGTTTGCTGAAGCTAAAGCTGAAGGATGACGTGTGTTGAAGCTACAGCTGAAGAATGTTTGCTGATTGAAATGATTGGATTGATGTCTAATTTGCTGGTTGGGGTCTCAAAAAGATGTAAAAGCTCATGAGTTGTGATTGATTGATAAGCTCAAAATAGGAGACAAAGTCCAGGTATTTGTTGTTGATCAAAGAGAAGTCTAAAAGCTGATGTTTGAGACTTAAGCAGGCTGGACTTGTGGCTAACTCGGCTGATGCACTAAAATTTGCAGGGATTTTAGCTACAGGCGACTGATGATAACTCAAAGGTGACTCAAAGGATGCTAAAGGCGATTAATGATAGCTCAGATGCGACCTGTTTTAGTTTTGACAGAAAAATGACAGTGCTAACCAGAAGCGAATGCTATGCTAGAGGCGATGACTGTTGGTTCAAAGGCGATTTCCTGTTAATCAGAGGCGACTCAGATATCCCTAGAGGCGACAGTCTATTGTTCAGAGGCGAGCTTGTTCAGGAATCAGGCGAATAACTGCAGCTTAAAAGTGATTTGGCTCAGACAAGATGTGATTGGTTATGATTCAGATGCGACTTGGTTCATGCAGTAGGCGATCAGATGTAGTTTAAAAGTGATTCTGTTCAAGCAAAAGGTGATCAACTGTGGTTTAAAAGCGATCCTGTTCAGGCAATATGTGGGCATTTATTGTTTAAAAGCGATGCAGTTCAAGCAAAAAGCAAATTTCCACAGTTCAGAAGAGATGTCTGTGGTTTATGCGAGCAGTTTCGGTTCAAAAGCGACTGTGTTTGTGTAATATTTGTCTGATTTTGTAGTTTTTCAGCAAGAAAACAGTGATAACAGTCACTCACACTCACAACAAGCACAAACTGATACAACCTAGGCTAGGATAGGACAGTATCTGTTGAATCCCCTAGCTGTGCCTATTCAAAGCGGGTAGCTCCAGGATCTTGGTAGCATCGGTTCCTCCTTACATTTGCACACACTTCTCACGCATACCAAGATCCAGGATTCTTATAAGGCTTGACCCTCTCCAAACCTTTAGATTGTCCCTGCTACCTCGGCGAAGAACCGCATGAATCGGGGCCGCTTCAAGGGTTTTGCCCTCTGTGTCAACAGATAGAAGGTTTTTGGCTACTACACAAAGTTGCTAATAAGGGCATCCATTCGGGTGGCTATACATGCGGCAGCGCTACTCTCCGTTATGGAGTCTCCCAGCCTCCAAGGGTTGTGCCTTGGAGGGTTTTGGGGGAGGTTGGCTGTCGGTATAACACAACTGCACCCGTTGTTTATGGCTTTCGACACAAACACTTTTCTTATATAGCGGTTCGGAAGGACTTGGCTTTAGCCCGTTACCGCTTGGGTCGTATCCCTTCTCACAGCGGGAAGGCAGGCCCTCTAAAGATAATGACAAGTTCTCATACACCCAAGATCCATTTGATAGGCAAGGGGAGAGGATACTTTTGTCATTAAATTTGGGTTACAATCAGGCACATGCAAGCAATCAAAAAGATAAATCAAGCACGGAGCAAACAGTAGTTCATTTTAAGCACCAAGCCCAAATATGCCTAATTTAGTGAAAAAAAACCACAAATCTTGGACCGATCGAACCTGCAACAGATATGTCAGTAGTTTGATAACCTCCTTTCTCGGACAAATCGATAAGATGCTGCGCAAATACCCAGTTAATAGCCAAAAATCAAACTGGAACTGAAACAGATTTGAAAACAACAGAACTTACCAGATGCGATTCACTGCTGATCAAAAGCGACCTCCATTATATCAGAGGCGAAATATTACAGATCATATGCGACGCATAAAAACATAGGATGCGACACCTGTCAGATCATAAGCGATGCCGATTGGCCATAAACGATCAATTGAGGGCTAAATGCGAACAGTATCTACAAAACACAGCTGACAAACAAAACCCTAGCCTAACAGGTGAGTATTATCAGTCCATAAGTGATACGAATGAAGTCAAACGCGGCCTCTGTCTACTCATATGTGATCCAGATATACCCAGAAGTGATCTGTTGCAAGACAAAAGCGACCTGTATCTGCAAGAAAAAGCTAAAACCCTAACCTGCACAGGCGGTCACTATTAGCTCATAAGCGACATAGATCAGTGTAAAGGCGAGTACTGTTAGATCAAAAGCGACACGAACATCTGCAAAGGCGGTAACTGTTATGTCAAAAGCGACCTGATTATGTGTAAAAGCGGCGGGTGTTAGGTCAAAAGCGGTAAATACAGTCAAACCAGCCGTAAAAATCACAGGCGAGCATTTTAAAAACAAAAGCGATACCGTTTTACCTCAAGCGACGACTATTTGTTTAAAGGCGATCCAGAGAGGAAAATGCAGCCTGTTCCAGCTTAAAAGTGACGCAGAAATTTGGAAGCGGCAGATTTTCGTTCAAAAGTGACCGGAATCTTCTGCAAGCACCTGCAAAATCTGATCTCCAAAGAAACAACTCCAAAAAATGAAGTTAATCAGGGAAGTGAGTCCCACCGGGCGTGCCAAAATGTGATAGGTGAAAGTCAGGTGTGGAAGATCAGACATAGTCATGAAACCCTAACCCTACCATCATCAAGGAATCTAACCTAAATGAAATCAAAGGATAATGCAATTCAAGCATAACATCACCTAGACCGTGCGATTCCTTGTTTGAGAGAGAGATGTGGACTGCTTCTTCAACAATAAGCAATTACAAAGCTGAAAGCTGCCATGATGGATGATAAAAGCTCAAATGCTCAGATGCTCAAGATGATAATGTAGGTGCTATATGATTGCTAGATGTCTCATATGGAATGAGAGGGTGTTTATATAGAACTCAACCAAGATCAATCAACGGTGGAGATTCAAAGGCTATGTGAATGGCTAGGATTGAAAGTTACTAAATTTAGGTCCAATTAGTTGTGCATGTGAAGGATTTTAAATGAAAGTTGTCTTACAACACATAATGAATGGGAAATGGACAAGTGTTGAAATGTGATAAATGATGAGGGCTTAATTCAAATAAAATATTTGAATTAGTTGGGATATGAGTTGGAAATTAATTAAATAAATAAAATTTATTTAATTAATAGGATAAATGCATAAAATGAGATAAGACATGATGTGGAATTAATTAAATAAATACAATTTATTTAATTAATTGGCTAAGTGGATGAGAATAGGATTTTAATTAAATAAATAAAATTTATTTAATTAATTGGCTAATGGATTAGTGATTTAACAAAGTGTCGCTAGACATGGACAAATTTGGGTGTCTACACTATCATCTCTTTTCCACAATCAAGAGATTTGAAGGAGAACCTATTGCCAACTTTAATACTAGATTCCAAAAGATGCTTTCAAAACTGGTAGCTCCATATACCATAGAAAATGAAGCAGCTAGGAGTATATATTACTCAGCTCTAGATCCCCTGACTTCTATGTTTATAAGGATGACACATCCTAATGTTACAACTTTGACAGGAGCTTTTCAGGAAATGATAAAAGTTAATAAGCAGCCGATCCCTGCTCCAACACCTAACATTACCTTTCCTGCACATCCTGCATACCCTACATATCCTTCTCAATAGTAGACCAATGGAGTTATGATGCCTCTAGCTGTAATGCCAGGTACACTACAAGTACCTCCACTTAGCATTATGCCACCTCCAAATGGAAATGGCCAGATAGTGCAATATCCAGGACATGCACAAGTACCTCAAGATGTAGGACAGAATAACAACAATGGTTCTTCCTTTTTCAAACCTCAAATAGAGAATGTGGTAGATAAAGTTCATGAAGAAAAGGAAGAAATTAAAGAGATATCAGCACAATTAAGAAAGTTGACAACTAAAATCACTCATTTGAGGGGTTAGAATTTCTATTCTCAACTAAATCAAAACAAAGGATATAATAATGACAAATCTGGATACCTTGATAGGGGATACAAAAATGATAGGAACTATAACAGTAACAACAATAATGGTAACAATAATGTACCTAGATAGCCTAGAGTGTGGAACACTAGGCCAAATAATGGTTCCTTGCCATCAGCCTTAGATAATCAACCTCCTAGTGAACCCAAGCATACCACTAGGGTGAACTTGGCAGAAGCAGCTCTTACAAACTAGTGTAGGATACATAACACCAATGTTCATGCTGAGTTGGATTGTCCTTAGTTTATCATAGCAGCCAATATCTTTCAGGCTAAAGTATCAAATACTACAGGTAACCCCTCCTTTTGTTGAAGGAAACAAAATGTTTCCTTATGGATATGACTTTGCCCTTGTGTTGGAGAGTTTTGTTAATCATCCTCACCATCAAGCAACCTCCACTCATGAGTATTACACTTTAGCATGTGATGAGTCTACGTTAGCATTTGAAACAAATTATGTTTTTCCTTTCGAGGATGAGAATGAGCCATCAGTTAAACATGAAGAAGTACATGCTTACCAATAGCAGTATCAGGGTAGACACAATTATAACCTCAAAAATAACTCAAATAGACCTTCTGGTCCCTTGACCACATCGTTGCCTCCTAATAGTTTTAACACTCCTCCTGATCCAAAGGCAAGCAATAACCATGGTTTTCCTAAGGTTAATGCTCAATACTTAGCACCACAAAATTTAGTGTCAAAAGTTAGTAACCAACCTCCTGAATCTAATAAATTGGTTACATATTTGGCAGATGAAATGAAAAAGGTCAAAATTAGCTTGTCATTATCATAATTACTTAAAACCCTAGCTATTAAGAAGGCATTCATGAAATCCCTAGATGATCCTACACCAAAAGTAGACAATCATCCCCCTAATTCAAACCAGATTTTGAGTAAAGATCATGCAGCTAAAGATAATAATGTTAAGCATAAAGTCCCAGCTACTATTCAGGTTGTTAAAACTTCACACATGACCCTTTATAGGGATACGACCGAGTCACCTCCATTTTTCCTTTCCATAAGGATGTTTGGTAAGAATCTTCATAACTGCTTAGTAGATTCAGGTGCGTCTACTAATGTAATGCCATTGACCATATGTAATACCTTAGGGTTACATCTTGCTAAGTCACTAAAGAAGGTGACACAGTTAGGCAAAACTAAGGTGAGTGTTATAGGAGAATTAACTCACATTCATATGCAATTAGCATCATATCCAAGGATTCAATATTACATTGATATCTAGGTGGTAGATATCCCTGATACATATGGAATGTTGCTTAGCAGGGATTGGTCAAAGACACTTAATGGATACATGTCCACATATTTCAATCACATGTGGCTACCTTAGAAAGGGATACCCAATCAAATTACGATAGATGTTAAACCTTAGATGAAGCATATGATCAACGAGTACAATAACACCAATGAGATAATGTATGTGTATGTTGAACTTGGAGTTTACACCATCAGACCCTAGACAATCAAGATAGAAGAGATCCTCATGTATGATATTCATGTTCATAAGGATGATCACCAAGATGATAGAGTGATTATAGAGTCTGACCATAGTCCAGATGATAGTGATTAACTAGATCACTTTAGAATTTTTGAATTGTATTTATCCAAAGAAATGCAACGCTGTCGAATGCTGAATATATCTAATGAAGATATCTTGATTGAAGGATGGTGCAAGTTACATGATGAGGCACATTCTAAAAATACTTGTGATGCTTATTTAGATATGATGGAGCTAGAACAAACATATAGTGAGGAAGGATTGTCATCATCTGAGGTAAGTCATATAGACAGTTATAGTGATACTAATTCCTGGTTGTCATCTACAGGTACATAGGAAACTACATATTAGGATGAAAGGTCCAATCATAATCCAGGGGAGATCCTAATGTGCAATGAGAACATTTGTAGAGATGAAAATGATATCACCCTGTGGACTGATTATTTGATTGAGTCAAATTATGAAATGTCTGATGAAATTAAAGGCAGTAACCTAACCAAGTTTGAAGAGTTTTTGTCAAAATAGATTTAGAGGATGATGTTGCAACATATTTCTCCACATAATTCTCTAATTGAGGGTTGGTGTAGATTACATGAAGCACCACATTCAGAGACTACTTGCTCATTATGCTTGCTAATTTTGAAGAAGCAAAAGTTGTTTTATTTAAAAGATCATTCTTTTGACAGCAAAAAAAAGCAAGCAAGTATCAATTTCACATCAGTCGGGGGAAATAAAAGTAGAAAAGAATGAGTCACCAAAACTGAAATGGATATCAGGTGGTGTAGCTGCTAAAGCTAAAAAGAAGAGAGAAGGTCCTAATAAACCTTTAACTGAAGATAAGCCATGGGTCCTTAGGTTTGATGGATCTAAATCAAAACAAGGAGTTGGGGTAGGGATAGATCTTATTGATCCAACTGGAAAATCCCATTTAGCAGCATATAGATTACAATTCCCATGCACAAACAATGTGATAGAGTATGAAGATTTAATTCATGGGTTATTGTTTGCACTCAAGAAAAAAGTGAAGGCTCTGTATGTTTATGGAGACTCAGAATTAGTGGTCAGATAAGTAAGAGGCATATACTCTTGCAATTACAAAAAGCTATTTAATTACAGACATAGGGTATGGGATTTAATAGAAGACTTTGATGCGTTCAATATCACACATATGCCTAGAGAACAGAATCACAAAGCAGATGCCTTGGCTCAGGTTGCAAGCACTTTGGAACCATTATCTATTTCTAGTTTGAAGAGGTTTTCAGTTGAAGTAATATCAGTACCCTCCATACTAGATAATGTCACCAATCTCCAAGTGTTTGATGATGACCAACACATTTTGGATTTTATATCAAATAGAGATGTGTTTGATGCATAGATCATAGATGAAAGAAATGTAGAAGATCATACTTGGGAGGAATAAGAGATTCTAGAGTTGTCAAGTAATAAGATCCCTAAAGAGATGATAGAATTAGAAAGAGCATTTGATTTGAACAATATGCTGAAATAGAATGTTCTCACAAAGACTGATGGAGGAGAATACTCACCAATCAATATAGGACGAGATGAGGAAGTAAGGAATGTCCTAATCGGTAAAGTTTGTATAGAAGAAGAAATGGTAGGGATAACCCAAGCACTTAAGGATTACATTCATGTTATCACCTGGACCTATGATGAGTTGAAGACTTGTGATACTTCCATCATCACCCATACTATACCATTGAAGCCAGATGCTAAGCCTTTTAGACAAAAGAAAAGGCCTATTAAAGCCTTGTTGGAACCCATCATCTTGGAAGAAATGAAGAAATTGCTCAATGCCAGAATTATATTTCTAGTAAGACATTCAACATGGGTAGCCAACTTGGTCCCTGTAAGAAAGAAAAATGGTGATATCAAGTTATGCGTAGTCTTCAGAAACCTAAATAGAGCTTCTGAAAAAGATAACTATCCTTTACCTTCACTGGATGAGGTCTTACAAATAGTTAATGGTGCACAAATGATGTCATTTTTGGATGGTTTCTCAGGTTATAACCAGGTGACGGTAGATAAAATAGATAGATTAAAAATTGCATCCACCACCAAGTGGGGTATATTTACTTATAGGCACATGCCTTTTGGATTGATAAACGCTGGTGCCACCTTTCAACGTGCAATGTATATAGCTTTCAGAGGCTTGATTGGCAAGTGCATAGTCATTTACATGGATGACTTGACAGTCTTTTCCAAGTAGAGAGGTGATCATATAGAAGACCTCAGGAAGGTGCTTAAGAAGTGCAAACAATATGGCATCTCACTCAATCCCAAGAAGTGTATCTTTGGGGTGACCACGGGTGCTGGGCCTTTTGATAATAGAGAATGGGATCACCATCGACCCTACAAGAGTAGAATCAATCATGAAACTGTGGCTTCTTGGAACCAAGAAAGAACTTAAATCCTATTTTGGTAAGATAAATTTCATTAGAAAGTTCATTACTGGCTTTGCAGAGATTGTTAGGCCACTTAATGCAATGCTCAAGAAGGATGCTAAAATTGAGTGGAGTTTTGAAGCAAGAGCAGCATTTGAGGATATTAAGAAAGCCATATCTGATGCTCTTGTTTTGATCAGTCTAGATTATACAAGAGATTTCTACATTTATTCATTTTATTCAGAACATACATCTGAAGCAGTATTGACACAAAGGAACGAGACTAAAGAGGAAAAGCCTATAGATTTTATGAGCAACCCATTCAAGGATGCAGAGCTTAGACACATGGATGTTGAGAGACAAGATCTTGCTCTAGTTCAAGCAGTCAATAAATTTAGACATTACATTTTAAGAAGTAAGATAATTGTTGTAGTACTAGATGTAGCAGTGAAAATGCTCCTAATGTAGAGTGAGCCTGGTGAGAAGAGAGCTAAGTGGATAATAGTCCTCCAAGAATCTGATATGGGTATAACAGCCATGAAGTTAGTAAGGGGACAAGCTTTGAGCCAGATAATTTTCAAGGCTGATCCCAATATAACAAGTCAACAATATGTAGTCAATTCCAAAGAAGATAAAGAGTGGTATTCAGATATCAGGCATGTTTTGATTACTGGAAGATGCCCATCAAAATTGCAAGCCTCACAAAGGAGAGCCCTAAAAATAAGATCACAAAAGTATATGATAAAAAGAGGAGTCCTTTTTAGAAGGAACTATGAAGGAATAAATCTTAGATGCCTAGAGAGGCAAGAAGCAGATAAAGTGATAGCAGAATTGCATGATAAGTTTGGAACCACACATGGATCACATTTAGCTACTACTCATGCTATCCTGAGAGTAGGATACTACTGGCCCACTATCTTTAAAGATACTTCTAAACATATTAAATGTTGTCATGCATGCCAGGTAGTGGCTAACAGAGAAAGATATGCTGCTCAACCCCTGCAGCCAGTAATGGAAGCATGCCCATTTGCTCAATGGGGCATGGATTTCATAGGACCCATCAATCCTCCATCATCTTCAGGCCATGGGTATGTCTTGACAATCACTAATTATTACACTAGGTGGACTGAAGCTGTCAATAGTAAGACATGTAATGCAGATGATGTGATCGAATTCTTAGAAAGAAATATAGTAACCAAGTATGGAGTGCCATATGCCCTGGTATGTGATAATGGACCTACCTTTGCATCATTAAAACTATTTAGTTGGGCTTTTGATCATGGAATTATTTTAAAGTTTTCTTCAAATTATTATCCTCAAGGGAATGGCTTGGCAGAGTCAACAAATAAGAACTTATTGAATATCATAAAGAAATTGATAGAGAAGAACCCTAGGGAGTGGAATAACCTATTAAAGTATGCCTTGTGGGTGGATAGAACCAGGATGAAGGCTGCACTAGTAAATTCTCCTTATCAGTTAGTGTATGGGGTGGATCCTATCCTCCCTGTTAACCTAAAGATCCCCACATTGCAATTCGTACAAGAATATCTAGGCATAGATAACAAACAAGAAGTTAGGTTACTTCAGCTCATGCATTCAGAAGAAAAAATAAATAGAGCAATTGATCAGTTTGCTAAACATTAGGCTATTGTCAAATGTTGGTTTGATAAAAGAGCCGGAATCAAGGCTTTTAGGATTTTAGATCTAGTCCTCATATGGGATAAAGCACATGAAAGAAAAGGTGACCATGGTAAATTTGACAAACTTTGGATTGGTTCTTTTCAAATCTCAGAGATCCTAGGAGATAGTACCTATAGACTTAAGACTCTAACTGGTGAGGATGTCCCACTACAAGTCAATGGACAGTTCCTCAAACATTATTTTCAGGCCTAAACAGGGTCATGCGAGTCATTTGTACCATAATGAACATGTTGTATAGTTGTTTGTATAGTTTTATTTTGTGTGCTTGCTTGTTTGTTTGTTTTGTTGAGTTCTTGTTTTGGTTAGTCAAGATGATGCACCTTATCACCCTAAGAAACCAACCAAATTGTTGGGATTCAAGTGATGAGAACAAATTTTTACATAGGTTGTGACTCACCTTAGAAGTATCCCTGATTAGGTCTGTGATATCCTTTTCATTAGTGACGCCTTTTCTTGATCAAGGAGATTTTCACAATGACTCACCTAATAGCCTTGGGTTTGTTGAACACATTAGTATAGGTGTTAAGTGAAATATCTAAAGGGTCACCCTTGCTACCATTACAATCCCCAACCTAAAGCGGCAAGTGACCACACCTTGCATAATGAGCTTACATGATGATATCATATGAATATAAAAATATTAAAAATCCAAAAGGGATTAAATTATGCCACCTAAGTAACTCTACTGGGGCTATAGATGCTTGCTGGCAGTGGGGCTCTACTTAGGAGGATTGTAAAGATAACCTTGTTAGGGCTATGAATGCCTGCTGGCAGCAAGGCTCTATCCGGTTGGCTATGAGGGATGAACCCAAAATATGTAGTTTAACATTGCTTACTTTTGTTTTCAGATTACTTTTAAGATGAGTATAATTAATCATATGCACACACTTGATCCCTTGTCAGCTTTGTTGTACTAATGAACCTGACATCATATAGAAAGGTCATGATACTTATGCCTAGGGAGAGTCATGATGTTATGTCTTGATGTGATCTCATCACTTGAATCATTTGAATTTGATTGTTTTCTTTGGTGGCAAGTTGTGTGCTTACACAACATGACCCATTTTGCCTTAGCAAAATAGGGACCCAACATTTTGCTTCTGCTTGTTTTTGCTTTCTTGCTTTGGGTGGTTTGGTAAAATTTAGTTATGTATGTCACGCTTGCTTATGCATGTACATCACAAAGAGGGGTCAGCTACCATAGTTATAATTTGCTAGCACAAACCTCATAATTAGAAAGAACACAAAATTCTAAGCAGGTTTGCCTTTTGGATCACCCTGATATTGTTTAAGCATAGAAAGTTATGCTAAGTCAAAGATTGGTCAACCCAGATATTTCCCATTGGGTCATATTTCTAAATATCAATCATATTTGTTAACATGACCCTGACTTAGAAAGATGACCCGATGTTCATTTGTTCCCTGATACACGATCGTTAAACTTAAATGAGGATGAATTTGTACCCGTCAAGGACTTGCACACCTGAAGGGTCATATTTTGAAATATCTGTCATCTTACAAAATATCACCCTTTATGAATATCACCCTTTGCAAATATGACCATGACGTCATTCAATTCCAACAAATAGAAGAGATCACCATGATGATGATGTAATCAGTACGCCCAACCCGTAGAGGGTCACATTTCCAAACATCTATCATATTTCCTAATATGATGATGACATCACCATAACCCGATAACAAGGAGAACATGATAGCATGATGATGTCATCATGATCTAACCCAAAGAGGTCACATTTTGAAATATCCCTGACCTTAGCAAATATGACCATGATGTCATCTTTTGCAAATAATTGTTGAAGTCCATAAGTTGATGACATCACCCTTGCATTTTCGAATGAGGAGGATATTCTTGAGTGTCAAAGACCCAGATATTACCAATATCCTTCATTTTGAACTTTATGACCTGATATGCCTAGCTTTGCAATAACCAATCCAATCATGCCAAGTGGCAAAATCCTCAAGGTCATATGAACACAGTATTATCATGATTTATTGACAAAAGTAATGTGACCTGATCTTGCTTATTAGTCAAAGGTTGATCATATCGATGACCAAATCACCTTGATCATTAGTAAATGATTGTCTCCGAGGGTCATATTTTCAAATATCCCTAATCTTCTAAGAGATCACCCTCTAGCATTAAATGTGAACCCAATGGTAGGTCATGCCCTCTCGATTTCAAATGAAAACCTAACACTTCGCAACATCCACGAATGTCATGTGAATGATCGATGGATTTTAAAAAAATGATACACATGCCCTAATTTGTCGTATTGATAGGTTTAAAAGTGAATTTTAGGGATTATTTAAATTTACCCTATGATAATTGAAATTTACAGAGCTTTGAAAGTCAGCACATCACTGTCATCTACAAATGAAATGGGACCCTCAACTCAATGGAATGGAAGACAATACAACATATTCATATTTGTCCCGTTATTAGTCATATTGTAGAAAAAAGAGGGTGATTATTAGATAAGTAAAGTTAAAACCCTCTCTTTTGTCGTTTACTGCAAATCATAAGGTAAAATTGTTTTATTAAGTTAGTCAATATGGTGATGCATGAAATGAATTACAATGTTGAATTGCTGCTATGAAATGCATGACATTCTCAAATCCTTCACCATACGAACATGTTAGGGTAAGAAATGCATGTCTTTATCACAGGATTTAATGCATATTAGAAGGAATAGATCTGACTCAGAATTCTTGAAACCCATGTTCTTACAACCCGAGGGGGTAGGATTCATATATGGGATGATGCAAACTGACATGCATCAAGGGAAGACAGATTTGGATGGTTGGACGAGAAGGTTAGACAATGGAAGTGGAAACCCTATACTACAAAGAATATATTCCACAGGGATGTGACATGCTGGGGGATTTCCCTATGCTATGGAGGCTACTAAATTAGTGGTTGAATGTGCATGGAATAATAATCCTGAGACTAGAAGAGTAGAGAAGCATGGCAGAATGTATGTCAATTTCTCAATCAAGGGCATCACCTCTACATTCAATTTGCCTGCAGGGAATAATGTGGTCAGATTGAGCCTAAGTAGACTAGAAAAGGAATATCATGGTAATGAAAAAGAAGCCAAGAGAATCATGTATCAGTGGAGGAATAAGAGTAGCACTTACAAAGCTTCCACTAAGCTGCCCAAATACTTGTTTAAATTTGATTTTGCTGAAGAGTATCAGTATATGATGGCCATGTTAAGCAGGATGGCTGGGAGGTAACATGCTGAGAACTTTGAGAATTGGATGTGCAGGATTATCCAAATGGTACAGTATTTAGATAACAAACCTCTCTGGGCCAAGATCATCAGTGATAGTTTAGATGAAGGAATGAGAAGGCTGGGTGGTAAAATGTGTATATTCCATATGACTTCCTATGTCATATATGCCTGTGCTTTCAGAGGCACATTTAATGCTTTACAAATAGTGGGCAAGGTTGGAAACAATCTTGGTGATGTAAACATATGTGAGTATTTCCCACAGCTGAAAAAGATGGAATACCTCCAAAATTATAAGTTAGTGAATGACTCCTTTTCTATGCATCTGGTCAGTACCATGGAAGAAGATAGAATGAAAAGGTTAAGTATGAAAGCTCAAGATGTTATCTACAAATATGGGGCTTGGTTTATCTAGTTCCCTACCTTTTGATACATGAGAATAGAAGGATTTGAGGGGCACCCCCTCATGTTACCCAAATACCCCATTGATAAGGTCATTCTAATGGAGTTTGTTAGACAGGTATCAACCTCAGTTGAGGCCCATTTGGAGAAAGTGAAGATCCCACATGTGTTGTTTATGGTATTCATTGGCTGGTATTTGTGTCCTGACAGACAAAGTATTAAAGATGCCATTGGAGGATTGAAGCTAATTTATCTACAACCATTTTCTATAGCTAGGTCATATGACCCATATGGCAGAATACAGAAATTATTGGGAAAACAAATACATCAAAGGCACCTTGAAGATTAGTGGATTGATTGTGATGATGAAGCAGAGGTCAGGAGAAGGACTTATCAAAGGCTCACACTCAATTAGATCCAAACCTTTGACTACATTCCAGTGCCTGCACAGTTGCACAAGGATGATGGGAAGATTATGTCTAGTGAATATGAGGATAATAAGGTGTATAATGACACCATCTCAACTCCTTATTTGACTCAGCCTGAGGAGACTTCATTTGATCAAATAAAGCAAAAGGTTATCCAGCTGACCCATAACTGGGTAAATACTGAAGTCACTAAGTTGAAAAAGAAGGGTGTAGCCCTTACTATTGATAATAAGAAGAAAAGAAAAGAGTTATCTGAAGAGGAATATGATGACTTCCTCATTGAAAAGAGAAAATCTAATGGAGAAAGGTTATCTGCTGAAGAACAAAAGAAACCAGGCAAAAATAAGAAGGTAGTTCCTACACAGTAGGGGGTAATTGTTAAAAGGCTTCAACCAAAAGGTGATGTTGCATCAACATCTACATCTGCAACTATAGCACAACAAACCCCTGCCAAACAAAAAGGCAACAAGGTCATAAAGTTTATTCTTGTGATTGTAGAAGAGCCAATGGAAGATGAGATATTGCAAGTTGAGACATTGGAAGAGAGTCCATTGGATGAAGAACATTTGGGTGAAGAACCCAGAGATGCTGAACTATTGATAACAAGCAAGAAAAGAAAGAAAGTGCAATAGACACCACCTCAGAAGAAGCAAAAGACAACAATGAGGGGAAATGTTAACATTGACCCTGTCATATTAAGAGGTGCAAGTGGTCTAACTTTTATGAAGGAACTACAACATGAAGTCCCAATTCCAAATATTATTCAATTTAAAATTGAGAAGGCAGAAGAGCAAAGAGAAGAGAGACATAAGGCTAGAAAAGAGCCACCCCTTCCACTGGATGACACAGTGTACTTAGCAGATGATGAGGTAGTTACTAATGTTGCTGCACAAAATATGGAGGCTTTAGTAGCCAATACTAAGATGACTCCTAATGGGACCCCTATGGCCAAGAAGGTGACTAGATAGGAGGAGGTTGAAATAGATGAAATAGAACAAGATAATCCTAAAGATGTAGCCCAACAGATAGGGTTGACTAATCTGGTAGAGCAGGTTACTAGTCCTGCAGTAATAGACTTGGCTTACCAGGGTGATATGAACCAAAACAGAGATAATGATCCACCCTCAGAGTCTGAAAAGGTAGAAACTAGAGTGCATAAGGAGGCTAATGAGAGGATACATGATGAAGGTAGAGATCAAGGCAATGCACCTCCAGAGCAAGAACTAATAGAAGCTCAGCTTTAGGGGAAGGGTGATCAAGAAACACCTGACAAGAACATTAATCAGGATGAAGGTATGCATGATAATAAGGATAATCAAGATAGTGATCCTGCACATGAGGAAACTGATAAGGAAATCCCTGATAGGGTGGAGGATCAAAATGTTTCATCACTACATACAAAAGGAAGTAATCTAGGTAATAACCCAGGATCAAAAGAGAAATCAGATGAGAAAGGATTGAGCTTTGGAGAAATAAGCACATCTAAGGATGAAGAACAGAGTCTGGCACAAGATAAAGGTCAGGAGAAGGAGATAGAAAATGTGACCAAGGGTGATCAGGGTGGTCCCCAAGGTCAGAATACCCAATCTTATCAGGAGGACCAAGTACCCCATGATGAACAAAGTCAAAATGTTCAAGAAAGCCCTGAGGAAAATTTATAATAGAAGGTACATGGTCTTAATGTACATACTTCACAAGAACCTCCACTTCAGGAAGAAATCCCTCAACAGGAGGTACCTCAACCAGATCCCCTTCATGAGAATGTCCATGAGGAAGAACCAAGGAAAGAGAATTCACCACCAAGGGCAAGGCATAATACAAAGTCTCATGATACTCAAAATGAGCAAAGTGACCAACAAGAGCCCAGGGGTGATGTTCCGTATTGGTTGCGACAAGAAATAAATCTACAACAAATAGATGAGGTCCCTGATTTTGATGTTTCCACATTCTTTACTACAAGTATGTTGAAACCTAAAAGAAAGGAAAGGCCTACATCTACCATAAAAAGAGATCCTACTATAGGTAGGAGGACAACCCAAATAGCTTTACCATTGGTTAAAAAGGAGAAAGGAGAAATAGGCCTTGATGAGTTTCAAATAACAAACATTGATTTAGGTTTTGTAAATGAAAACCAAGAAGGTCAAGAAGGTAAAGATATTATTGATTCTCTGACACAGAGGGTGAAAAGAGAAAATGATAAGAAGAAGAAACATAAAGAGCACATTGTTCAATTGCATTCTTTCATTAAAGGGTTAATTGATCCTAAACACACACCGATCAATCTAGCTACCCCATTAACAATCATATCCCAAGAGGAGATGACAAGACTAGATCTTATGAAGCATAAGGCACAATTAATGGACAATTGGTTCATATCTTTTATCTTTGAAGCAGAAAATGTGGTGAAAACCTCCCAAGTGAATTGGAATTCTCTTGGTGTTTTGAAGAGTAAAGTGGATAAATTACAGAATGAAGTAGGTGGGAGGTCTTTCAAGCTAGAAAAGCACCTAGATGCTTTGGGAGAGATGAAAAGGATTGATATGAAAATACTTATGGATAACAAAATACTGGATGATAACACTTCACAGTTGTTGAGCATTTGGTATGAAGATACTGGATTTGAATGTGATATCTTGAGGAGATGCAATGGCAAGATTAGGGACATAAGTATTAAACTACATGATCTCATGGAAAAAGAAATAGAAACCCTGGAGGCTTTAGAGGAAAAGGTAGAAGGAAAAATAGAAAACCAAGATACTGATTTTCTTGTCTAGGCTTTCCATAACAATTTTAAGCAAGCAGTAGAAGATCCCCTTCACCATTTGACAGGAGAGGTAATAAACAAGGCCATGAGAATGAAAGCTAAGGTGGAAACATACAATGAAATGTTGAATAGCAGGAAGAACAAATGGGATGCTTTTCAAGCAAAGTTTCATTCTCACAAGCATGTTGTGCTAAAGGCTAAGCTCCAAGATGGAGGTGAAGTTGAGAGAATAATGCAGCTATATGAATCCATTAGGGCAATAGTAAAGGTACACATAAAGGGTGATCTACATGAAGATGATAGTGATGATGATGATGATGAGGATGAAGAAGAGGATGTAAATGAAGGAGAAGATGGAAATGAAGAAGAGGAAGGAGATGAAGAGTAAGTAAAGATGCATGATAATAGAATTATATGCATAATCAGATAACAAATGATCAAGTTTTGCTAGATAGTTGCCAGCTGGCAACTTGTGCCACATATGTAGATGTTGACTTGGTCGAAGGAGGAATGTTTGTCATTGATCTGGATAGACAAATCTTGACTGTTGGTCACTTGTAACCACCTCCTCTCCTTATTCTATAAAAGGGAGGTGGAGGGTTCATTTTGTATCATTAGAAACTTAATTGAAATTAGATTGTTGAAGTGTTCAGGACTAATTTCAAGGCTTTTGTGAATGTACATGTCTTTTGAGTACTTAATGAAAGAGAAGCTATTTTGATTACAAATAATTGTAAATCTTGAGTAATCAGTGGATGAAATCTAGATATATGCATTGATTAGCTACTTTTGTTGGAGTGCTTGTCAGTCTACATGTGTTGTTTTCATTCCTTGTTCCTTTGAAGTTAGCATCAACCATACCTAGCTGTGGAACAACCTGGTGAAATTATGGTTTGATTTCTTCTCTTCATGAATGTATTTGGAATGTATGTGAC
Organism: Cunninghamia lanceolata; assembly: GCA_027924645.1. Lineage (NCBI taxonomy): Eukaryota > Viridiplantae > Streptophyta > Pinopsida > Cupressales > Cupressaceae > Cunninghamia > Cunninghamia lanceolata. The sequence continues at coordinate 14,587,896 of BSBN01000476.1, read as the reverse complement.
TCACTAGCTAAAGGTTCACCAAATTTAGAAGTATTCTTTAAATTTTCTTTGAATTTCTTTGCAAATAACATACAATCTAAAGCAAATAAACATGAAATATGCCTATAACTCGTAAATAATTGAACACACACAGCATATTTTGAGTGAAAGCATGTCAAAATGACAAATATCATGCAAATACATATGAATATCAATGATAAGCTTGTAAATATCTGCTTATAGACACATTATTTGATTAAATATATAGTGTAGAAGTATAAAAAAAGTTCATTATAGTGGATGCTCAGAAGAATTGATCAAACTTATAAATATAATCATTATCTGTGTAGCATAGTGGAAATAACCTTGTTTGTGAAGTAAGTTTACAGGAAATACATGCAGAATCAGATAAACAGGCAGCGATTCACAATATAGATAGTGTGAGACCTCTTGAAAATGAAAACAACAAGTCACATCAACCTCTGAGTAACATTAGAAGATCATGATTTGATCAATGGAGACTTGGAGTCATTAGTTTGTTCCAAATTGATCATACTTTTCAAGATAATAAAGGTTTGTTGTGCAAATTTTTATGCATGTTGTTATGACTAACAATCATCATCAACAATACTGACTAGACGAAAGTTGGTAATCATGAAGGGCGGTGCATAAATGTTGAAACGAGTTATATTTCATCAAGAGGATTTAATCATGAATATTAGGTTGTAGATTAGTGATAAACACCTTCTGAACATCCTCATCTTTCATCTGATATTGAATTTGTGCATAGGGAGATTGATACCGACTAATGAACTCAGTTAATTTCTATTTCAGACCTTGCTTGCAATGAACTAAATCAATCAAGGAAACTTGAGGTCTAATATTTGCTTGAAAATGTTTTAAAAATTAATAAATCAACTGCAAAAAGGAGTGTACTGAATTCAGAGGCAAAGAGCAAAACCATTCTAAAGTAGTATCTTTGAGAGATCACGGGAAATTTTTTTCCAACAAGTCCTATTCAAAATAAAAATCACTACACATAGCTGTGAACGTTGCCACATGAATATTAGGATCACCTTTTCCACCATATTTTTCAAAGTGAGGAGTCTTAAACCTCTCGAGCATAGGAGTTCTCAAAATTGCATAGGATAAGGGATTACGAGCATGATATGTTGGTATATTAGGTTGTGAAGAATTTGTGAAATTTGTTATCATTTGTTGTAAAGCAGTCATGCCCTGCAAAACTTGGTTTAGGATGGCATCATTGGGAGATATGGTTTGCTGCGAGGAATTGGAACCAAAGTGAGGAGGTGATTGAGCCTGAGATGTGATAGGTAGAGGTTGTGAATAAGTCAATAGTGGTTGGACATAATGGTAGGTGGTAGGTGGTTGAGAATAACTATATGTAATGGGCGGTTGAGAATAAGTGGTATGAAGAGGTGGTTGAGAGATATTATTCATAGAAGAGGTCACATTAGAACCAAATTCTGATAATTAAATCTGACAACTTTGTAATTAGTGCCATTAGATACTTTGACACCAGTGGTAGCATTACTACAAGCATTCGCATCAGTTGTAGATATTCACCTATATCGACTAGGTGAATGTCTTGAAATATGATTTATGATGAAAATTAAATGTACTCAGATCTAAAAATGATTTCCAAGTCCTAAGATGCAAAATGCAAGTTCAAATCTAATGAAAAATTAATGAAAATGCTAGTTTTTGTTAAAATTTTCTAGGTAAAAATGCAAATTTTTGAGATCTAAATGCAAATTTACACTAAAATGCAACACTACAGCCAAATGCAAATTTGAATGAGTGTCTAAGATCAGTAGAAAAATTTGAAACAAGATTTTTCCTACAAACCCTAGTTTTTGAAATTACTAGGTTATATGAAAAATGCAAAATTTTGAACAAAATCCTAGCAATTTTACGATGAAAAAGCAATGCAAGCTATTGAAATTTTGTAATTTTCTACAATTTATCTCAGATATAATGCAAAAATATAAATTTGATGAAATTTAAATTAATTAATACAACATGCAAACCCTAGAATGCAAATTTTTTCAAAATTTTCCAATTTTTTAATTTTTTTGTAAGTTTTCCAATGCAATAAGATGAATGACTATATGAATGAATGAAATCAATGCAAATATGAATAAAAACACTCATCAAGGTGCAAGGTTTTTGGTATTTTTGGTAGTTTTGTGTGTTTTGGGTAGTTTTGTGGTAAAATTTGTGTTCACCCTTTCATTCAAGGACTTTGGGTTGAGTGGAAATGCACTATCATACCCTTGGTCACTAGGAATGTAGGGAAACTTGAATTTGTATGATTTGATTATCAATTATGCTCAGTTATACATCAAAACCCTAGTTATGGAAATACGAAAGCAAACAGACGAATATCAGAAAATGCTACTATGTAGAAAGATGTAAAATGACAAATAATTGTGTACCTTTATTCAGGGTTTGGAAGTGGAATAGTCGGGGACTAATGAGTGGATACCCTAGTCCAGTGCCTTGCTTTTTGTTGGGATCTAGGAACTTAGTCTACAACATGTTCTTGCTGTCACAAAGATTCCTCCGTTACAGAATCCAGAGGACTAAAGGGCAGGTGCCCAAGTCTAGGGTGCTATTTTCAACTCTGATATGCAAATCTGACACTCTATAGTACCGTCCTGCAACTCCACCTTTTTCGTATCTACAACCTGTAACCTACAATCATAGAAACTTTGGGAGGGGGTTGTGGTGTTTAGAGGCTTACCTTAGTCATGCCCCAGAGAGACATTCAAGTCTTCTGAACAATGTTGTCAGATATAGAGTGTGTGCCCTTGTGAGGTAGAGGAAAAAACCAAATGATAAATGCTCAAAAGCACAAATGATGTCACCTTGTAGTGAAGATGAGGTGATTTCTCAAATCTCCAAATATAAACACATAGACAACACAAATCTACTCTTGCTACACAATGAAAGCCTTGAATCACCTTTAGGATTCCAAAAGATCACAATAATCATCTAGTTGTCTTCTAGTTTTCAAATAAATGCCCAAACATGATTTTATATGCAACTACAAACACTCCCACCGAGAATTTTGTAATTCAAACTTATCGTGTCGGCATAGGACCTAAGTAACGGTTATAAGCTAACACCCAAAATTTGGGACTAACCCAGAATAGGGAAGTACTAGGGCACAGGCGCCCAAGTCCTCCCCCCTATTTTGGTTAGGGTTAGGTTCAAGGGATCCCCCCAGGTCCCATTTGTCATGAAACTTAGAGATCATTTCATCGAGATGTCAAAATATGATGCAAGATGTCCTAAATGTAGATAAAAGACCCGAGAGCTAAACCTTATGAGGGAAAAGCCCCCAAGGGGATTTTTTTGATGTTACATTTAGCTCCCACTTTAATGTATGTATAAATGCAAGGCCAATACATGCATTAAAGTACAGTCAACAAACATAACAAACACACCAAGCATGGAGAAGACACGCCAAACACATTGAAGACAATGACAGGCACACAAAACATGAAGAAGACAGTTATAGTTATGCAAAACATGGAGAATACAATAGATGCATAGAAGATAGTTAATGCATGGAAGACATGAATGATTTCTTTTCTTTTCTTTTTCTCATATATATGAAATGCAGATGCAAGTCCAGGAAAGTAAACACACCTCCCATAATGTAGGAAGCACTCATCGCGCTAGTCTTTAAACTACATATATAGGTCAACACACACACAAGACACACCAAACCTCCTAAAATGCAGGAAGCACTCATTGCGCTAGTCTTTAGACTACATATAGGGCAATAGACATGCTAAACAAAGCAAGCACACAAAACACACATACTTTGAAGATATGGAGAAAACGTGACAAACAAGTGAAGGAGTGTTCCTATTTCTAGGCTCATCACCATCTCAAGCACATTACAGGCACACACCGATGATTGGGCTTCACCACAACAATAATTGAAGACATGCTTAAGGGTTGAGTTAGTCACAGAACCGCTCCCTGCCTCTCAATGAGGACTTTTGAAAATGATAGGATGATGGAATCTGCTCCAAGAAATACACCACCCCCGCCTCTGCAGAGGGCTTAAGATGATTGATTGATTGATTTATTGATTGCAAATAAACTTAGAGTGTAGGAGGGACTCATTGCCACCAGTCTTTAAACTGCACCTGAGGACAAGGACATTGCTAATATCTACAACAGACAACTCACCTTGTATATGCCCCCACCTTAAGGTGGTTGATATCACGCATCGATATCAAGCACGTTAAGTTAGGAAGAAAACACACAAGGGAACATAGACTTTTGCAAAGCCCATGCCCCCTGGAGGTGACATGTACTTTAGGATCACCAAATGTTCCCACAAACACATCCCCACAAGAAACGTGTTAGTGTCCACAAAATCATGATAAACAACATCAATGCATATGATTACTCACACAAAGAGCCAAGGTTATACTATGAATTTAGAGATCGAGGATAACCATGGGGCTATATCATGAAAATCTCAGAACTGAGTGTCACCAAAGAGAGATTCGAAGGAAAACAAAGAGCACCGAGTAGAAGTATTGTTAAGGTTTGTAAGTGAGATAAAACATCATCGAAATCACTACATAGGAAGCATGAAGTTCTTCTACTAGCCAAGCATCAGATAAGATATTACAACCCCATCATCATATTAGGAACTAAGTCCAATTTTTTATTTCTTGCTAAAGGGATGCTTTGTCCGCATTAGTATAAATGTTTTTCATCATCTGCTTGCTAGATAGAAACACTAGCAGAAGGGAAACAATAAATAAGAGAGGAGAAACAAGTGTCTTAGGGATAGTCATGTAGGAGGGTGCCCCCAAGTCACCAACTACAATGCTATGTCTATAAGACACAACACACAACAATGAAATTAGAGAGAAGCAATATAGAAGAATTATGATACAAATAGAAGAAGGTCACAACAGAGGTGGTCTCCTGATATCCCAAACCTTACGAGGGTCTTCTCAAATACCTTTGTCATGCACTGCAACTCAAGAAATCATCTTTTAGAGCACAAAACCACAAACAACTTCAACTAAAGATAGATATTAACCTTATAAGCACACTTTCAAAACCTCAAGACCTGAAAATACTCTGGAGAAATGCAGAGTAAATACTTGTCTCCAATACAACTCTGCAATACACAACTCATATACTGGTGAACACATCTTCCTTTGCATATTGATCCAGCATGCCAAATTCTAAATGTAGCATCTCTAAACACCTCTAAACAACATATCCAAACCATAAACAAATCTTTAATATAAAAGAAATATGGAGCAAAACTAGAACACTACTCTGCAACACAAAACATCTTTTCAACACATTTTTTCCTTTATTATTCAAATTTTCTTAAAAGCAATTGGAAACCAAGCACCAGGAATATATCATCACTGTCTTTAAAACTTCCTCAATATCAAAGACATCATCCACTCAACACCAACTTGATAACATTCTTGCAATATTCTCTTGCTCATACAGTTGACATCAATGACAACACAAACTTGTTGACATCAATGACAACACTAATTGCACATCCTTGCAACACTCTTGTAAAGCATTACAAGGCCTACAACTACAACAATTCTCTAGCCAGCATAATAGCCCAGATCAATAGCTAATCAACCCTTTTTTACATCTTTTTACATGTATACATAGCTTTTTAATCACACAACTCCAAGCGCAACTACAGGCACTCAAAATTAGTCAACTAACCTTGCCCAGGCACCCACGCTGCATTCAATTTTGGCCAGTAGAACTATCACAAAATCGATAGAAAGGGGACAATGGCCATGCCTTGTTAGACCTACAAAATGGCATAAGAAGATCTTCTGCATGCATGGGATGGTAGACACATTAAAAGGGGAAGGTCTGAAATCCTTCCATGTACCAACAAAGTCCATTCTTCCCCTTCATGTACAATCAGATTGAAGGATTCAATTGTTTCGACTACCTCACTTTGACTTTTCTGCAATATTTGTACTTTAGGTATTAAATCCCCTCTACAATAGAAGAAAATGTGTCCTTCAAGCTTTTACAACACTTCAAAATATTTTAAATTCCTTCAAAATATACTAAAGTATCACATCATATTCCATTAATTTCATCAATTTCCCTTTTACTCTCATTCTAGCCCTTTATTCTGCCTTATCAGTGAAATCCCATTTTCACAAACCATTGAGCTGACTCTCTTTTTCTTCAGTTGGTGTTTTCTTTATTTTACAAATCTCTTGGCCTTTGCTTTTGCCTTATCGAAAAAAATCATCATTTTGAGAACTAGTGTTATGTCAGAAAATGTCCCCTTGGGGGCTTTTCCCTATTAAGGTTTAGCTCTAGGGTCCTTAGAATGCATTTAGAGCATCTTGCATGTTAATTTTGAATCACGATGAGAAAACCCTAAAGTCTTATGGCAAATAGGACCTAAGGGGTGCTATTTTGATGATCCCTAAACACAAATGGGAGGGTGGACTTGGGTACTAGCACCTTAGTCTTGCCCTATTTTAGGTCTGCCCTAAATTTTAATGTTAGTTTTACGACCGTTATTTGGGTCCTATGCCGACATCTCAAGTTTGAATTATGAAATTATTAGCGGAAATCTTTGTAGTTGCACATATAAGTATGTTTAGTATTTCATTTGAAATCTAGAAGAAAACTAGAAGATGATTGTGAACTTTAGGTGTATACACCTAAAATTGACATGACTACTTCAATAAATATTTTAAATATTTATTTCACCTTCGCATTCCTCTATCAATAAATAAATACATTTATCTATTTATTTGATTCACTTATTCTCATTTAATTAAATAAACACATTTATTTAATTAATTAAATTCATCTACATCTACTCCATTCTTCTAAATAATTAAATAATTTTAATTATTTAATTAAAACCTTTTATTCTCCCAAATTTAAATAAAATGCAAATTTTATTTAAATAAAATCTAAATTCTCCACTAAATAAAATATATTTTTATATTTTATTTTATTCTTCAAATATCTTCACAAAAATAAAATATATTCTTATATTTTATTCCTCTCATTTATCTACAAAATAATTAAATAAATCTTTTTATTTAATTATGCCTTATTATCTTCACAAAAATCATTCTTATCTTCTAAAAATACTTTCCTCTTGTCACATAAAAGCAAAAGCTAAGTTACAAAAGCAAAATCAGTTTTAAAGCATCTTTAAAGCAAATCTTCTCTTAAATTAGAAAAATAAATTCTAATTTAAGAAAATCAAATCTCATCCTCATAAAGAGAGGAGTTAACTCAACAAAGCTGCTTTTCGAATGACATGTGTCTTTCTTCCATTTGTTGCACGTTCCTCAACAACCCTCCTCCATTGATCTTTCCTTTTCTTCTAAACCATTGAGCTTCCCTCACCTTCTTCTATAAATACCACCCTCTCCTTCTTCATATATCACTTATCATTTGTGCAAACTTATGCTGCAGGAAATCAAGCGCGCCTTTGGCACCCATTTTCTTCAGCATTCATCTCATCCTCTATCTAGTGTGTTGAAGATCACCTTCAATCACACGAATATCAGAGCCATTCTGTCTTTGTCATCTTCAAACAAGCAAGGGAGCAACGCTTATGAGGGATTCATTATCAAGATCAAGAACAAATAGGTGAGCAATGGAAAATGATAGGTAAAGAGGTTGTAAGTACATTTACTTTTGTTTGTTTTAATCTTCTTTGCCTTCAACTTTTGTTGATGTTTGGGTTTTATTATTCATTGATTTGATTAACCTATTTTCTCCCTCAGATTTTGGCGCCCACCGTGGGGCCCTTGCCCCTCTTACTAATCAATAAACTAAGTGTTTTCAAGTGACAAGTCCGTACAGGTGACAAATAGGTTATGACAGAGGCATCTAGCATATCTAACCCCCAAAGTGATGCATTTGCATTCCGAGTTGGCGCATCTGACCTTTCGGTGCATCTGACTTCCCAGATGATGCATTTACCTTGCGAATTGGTGCATTTGATACTTCGGTGCATTTACCCTCAGAAACTGCACATCCAACCTCTATTTTTGCACCTGCATCGTAGCTGCGCTTATACCCTGCATTTTGGCGCTTCCATTCTATCTAACGACGCATCCATTATAGTTGTGCATGTATTCTGTCTGTTGGCGCATCTACTCTATCTAACAGCGCATCTATTATAGTTGCGCATATACCTCTTATTTTTGCACATTTACATTCTATTTTTGTGCTTCTATACAATGCCGCATGCACTCCCTATTTCTGCACATTCAGGCTGCAGGGCAGCGCATTTGATTCTACTGGTTGTTTTAGGGTTTTCTAATTTTTGTGTGTTTGAACTAACAGTTGTTTTGCAGGGTTAGCAGCTGGATTAGGTCATTTAGATGCCTTACATAGTTCACTTAGACTAATTAGGGGTAAAGTAACAAGTGCATTTCATACAAACTTCACGTAGTTCATAACTAGGAAGGAAGTAACAGGACCCAAATTGCTATCTTTGCATTGTTCATTTATTTTCCTAGATTAGACCACTGCTATCTTTACAAATGGGAAAATGAACATTGCTATGTCTTAATCACTTTCAAGTTAACAAATGGGAAAATGAACAATGCTATGATCTAAACACTTCCAAGTTAACAATTGTGTGAGTGCACAAGTAGATTAGCTCATTCAGTTTTTCTATTTTTAACTAGGTTGGATTAACCATTGTACTCTGTTCTTGCAAGTGACAATAGGCGTATGCTCTCCCCTTAACTGGGTGATCAAAGTGCCAGACTTGTCATTCTATTTGTCAAACCTTTAGGGGGGCTTGCCCTTGGATGCACGCTTGTCCAAGTGGGAACAACCTTGAGTGGTAACAGGATAAAGCCAAGCCCTACCAAGCCACTTAAAATAAATTGTGCTTGAGGTGAAAACCTCAAGCAACGAGTGCTGTTGTGTTACACCAATGGCCAACCTCCCCCAAAACCCTCATAGGCATAACCCTTTGAGGCTGGGAGACTCCATAATGGAGAGTAGTGCCGCCACACATGTAACCACTCAAACGATTGCCCTAACTAAGAACCAATTGTGTAGCAAGCCAAAAACCCCTATTTGTTGATGCAAAGGGCGGAGTCCTTGAAGCAACCTCGATTCAAGTGACTCTTAGTAGAGGTAGCAGGGACAATCCTAAAGTTCAGTGGGGGTACAAGCTTAAGGAAACCCAGATCTGGTATGCGTGAGAAGTGAGTGTCGTGGAGGGGAGCTGGTGCTACCAGATCTTGGAGCTACATGCTTTGAGTGGCACAGCTAGAGGATTCAATGAATATTGTCACATCTAGCCTAGGTTGTACTTATTTTGAGTCAAAATAGTCCAAAAAATACAAAAAAATATATAAAAAGATAAAAATCATGAAAAACTTCTATGTGTTTGCTGTGTTTTTTCCATAATTGAACATCAGACTTGTTAGAAACACCAATTTTTTCAAACCAAAAGCAAAAAAATCTTGAAAATGTTCCAAAATTATGAGAAAAAAAGACAAAAAGCTAGAGTTGCACATTTACCACGACCTGTGGCACACCTGATTCGACTTTTTGCGCATCTGAACTCTGTTGTGGTGCATTTTCTAGTGTTGTGCATCTGATTCAAATTTTTGCGCATCTGAACTCTGTTGTGGCACATTTGCCAGTATTGCGCATTTGACCCAACTTTTGGCGCATTTAACATTTGCTATGGCGCATTTAAAACCTTGCTAATGTTGCGCATTTGAACTGACTTATTGCGCATTTACTCTGACTATTGCGCATCTGACTTATGTTGTTGCGCATTTAAACCAAAGAGCAAAATTCAGTACCTTCCAAGAGCAAAACTGTCAAAAACTTTTCAAAAAACCATCTTCAAAAACCTGTTTCAGTTTTTCAAAATCTGATCAAGACATTACAAATCAACCATTTCTCCCTCTCTTCCATACCATATCTACTTTTTCATCCACAATCTTGCCAAATCTTCCCAAATTCCTACAAGGTTAGAACCAAGAATACTCTAGATCACAATCAATACTCAAACAAACCTAGTAAGTGTCCAATATCAAGGGTTACTTATCCTTTGTCTCGGCACTCTACTAGTGGCTTATATAAGACTAGTCAACATCAAGTATTTGGATTTCTAACATCCCTACTTTGACTATAGCTTTGTATACCTTACTTGTTTGACATCACATAGATCTCAGAAGAACCTTGCTAAAACTTTGTATCATCCTAGCATCTTGCTCAGAGAATCCTTTTCACTCCATCCCATTTCTCTACCACCTTGCATGGTCTTAACAAGATTACAAAAACAAAAATAGATCGAAATGGCAGAGAAGATCATTCCAAACACTCACGAAAGTGAAGAAGAAATTTCCATGGATGAGATCCTTCACACGCAGCATGACCCAAACTTTCAACACCTATTGGAAGGAGTACTTGTTCAAGACCCCACAAAATTCTTTTTACATCTGGCAAGTCTAGGAGTCAAGCTCCCTAAAGATTATGACGTAGAGACTCTCAAAGAATATGAGGGAAGTAGACATGAGGAAGAAACACCTTCATACAAAAGCAAAACCAACACTGATGCTACAGATGCCCTAAGTCTAATGAACCAAAAATATGAAGATCTCCAACAACAAATTTTAGACATGAAAATGGGAGCATCGACTAAACATTATACCCTAGAGGATATTTCACCATATCCTTTTGATAGGGCCTTGGTCATGATACCTTTCCCCTCAAAATTTGAGGTGCCTAAGTTTGACAAATATCAAGGAAAGGGTGACCGAAGGGATCACATCAGAGAATTCAACGCTGCTTGTCTCGAGGTCGCACATAATGACACCTACCTTATGCGACTCTTCCCACGAAGCCTAGGTGGGAAAGCCATGGAATGGTTCTCTAAACTGCCACCTGGTATTAAAACCTTCAATAAGCTTGTAGACAAATTTGTCACCCACTTCTCTTACAATATTGAGCACTACACCTCAATATTGGATCTTTGTAACACCAAACAGAAAGGAGGAGAATCTTTCACTGCCTTCTTACAGAGATGGAGACAACTGGCAAGCAAGTTCCCACACCAAATTCTGGAGAAACAGATGCTAGAAATGTTCATCCACAATCTACAAACAGACCTAAGCTACCAAATCCAAATCCAATGTCCTACTTCTTTTTGCAAGGTCATTGAGATGGGCCTCATCATAGAAAAAGCCCTAATCATGAAAGGCCAAATCAAGCTCTACAAAGACACTCCTAATACCAACACCAACAATGATAAACCTAGATTCTTGATGAAAAATAAGAACATCGTAAATGATGGGGTAGTAGATGCAAAAAATGCGGCACCTAAGAAACCAATTTTCAATCTATCAACACCTCAAAGTAACCCCCCACAAAACAAACCAAGAAATACTGAATCTAGGTTTACCAACTTTCGGCCTAGGAGAAAGTTCACACATTTAGATGAGTCACTAGAAACTACCCTACAGAAGCTAATCACCAACAATCTCATAACGCTTCCCTCAGCACGAGAGTACAAACCAAAGGTCAAACCCCATTGGTGGAACAACAATGACTTATGCAAATACCACCGAAACAGGGGGCACAAGACAAATGATTGTATTGCACTCAAGCATATAATCCAAGACTTAATAGAGCAAAACAAAATATCCGTTAATGGACAATCTCATGGACATACTTCCAACAGCGATCATCACGCATTCAAGGATCCTCTTCCTAACTACGAGCAAGGAGGACCTTCCAACAAAAATAACAGTGGCTCTAACAACACAAACTACACAAATGTTGGCTTCAACTATGTTGTTAACCATATCTCAGAAGGTGATTCACACATCAATGTGATCACTATCAACAAGGATCTGGATTGCAATGTTACCACCCGTAGTATAGGGTCACCTTTAGAGGAGCTTCCGCTCCCTCATCTAGTCAATACAGTATCGTAGATCAACTCCACAAAACACTTGCACACATCTCCATGTTAGAACTTCTGTGTTTATCTCCTTCTCATAGGTCCATACTTGACAAAGCCTTAGCAGAAGCCTCCATCCCCACAAACTTAGCTAAAGAAAAATTCCAAACCATGGTCAGTCACATCACCTCACCACATTACCTATCATTCACTGAGAAGGATGATATGTCAATCACTCAACCCCACAACGCTTCCCTGCATATCGAAGCTTTCATACATAAGTACAAGATCAAAAGAGTCCTAATAGATGGAGGGGATGGTTTGAATATCTGCACATTAAAGCTCATCCTTACATTGGGGTTTTCAGGGAAGGCTATCGATCCGAAAAAAAAATCACCATAAAAGCCTATGATGAGGAAGAAAGAACGTCTAAAGGAATTGTTACCCTACCAATCAGGGCGGGCCCTATAGTGAAAGATGTAGCTTGTCAAGTCCTTGACATGGAGCTAGCATACAACATTCTTCTTGGGCAACCATGGATCCACACTTTGAAAGCAGTACCTTCCACATACCATCAATGTATCAAGTTCCCACATGAAGGTCAAGAGATCACCATCCAAGGTGACCCTAACCCCTTTCAATACTGTAACTCTAATGAGCCCAAACTAGAAGTTGTAATCCCCACCAACTGTGCTTCTGCCGCCTCTTCATCTCGTGTAGATCCGGTTACACTTGCTTCCTCTTCAGGAGCATCTCAACCTAAACTCCAACTCCAAGATAAGGGCCTCGGTGAGTACACGGTCTCCCAATCCCTCTATTTGGCACAACTACCTCTATCTCCTAGATCCTATGGGAGACCCATCCTAAGGACACCCAAAGTAGAGAGAACCACCAAAGGACCATTTGTGAAATGGGGAGCCTAGAAGATGAAAGTGATGAAAAAGATATCCTACAGTGGCTATACAAAGATGAAGGTAGTTCCTCAACACAACATAACCATCCCATTATACAAATGACACAATATGGTCAAAGCTTTCAAATGGTACAGAGAATGGGGTATGAGGGACACGGTCCACTTGATTCAAGAAAGGATGGCATCACTGAACCCATCCAACCTCATACCTTAACAGCCCAAGACACTACAGGGCTAGGGTACACTGGAGCATCAAGAAACAATAGAACCAACAAGAACAAAGGCAAACAACCAAAAGCATCCACTAGCAATCTGGTTGAACAAATTCAGAGAATGCAAATGTGGAGCGAAACTAATTCTAATGAGTATGAGTGGGATAGCCTCTCTGAAGAATTGAAGAATTGAATGGGCCTCTTTGTGAGCAGTGTGCTCGAGCAGTGAGCCCTAATTGGCAAGTGCCATTTTTGTAATTTCCTATTCTTCTAACAGAGAATAATTTTTGGGTTAATCACCCCGTGGTTTTCTCCCTTAACAGGGTTTCCACGTCAAAAATACTGTGTCATGTGTTTCTTATTTCATGGCAATGTTTTTGTGTTTGATTCAATGCTGCATTAATTAACAATAAAGTTCAAAAACGGAAATAATTAGGATAACTGATTCACCCCCCCCCCCTCTCAGTTATCAACAATTGGTATCAGAGCTAAGTTCCTCCTAATAGAGCCTAACAGCTTGAGGAAGATCTGGGAGTTCAAATGGATGCATATGGTTTAAGGGAGCAACTGAAGACTGCCCTTGAGGATCTTGAACAGTCAAATTCTGAAGTCAATGAATTAAAGGAAAGACTCAAACAGGCTGATGAATTCATGAGAGAATTAAAAGACAAATTAAGTCTCTCTATGAAAAAGAGAAAGGAGCTGCTCCAACAATTGGCAAGACAAAGTGAAGAAAGCAATACAAATGAAGAATTGACTGAGCAAACCAAGTTATGTGAAAAGTTATCAAAAGAAGTCATTATGTTAAGACATGAAATGGAATCAGGAACTATAAAATTTACTCAAGAGATTGAAGAAAAAAGAAAAGCTGAAGACAATCTAAGACAATCTCTTAAAGAAAAATCAGAAGAATGCCACCAGATGGACAGGATTACCAGACATCTTGAATCTGATCTTGAAGATGCCAAAGATAATGAAGAAAAACTTGAGGATCAAATTGCCTCTCTCAAAAGAGACCTTCAAACAGCAAATGAATATAAAGAGAAATTCAAGATAAGTTCTGCTCAACTTTCATAGGTGTGGATTCAACACAAAAAGAGAGAATAAAATATATAGCCATCCACCATAGCTCATTGGTCGTAGATGATCACTAAGTAGAGTTCCTAATCACAAAGAACAATCTATAGTAAAGTACCTTCCTACAACTTTTGAAGCTAAGTCATGTGATCATTAAAATCTAACCTACCACAATTGTGCATAGGTGAGAGATTGCACATCACACATAGTTCATCTAGCGAGTGAGAAAGTCACTCCTACTCACGTGGCAATAGCCAATGAAGCAGGGGAGCAATTGTAGGACTATCATCTTCTTGAGGGAGAAGGGTGTTATGAGCAGCAACAAGGTTTGGGCATTGATTGCCTTGAGTGGGAATTTGATGATTGTTGTTGTTGGTAATGTTGATGTGACAAAGTGGTGTTGTCGGCTCTTGTAGCAAGTTACAATTTGTATTTGTAGTTTCTCAAATAATGTTTATTTCTTGTGTAGTGCTTGTGAAAAAGCTCAGTTTATGAGTTGACCTTGTATTTGAATAATTCTTGCTATGTGAGCTCTTGTTATGTTTTATTCTATTTCTCTCAAGATCTAAGATTGTACTTGGACTTATGCTTGGTCTATAGCCTCGTGGGCTAGTTGATTAGCCCTGATTTCTCTCAAGACAAACACAACCCAATCCTCTTGAACTCTAGGACACATTGACATGAGATGCCAAGTGAGGAGCCACAAGGGGATTTATGAAAGAGTTTATCTTGAGGAATCTAACTCACTCTCTTGTTTTGATGTTTGATGTTTCTAAAATTTAAATGCAATTTAATCTAAGTGTATACAAAAGTAATTTACTTTATATTTTTGTATTTTCCCAAATTTAAATGTTGTCTAATTAAGCTACTTGTAGAAAATAAATCTTTCTTTATGTATGCAGCTAGATGACTTTTCCTCTGTGCAATGTGACTAAATTTTTTTGTTTGTGTTTTTTTGCGAGACTATTGAAATCTCTCGATTGTTTATGCAATTTTGATGATAGTGTTAGTATCTCTTAGTTTTTTGAGTTTAAGTGAGAGTGTTGGGATCTCTACATTATTTAATTTTGTGTGACAGTGTTGGGATCTCTTAGTTTTCAAAGCCCATGCTCTAATTTAAGAAAATAAATGCAAATTTAACTACTCTTAGAAATCTAAAAATTATGCAACAAATAATGAAATTACTAAATCTAACCCAATAAAATGCAAGCAATTGTTACTTTCCTTGGGTAATTTTGATCTATAAATGGAACCTATGGAAAATCAAACCTTCAAAGAAGCTTTTTGGAGAAGCCTATGTTGGCATATCTCCTTAGAAAGTCTAGCTTTTATGCCCTCTTTTGCAACAATAGGGTGCTCCTCCTTGATGACAGTAGGAAGATAAGGATATTTTGGATAGATAGAGAAATTGGAAACTATCTAGAAGGTAATGGAAGCTTTAAATTTTATAAACAAATTTGAAAAGGCACAAGAGACCTTTAAGAGTGTGAAAATGTTGTGGGTGAGGATTGTTGTGCAATGGTAGCCTAATCCTCTAAAGGTTATTACGATCTTCATTAGAGAGAGGGAATGTAATGACAACTTCTAGCAAGGAGATGGCCAAAATGTAAAAAATAATCAACCTCCTAAATACAAGATGCAAGGTGAGTATTTATGGGTAAGAAGCTTCACAAATTGGGGGAGAAGATTGGGAGAAGGTTGGAGAGATGATGGATAGATGACTAAAGAGTTGATTGAGAGTCAAGAGGAAAGGAGAATTAGTCAGGGAGTAGAGGCTCAATTAGGATTGGAAAGAACTCTCAATCATGATTAAAAATGGTGCAAAAATAGTTGAAACCAAATCAATCATGTGCTCCAAAAGATGATAGGGTCACACCTTTTGCAGGGCAGGCCACTTGGGTGACCCCACAACTTAAGTAAAGTTATTTGAGCAACCCTAGGGTCTCTTGGGTAACCCTATAGTTGAAGATTTGTGAGAGGCCTTTAGAACTTAGAACCTAGTCTAGAGGCTAAATAAGATGGATAAGAGGCTAAGAAGGATGAAGGAACTATCATCAGCTTAGAGGAAGTGTAATTTATTCCACATGGATCATGTGTTAGACTTGCCAAGTCATCAACAAATTGCCATGTTGGCCCATGCAATTTTGGGCACTTACATATTTGCCTCCTCAAGTATGATAGTCTACACAGAAGGTAGGTACCATGCACAAATATTGGAATTGTGGGACCCACACTCACCTATACTTACCTTCATTGTTGTCCTGCATCTAGACCTACAAAATAAATTGGTTAATCACGTGTAATGTAATAGTTTAGAAAGTGACAATGAAAATGATGAGACAACTTACCTTTTGGTTTGAGAGTTACTACCTTGTCATTTTCCCCCATTGCTTGCATGTAACCTACAAAATAAAGATTGATACACTAACTCAAGCACATGTTGATAATTGATTTGTTCAAAGTGTGAAATAAAGATGAGAGGACATATTGTTGATGCATGGTTCAATGTTTACCTATGTCACCTTGCTTCACCTTGATAACCTACAAGAAAGATGAAAGAATTTAATGTACTATGAAAACAAAACCTACCCTATAAAAGTAAAAATGAAGCAAAACAAAGGTCATTTTTACACTCAATGGCGAAGAAGAGAGATGAGAAAAAAGACGAAAAAGAGGGAAAATGATCAAACAGTGATGAAACTACACAAACAAACAACCAATGGAAAGCCTACGATGAGGGGATTGAGAAAATGGTCGCCTTTTAGCCTCTCATAGATCTCTAGGTGTGAGAAATAAGAAAAACTCTTTTGCAAACTCTAGCTTTATTTTTTGATCATTTTGGCTGAAAAAGCCTATTGAATATAAAAAAATTTATTGCAAACGATGTTTTTATGCTTAAGTTGGTTTTAAGCTTTTACTTTTTTATATTTAATTTTTATTATTTATGGGCCTATTGGGGCTCACTAGGGCATGGCTTGGGTCATCCCTTTTACCAAGGTAGGTCAATCAAGCTACCCTGCAAGTCACTTGAGAGACTGTCCTGATCATTTTTGTTGGCACAAACAATGAGAAATTTTAACCATTTTGAGACTTGATTGTTTTCACCAACTTATTGCCTTTTACCTAGTTTACAATTATTTTTTTGAAGGTTCTATTTATTTTTTATGAGTTTTTGACATTTTATGACTTTTTAAGGGTTTTTTACTTTTTGTATTTTTACTATGTTCAAAGGTCAGACTAAGCACTTCTTCCTTGTAAGACACCTACATATGGTGGAATACCACATGTGAGTAGGCCTAGTATATGGATGCATTGGAGGCATTGTTTATTACAAACCATGCCACTCTCTAGCAAGATAATTTCGCTAGAGTGGCATGGATATTGATTGTTCATTCATCATCCTACATATGTTGTGAGATCTTTGCGTACTGGAATGTTGATTAGAATGCTTTCTGGTTTCCTTCTATTCTAAGAGAGTGGAACATTACTCTCAATGATGTATATCACATCCTTGGCAATCCTATTCGAGGGGAATGACTTGCACTACCTAAGAGAGAGTCAAAGTGCTAGAGGCTAGCATGGGCATACATCGTAGGAGAGACTCAACCTAGTGATAGGCTTGTCATCTAGCTTACATCTATTCCTACACTTCCCATTCTACCCCTATGGAAGGTTTTGATCAACCTAATTATCACCCAGTTGTTGAGAGGCAAGAAGTTTCCTATGCTTAGATGGTGGTGGGCACTAATCATCTAGTAGCTAGAGCGAGGGATATTTTATGCATGGGGAGGTGACATAGTAGCCTTAGTCTATAGAGAGCTCTACCAGATTTATCAACACAAGGCACTTGCTTTCATTCACCCTTCCCTTGTGATGATATGGATCCTTGAGAACATTATTCCTTATCAATGAGTGATGCCTCCTTTGGACCCTATCCTTCTAAGAGCTAGGAGATAGGGTTGACTTGGGCACTTTAATGCTTCTATATGAGTGGCATCTACCTTGATCAACAAGGAATTTATTGCAGAACCCTACACAAAGATGGAGGGGAAGTGGCTAGGAGATAGTCATGAGAGGCTATTGCCAAGGAGTTTCCTCCTTGATAGATAGGAATGACTTAGTGGAGATTCTCTCTATTATACAAGTGCTACAACATCTTGGAGACAAGTACCCTAAGGGATTTCCCTTAGTTCCCCCATGCTACAAATATGTTCAAGAGTCTATTGACACACAACGAGGAGTACTACCATAGGTTCCACTTGTTCCAGGTGTTCCAATAACATGACCACTTTAAGGACTAGGCCAAAGGTAGTGATAAGCACACTAAGCCCAACCACTTACTAGTATAAAATATGATGATGAGACAAATGATGAGTCCAATGAGGACAACATTTCTGAGGGAGGAACATAGGAGATAATGTCAAAGGGAAAGGAGATAGCCCTAAAGGATGAGGAGGAAGCACCAAAGGAGGCCATCCCTACACCTCATACTATTTCATTTATAGAGTTGATAGAGGATGAGATGAGGATAGGTGATCCCTCATGGTATTTTAGAGACCCTCATGAGTACCAGACTTGCTCACTTTTTTTCTTGGTCCACTTGCAACTTACATTGTTTTACACTCTAACATAGGATTGATGCTCTTCTTTTCCTTTACACTTATGACGTAGGCACTGTTGAAGGATGGATAGACCTTTTAAAAAATACTTCCTTAGATGTCTTGGTTCCTATCATGGGACGATTCAGAGAGGCACACTTAGTTGATGCAGGGGTGCCTACACTAGTAATTTAACACACAAACATTCTTTCTCCCACTTATAATGTTAGTCAGGATGTGGCATTCAAGAGGAGTAGGAACAAACTACTAGAGGGGGAGAATGTCATGCTGTGAGAGATGGTTAACCTTGAGGTTAGCTAACTAACACCTAACCACTCATGAGCTAGGAAACCAGGCCAGTCACAATCACAAATTCACACACTAATCTCTTTGCAAGGACACTCTTAGAGGTCTCCTAGACAAGTTGACATGGTAGATAGTAGGAGGAGACCACATAGTAGGAGTCCTAGAGGGTCTATGGGCTAGATCTGACCTTGAGGTCTTTGAGAAACCTACTTCTTATTGCTTTATCTTTTTTTTGCCCCCTTGTATGGGGAGATTCATACATTTGTGTGCACATTTTGCTCTTCAACTCCCTTGATAGAGCTTTTGTTAGTGTGAAAGAGGATATTATCCTAACTAGTCTATTACCTAGCTAGTTATCCACTTAGGTCCCTTTCACACTAGGTTAAGTTTACTTAGGGACTTTTTACACATTATCCCACATTGGTTGTGTTTTTAGTCTCTTGGGTGGTATATCATATATATACTCATGTATAGCTCATATTGTAATCACTTAAAAGCTTGTATGTTTTGCATTCCTGATTGAATAGAATACAATATGTTCTTTCAATTTTGATTTATTATTTAGGATTTCCTTTAGTCATTTGCATTCTAGGTGGCTTCAAATCCAAATCTAACATGGTATCAAAGCATGGTTGTGAGTTGTGGGATATATTTTAGGAAATATAGGAGTGTAGGTCTATTATTTTATTGAAGAATTGAGTATGCTCTTTTGTTGCACCCTCAGATGGTCTAGAGAATTAGAAAAGTGTGAAAGAAATATCATATTCTAGGGGGTTCCTTTTATAACTTGCTAGTTACAGGTGCATTATTGGAGCTTCTTGGAGTAAATATGAGCTCACCATCGAGTTCAAAGCGGCTGAGAAAATTAGATCAACATTTTATTTCATCCCAATTGGACACCAAAGGCCAAATCTACAACGGTTTGAAGTAGGAGTTTTTTTGTGAAGATTTGGCATGTTGCTCAAAATTAGGGCATTTTAAGGCCAAATGACGCTGCCATTGCATCCAAAAGGCCTAAGAACCCCATTTTCATATAAAATTTATCCGATTTGGACAAAGTCACCCTCTAAGACAAAAAAATCCATCTTGAGCCATACAACCAGCCATATTGTATGAAATCATGAAAAAATTAAAAAAATTACATGTAGCATTGTGCATTATAGTGGCAATGCCACTCTTGATAGCCACCACAACCAATGATACACCTAAGTAGTCACCACCTCACCACTTGTGAGTGGCAAACCTTGGCTCACCACCAACGACATCTAGATCCATCAAAGAATAGATGGTGACACCCACTGACTAGTCCTCACTACCGCTTAGAATATTATGAGAATATTCACATAGAAAATAGCTAAATTTCACCTAGGCGGTTTCACACCAAAAATTTGGAAATTTTTACGAAGGAGTTTTTCTTTCAAACGAAATGCAGTTTAGGTATATTTTAGATGAAAGGAATATTCTAGTAACATCTTTGAAGCTTTTGGTGAATGATATCATCATGATTTCATGTTGACGTTAAGAGGTGTTTTTTGAATTTTCTAGCCCTCTCAACATTCCAGTTTTCATTTTTTGTACCTGATCTTAGGAAGGCAATATCTTGGTCATACAGAGATATTTTTTGACATTTTTTTTATTTGGAGTAAAATTTCATGCTCTTTGCAATGGTATGATTAGTTTTTTCTCAAGTGATTCTATTTTTCCAAAAAAAATAGTTTTCTTATAAGATCTTACAGGTAGTCGCAATTTTTCTAAACTTCAAACCTTTGTAACTTTCACATACAACCATGGACTGAGGTGATTCATTTTTTGAAATTTGATAATTTTTTGAGCACTACATATTGGTGGTAGTTTTAGGTTCCCATTATAATATTAGATTATACTTTCAGTATTTGAGTCCATTTTTGACCTTGTAAAACTCTAGAAACAACTCCAACATTCTATACACACCGATCTATAAAGTGCCAAATCAATTTTGTTTTGGAGGATCCTTGATTGAGTGAATTTGGGTGGTAAACTTGTGGTGGTTGATTGCTTTCATTTATTTTTTGTCAACACAATGGGGAAAACTCACATTGAACTTATATCTCCATATAAGTATGTCTCATGGAAACAATCAGTATGGAATTATCTAATGGGAAAAGGTTGTAAAAGCTCTGTAAAATAAATTATTTTTGAACCTACCAATGTTGGTGCAAAGGTAATGTGGGAGATCAATCATGAGAAAACTCTTAGGTACATTTGTTCATTATTTTATTTTGATCTACAATTTCATGTTGAATCATGCAAAACACCTAAGGAGGCTTGGGAGACTTTTGAAAATTTGTATGGTAAAACTGACAAGATTAAGGGATATCAGATTGATAAAGATTTGATGAATCTTGATCCTAAAGGTTTTGACCACATCTAAGACTATATCTCCAAGATTAAGAAACTAAGAGTACAATTAAAGGATTACAATATTAATAAGGAGGATTTATAATTGATTCTAAATGTGTTATCCAAGCTTGGTCTTGAGTATTTAGTATTTATTTTTGGCTTTCACACCAATCAATTTTCTATGGGAGTTGCATATGTTGAGCCTGTGTTTGATGCATTTTCAAATCTTTTAATCCAAGATGAAGTGAAGCTAATTCAAATGGGTCTCATCAAGTCTTCTATAGCACAAGCATTGGTGGCTAGTGAGCCCAAGGTACAAAAAGAATCAAGGAATCTTGCAAAGGAACAAAAGAATAAAAAGAACAAGTCACACAAAGATTATGAATCCTCTCCCTCAAAAGGGGAATTATGTAAGAAGGAGAAGCGCATATGTGCATATTTCAAGATATTAGGGCATGATGACCATCAATGTTATTTAAAACAAATTGATGAGTTGAAGCATATTTTAATGAAGAATCATATCAATTTGCCTTCAACTATGTTAAAGGGTTCATCATCTTATTCTCATTCAAATTTAGAGAAACAAAAGAGGCAAGAACTTGTTCTAATTCTAATTCAAGGAGATAGATCCTTGATTCTAGAGTTTCACATCATATGGTTTCATTGTAGAGTATGTTCTCTTCGTTTGACACTTGTTCATCACCAAACATCTTGATGGCTAACAACACATATATGTGTGTTTGTGGGAAAGGATCTAGTGACTTGGACAAAGGATCATTCAATGATGTTCTTTGTGTGCCTTCATTCTCAACCAATATCCTTTCCATCTATCAGGTCATATGTGGTGGGACAGGGAAAAGTGTTGAGTTCACACCAGATTCTGTGATTATTCAAGATTTGCATACAAGATATTATTACAGTTGGGGAGGTAGATTACCAATCTCGAGTGTACACCTTATCACATTTTTCTCCTATTATTCCTTTGGATGATGTACACACTCATGCATCTAGTGTGGATACTTTTGAGGAGATATAGTATGGTCACCTAAATCTTGGTGTTCTTTCAACAACTGAGATTCTAAAGACATGTGCTACCATTCCACCTCATACATCACTTGTTGCTTCCGATGAGACTAGTATTGCTATATCCATGGTTTCTAGTGATGCATTACGATAGGAGATTCATCATCTTCTAGATACAACTACTTGGGATGAATACTTGATAGACATTGTAGATTTGTTTTGTGAGTCCCATCTTGCTGACTTGGAGGACACTATTGAGGATATTCATATCCTCTTTGATGTTATCTCCTATGGAGTTGCATCATATTCTTTAGATGTGATGAGGGCACCTTTAGACCCTCTTGTTCTTTCTCCACATGATCATTTCTCACAGTTTGACATTGGCTTGGAGATCATTAAGTAGCATTTGGAGGAGTCATCTTCATCTTTGAATTTTGTTCTACATCAGTTTCCACAAGGTTTTGGATTGTCGCTTTCTTTAGTTAGGATTAGGACTCCTTATTTGATTGTGGCACCTTTTGGCACCAACATGGAAACACTTGAGCATAGTTTAGAGACTTCACACATCTTGTGTTTTCTTCCCTCATATTCCTTTCAGGAATGGGAAGACTTCATACATACATCCTTGGCTTTGATTCTTCCTAAGGGGTGGAATGTTATTCAATGGTATTGGAACATCTTCAACATTCATTTTTGGGCCTCCACCATTAGTGTAGGAGATTATACTTTGAGGGGGGTTGCATGGTCTCTTTGTTTCTCTCGTATGGGGGAATTTTTTCATCATATAGGGTTTTCTCCTTCTCATACTTTTGGAGAGCATCTTATGTTTTCTCTCTTTTGGAGATGGGTTTTTTCCTATGAGATTTTCTTCTTTTCTCCATTTGTGAGAGATTGTTTTGTACATGGGTACCTAACATGGCCTTGTAGCCAGGACCCATCATTACATCTTTGCATGTTTTCTCATTCTCCATAAGTTGCACTTAAGGGGGGTGTTAGTATGAATGGGGATATTTCCTAACTAGTCTATTCCTATCCAATTCTCCACTTAGGTCCTTTTCACACTAGGTAAAGTTTACTTAGGGACTTTTTATACATTATCCCACATTGGTTGTGTTTTTAGTCTCCTAGATGGTATATCCTATATATACTCACCTATAGCTCATATTGCAATGACTCAAAAGCTTGTAAGCTTGGCATTCTTGATTAAATAGAATACAATCTATTTTTTCAATTCTAATTTCCTATTTATGCTTTCCTTCATTCATTTGCATTTTGACTAGCTTCACAACCAAATCTAATTCAACTTTTTGTACTTAGATACTTAGACACTTATTTGTGATGACCAAGATTGGCATTAGTCTATACATAGTTGTAGTTAACGTATTTTATTTTGCTTCACTCTTGTGCACATCGATGGTTTTAGAAATTTTGTGTTTATTTAGAGATGTTTATGTTTATATATGCATGATACTATGTGTTGGTTCTCAAAACCACAGCCCCACTTCCTAGGACACAATCACATTCACTAGGCCAGGCTTGTCATCATGTAAGCATAATCAGTCCATCAACAGAACATGGAGGGTTGAAGGTCAACTCTACCGGAGTGGGTTTCATCCCCTGTACTTTGAGCTCAACTAGGCTCTAGAGGGATATTCCAAGGGGTATACCTTAACAAGTATCAATATTTCAAACCAGATGAACAACTAAAAACTAATGAACAACCAAACCCAACTCGTTTTCTTGGCCCCAAAACTGTCACTAAACCAAGAACAATTGGTTGTCACAAAACCCCTATATAGCTGATACAAACTGTGTGAATGCATATACACATGAAAGATGGTTTTTCCCCTAAACCACTGGTAAATATTTGTTTGATTTAAATAGTGTTAGATTGGTCTAATGGAGCCAAGACTGGTGCCAATCCAATTGGGCTATAGAGTCTCAGATGACAAGAAAGAAAACAATGGAAAGGAAATAAAGGAAATTTGATCTAAGCATAAGCTGTATCATATTGTAGGTTTTGTGCTTCAAACATACTCAATAATCTAAAAAAGAACTGCATGCATTCAATTATAAAGAACAAATGACAATTACAAGGCTTGTAATATATTTAAAATCCTATCACATTTTCAAATGTCCAATACAAACTTATCAGCAAATGTGATAAGAGGAAAACCCTAAATAAATACAAACTATCATGGAGACATTCTTTGCACAATCCCTACTACACATTATCTTTCATTTGTTACACCATCCCATTACTTCCCTACAACTGGACTTGGCATAATTTGGAGCCCTAGAAGCATTTTGGGCCTGTACAGGCTCCAACCAGCACCAAATAACCAACCCTTTCAAATGCCTTTGAAACATACATATAGCACTCCATGATCATGCAGCTCCATGTGTTGAAATTTAGTCAACAAGAAACCTGCAGGTGCCCATGTTGTATTAAAAGTCTTGCCCAAAGGCATTGTCAAAAGATTTGCAGACCTAAAAATACCCATGCCCTGACATCCTTCTAGAATGAAAGTACTTGCAAAAGGATTTAGCTACTGAGACACTTCATCCTTACATTTAATTCTGGTCCTTTTGCATTGAAGATTTCTACTATTTCAACTACCTGCAACTAACCTCCACCTGTAATTATTAATTGCTAGGTACCTACTACCTGTTGATAACTGAGAGGGGGGGGGGGGTGAATCAGTTATCCTAATTATTTCCGTTTTTGAACTTTATTGTTAATTAATGCAGCATTGAATCAAACACAAAAACATTGCCATGAAATAAGAAACACATGACACAGTATTTTTGACGTGGAAACCCTGTTAAGGGAGAAAACCATGGGGTGATTAACCCAAAAATTATTCTCTGTTAGAAGAATAGGAAATTACAAAAATGGCACTTGCCAATTAGGGCTCACTGCCCGAGCACACTGCTCACAAAGAGGCCGTACTGCCTACAAGGAGACACACTGTCTACAAAGTGATAAGAATCACAGTCTTGAACTGATTGGAAGCATCTGCATATGCTGGAGTTCAGTTCCGGTTAGGCTCAGTACACTGATCTGCTGCACTTCATCTCTCCTCTGTTCTTTATTCTGCTATCCTTTCACATACTGGATCTTTCTTGCTACTTCTGCTCTGTTCTGCACTTATTCGCATATACCTTGACACAATCACACCCTTCACAACTAAATCCATCCTCTATATATATCCGCACAAGTAATTTCATCACTTTTCTAGTCGGCATCCGGAATAGTCTAGTTTCTTACAAACTCTGTTCTGTCGGCTGAATCCTTGCTCACCAAGCAATGCGGATCAAGCATATACTTGTAGATATCATTAATCATGTTGGCCAAACATGATTCATGCCTTCACAACCTTTATCATCAACAGTAACACATCCGGAAAGTAGTCTGATACTCTGTCAGTCAGTTCTTCCTCTGTTTTCACTGTCTCTCAGGCATCCGGTACTCAACTATTCATATCTTTTTCCTTGTCCATCACCGGAGGCTAAATCCTTGGAATATACCACTCAAGGTAGTCCTCTTGACTTCCCCAAATCCGTACTGCACCAAGACACTTCCTCTGAGAGATCCGGACCAATCTGTCGGACCTTGCCACATGCTCTGTTCTTGTTCACTGGACCACAACAATCTTTATTCTGACTTCCGGTAGAGACACACCATGACTTGCGGATATGTGGGATGACCTTTGTTGCCATCAATGACAACAACCATGAATCCATATAGTGTCTCTTGCCAACAATCTCCCCCTTTGGCATTGATGGCAACACTTAGTGAAAAATGACTAAGTGTTTACACTATGCTCCCCCTTTGCTGATGCTCTGTCTTTATATATAATTTCCGGAACTCCCCCTTAGTTGGATTCCTCATTTTTCACTGCTCCTCACTCCCCCTTTGACATCAATGGCAAAGGGTAGGGTCCGCACACCAAAATTTTCAAAAATTTTCTGTACATAGCCGCATATTTACATACTCACATATACTGAAGAATGTCTACAAAGGATGTCTTCAATTGGATCAGTTCTGTAGCCCAACTTTGCTTTATTCTATCCAAAATTGAGATGTGACCACTCAACAAAAATGCAAAAGCTTCTGCCCTCTTGAGATCTGTCGGATCATTTGTTTGGGCGGTGGTCTGAGCATCACTGATGGCCTCATGCATAGTTTCTAACTTAGGGATTATAATCCTTCTAAGTTCTCTCATCCGGTTAGTGATATTCTTCCTTTCCTTCTCAAGATTCTTTATTTCATTCAAGACTGCAATAGTCTGACATTCTTGATTTATTATGGAGGAAGAGAGAGGATCAAAACTTTGAGATAAACTTTGTAGCTTGTCCTGTTCCTCTTTTATTTTCTTATCAATTGTTGCTGTTGCCTTTGACCAGGATATACAAAATTTGTAAATGTCACCGCCATCCTTAAGAGCATTTTCTAAGCTCTTTATTCCAATACTCATATTTCTCCTATCGTTAGAGATTAATCCTAATACTTCTGAAAATCTTTTATCCAAAAATTCCTTCCGGACCTTTTCTTTAGCAGATTTTTCTAGAGATTCAAAATGTGTACTAACACTGCTGACTAAGGTTTTGAGATTACCGGAAGAGGAGGCTGTGGGATCCTTTTGAAAAGATGGCATGATCTTTTCTAGCACTCCAGATGCTACCTCCATAAGCTCACAGTCTTCCATGTGAGATTTCAGCAGTTTCTCTTTGACTTTCTCATTTGCAAATGAGGCTATTTTCATTGTTTGCACCGGTGACAAAGAGTCAAAATCTAATGGTCCTTTTAGCAGGTACGGTTCATCAATTTCTATAGTGGCTTTTGTCAGGAATTCTTGAACAGTTTGTGCAGTGTCTCTTGCCGGAGACAGATGTTTCTTCTCTTCTGCAGTTTTGTCCTTTTGAATCTTTTCTCCTTCCTTACTCTTACCACTTTCAGTCGTGGTTTTCTCTGTTGGGGTGCTGTCAACCTCTTTTTCTTTAACTGCTGCTTCTTTATTTCTTTTACTCCCTCATCTGACTCTGTTTCCTCTTCATCCTTTTGGCTTTCATAAGCCCTTGTGGCTTTTGTCTTAGATCTTTTACCGGATGCCTGGACTTCTGGTTTTGAGCTTTTGGTTGTGGGAGGTGCAGATCTTTTTGATGATCTGGTCCGGGTGGAAGTTTCAACCGGAACACTTTCTTTACTTTTCTTTTCTTCCTCAGCCTTCCTCCTCTTTTCCCGGCTGGCATCAAGTGCCTCTTTTGAGATGCCTAGGCCTTGAGCAATATGCTCTACTTCTTTTCTCACCTTTCTCTTTATCTCAGGTTCCCTGAGTTCTACATGGATCTTTACACTCAGCTCCTCAAAGGTTCCAAACCTTTCTGCCTTTGGATCTTTGGGCTGACTTAGCATGTGTTGAACATGCAGCTCCACTATCTGTTCATCCACTTCATACCCCATGGGCATGATCCAGACAGTCCTTGGCTCCACCGCCTCCATTAGGCACTGATCAGTGTCCACCATAAGCACACTGAGTCTTTGTATTTTTCAACAAGAGACTGGGGAATTCTCTCTCTTGCTTGCATCATGCTTTGGAAGTTTTTGAAGTATCCCCATAGGGCTGTATTTCTTGCTTTGGCATCCCCAAGCCCATGTAGATAGTCTCTTATCTGGACTGCAACAGGTTTGTCATTCTGCCATACCCATTCACTTGATCTGGGCAGCTCATTCATGAAGTAGAAGAATAGACATACTATAAGAGTACCATACTTAAAGGAATTCTTCTTGTCCTTCTTAATTTTCTGTATATTTTCCATTAATTGGCTTAAGAGCAGTTTGCAGAGATCATATTCTGCATTCTTCCTTAGCATTTCATAGGCAGTATATACTGCAGTTCCAGATACAGAATTCTCCCTGCTGGAGTGATAGATCTTGCATCCTATTATCATGGACACATACTTGATATCCGGATCAGAAATATCTTCAATGGTCATTGCCCTCTTATCAAATTTTGATCCGGTGGCCTCAGTTACAATGTTATTTTTGACAGATTTGAGGATAGGTATCCCTCCGGAAGAGTATAGACCAGTTACTGCTCTAATTGCCTCTTTTGTGATCTTGCAGGGTCTATCCAGCCATAGGAAGTTGTCATGCATCCTGCTCAATACATACCGGACCCATTCATCTTCTTCAAAGTAGGGGAAATGAATGAATTGCTCAAATTGTTTCTTCTGGATATCCTTATACTCTGGTTTAAGCTCAAAAGCATTGTCTATCAGTTGCTTGTGATAGAGATCTCTCAATTTGAATTCCCCAAATTCCTCAATGCTTGCATGTATGTAAACCCTAATGTCTTCTGTGTGTAAAACTCCGTGAGGAACACTGGAAAATGCTCCTAAGGGATCTACCTCCAATGACTTGTATGGATGTTTCTTAAATTCAGGTCGGGGCCTATCTGAGATTTTCACTATATTTGGAGTAGCCATTTCTTCAAAGATTTGCAGTGAGATAATGAAAACGGAGAATACCTTATGCGCCTTCGGTTTGCACGGAGTGGTTGGATTGATTTCTTTATGCAATGACTTCGGCAGGAGATCTTTGGTGTGCTTGATGAATCTTGTTACAGAGCTCCACTTTTCACTTCTTCTTGAGTGCAGAATGAGCAAATGCTTTTTGAGAAATCCCTTATATTGCTCCGCAAACCCTAATATCTGATGGCAATAAATGCTCGACCTATATTATTCCGATTTGCCTTATCTGGATAGCTTGGAGTATCCCGGATCAGTCCTGATCAGTGAACATCATCCGGATCTTTCAATCATGAATAAATCGAGGTGACACATTACAAGAACATCCCAAACACTCTGTCCAATCTGCAGAATAAGACATTGCACTTCCGGATCTCTCCGGATCTTTTTGTAATCCTCTGTCATACCGGAGCATCTCCCGGAACAGGTCTTACTTGATCGATCACAACTTCTTCATATCTCCATGCGGACCTCTGAAATCTTATCTGGATCATCTCAAGACTTATATCTTTAAACCCTTTACTCCGCATCTTGTGCCACATCCGGCACCACTTGATTGGCTGGGGGAATAGGATTTTCTTTGAGTCTCCCCCTAAGCCAGAGCTCACTTTTTAATTTTTAGAAGAAATATCAGCACCAGAGTCTGGTGTGGATCCAACCTCTACATTCTCTGAACTTTTCTTCACCCAAATCTTGTTCATCTGATTCCTAACTTCATCCGCATTCATCTTTTGTTTACCCTTGTCTTGATTCTAATTATACACCGGACCTCTTTTGTCCTGATTCTTGCTTCTGCAGACTTTAGCATTATGACCGGACCTATTACAGATTTGGCAAATAACATTTCTTTGCATATTTGACTGATAACCTCTTGATTTGCATTGATTAGCCATATGACCTACTCTATTGCATGTAAAGCATCTACCTTTGAATGAATTGTTTACTTGCATATTTCTGCATTCATGGGATTTGTGTCCATACCTTTATCAGTTAAAGCACTGTTCGGAGAAGGATGAATTAATCTGATTCATTCTCTTTTTGCACTGATTAGCTTTGTGACCAAAGTGGTTGCAGCTGTGGCAGTATCCATTGAAAGATGGATATCTTTGAGCATTGGGCTGTCTTACCGGAGGTCTTCTAGGTCTATTCCTTGGATTTTTTGATCCAAAATTCTTTTGACCGGATCCGAAGCTTTCTCCTTTCTCATATCCCAAACCATACTTGTCATCTATCCTCTTTTGACTTCCAAGGAGAACTTCAAGTTGAGCAGAACTTATCTTGAATTTCTCTTTATATTCATTTGCTGTTTGAAGGTCTCTTTTGAGAGAGGCAATTTGATCCTCAAGTTTTTCTTCATTATCTTTGGCATCTTCAAGATTAGATTCAAGATGTCTGATAATCCTGTCCATCTGGTGGCATTCTTCTAATTTTTCTTTAAGAGATTGTCTTAGATTGTCTTCAGCTTTTCTTTTTTCTTCAATCTCTTGAGTAAATTTTATAGTTCCTGATTCCATTTCATGTCTTAACATAATGACTTCTTTTGATAACTTTTCACATAACTTGGTTTGCTCAGTCAATTCTTCATTTGTATTGCTTTCTTCACTTTGTCTTGCCAATTGTTGGAGCAGCTCCTTTCTCTTTTTCATAGAGAGACTTAATTTGTCTTTTAATTCTCTCATGAATTCATCAGCCTGTTTGAGTCTTTCCTTTAATTCATTGACTTCAGAATTTGACTGTTCAAGATCCTCAAGGGCAGTCTTCAGTTGCTCCCTTAAACCATATGCATCCATTTGAACTCCCAGATCTTCCTCAAGCTGTTAGGCTCTATTAGGAGGAACTTAGCTCTGATACCAATTGTTGATAACTGAGAGGGGGGGGGTGAATCAGTTGTCCTAATTATTTCCGTTTTTGAACTTTATTGTTAATTAATGCAGCATTGAATCAAACACAAAAACATTGCCATGAAATAAGAAACACATGACACAGTATTTTTGACGTGGAAACCCTGTTAAGGGAGAAAACCACGGGGTGATTAACCCAAAAATTATTCTCTGTTAGAAGAATAGGAAATTACAAAAATGACACTTGCCAATTAGGGCTCACTGCCCGAGCACACTGCTCACAAAGAGGCCCACTGCCTACAATGAGACACACTGTCTACAAAGTGATAAGAATCACAGTCTTGAACTGATTGGAAGCATCTGCATATGCTGGAGTTCAGTTCCGGTTAGGCTCAGTACACTGATCTGCTGCACTTCATCTCTCCTCTGTTCTTTATTCTGCTATCCTTTCACATACCGAATCTTTCTTGCTACTTCTGCTCTGTTCTGCACTTATTCGCATATACCTTGACACAATCACACCCTTCACAACTAAATCCATCCTCTATATATATCCGCACAAGTAATTTCATCACTTTTCTAGTCGGCATCCGGAACAGTCTAGTTTCTTACAAACTCTGTTCTGTCGGCTGAATCCTTGCTCACCAAGCAATGCGGATCAAGCATATACTTGTAGATATCATTAATCATGTCGGCCAAACATGATTCATGCCTTCACAACCTTTATCATCAACAGTAACACATCCAGAAAGTAGTCTGATACTCTGTCAGTCAGTTCTTCCTCTGTTTTCACTGTCTCTCAGGCATCCGGTACTCAACTATTCATATCTTTTTCCTTGTCCATCACCGGAGGCTAAATCCTTGGAATATACCACTCAAGGTAGTCCTCTTGACTTCCCCAAATCCGCACTGCACCAAGACACTTCCTCTGAGAGATCCGGACCAATCTGTCGGACCTTGCCACATGCTCTGTTCTTGTTCACCGGACCACAACAATCTTTATTCTGACTTCCGGTAGAGACACACCATGACTTGCGGATATGTGGGATGACCTTTGTTGCCATCAATGACAACAACCATGAATCCATATAGTGTCTCTTGCCAACAGTATCCAATGGTGAAAACCTCTCTGAGGCACCGAAGGATGGAAGGCTTGACCCTCTCCCCAATCTTACACAATAGGAGAGATCATTGATATTAATAGAACCAGCAGAACCAATCAATGTTAGCACAGGTGATGAGCCTAGAATGATCCACATGGCAAAAGCTCTCACAGAATATGAAAAACTAGCATTTACAGATTTCTTCAAGAGAAAACAATTCAACTTTGCATGGACATACACTAACATGCCAGGGCTAGATCCGAATCTTATCATGCATCATTTATCTCTAGCTCCAGGAGCTAAACCGGTCAAACAAAAACTCAGAAAGATGCATCCACATGTGGCCCTCATGGTAAAGGAAGAGCTAAAGAAACTGCTAGACATCGGATTTATCAAGCCTATAGACTATCCTGAATGGGTTTCGAATATAGTACCAGTGGCTAAACCAGATGGCAGGGTCAGAATATGCAATGATTTCAGGGACCTAAACAAAGCTTGTCCAAAAGATGATTTCGCCCTGCCCAACAAAGACATGATTGTAGATCTCACGGTAGGCCACACTATGCTTTCACTCATCGATGGTTTCTCGAGCTATAACCAGATAAAGATTGCACCCGAAGACTAACACAAAACAACGTTCACATGTCCTTGGGGCACCTATTGTTGGTGTGTCATGCCATTCGGTCTAAAAAATGTTGGGGCGACATATCAGAGAGCCATGACAATAATCTTCCACGACATGATGCACACCATAATGGAAGACTACATCGACAACATTCTGGTAAAATCACTTACTAGAGAAGGACACCTAGCAGTTTTAGACAAAATCTTCAACAGGTTGGAATAGTTTAATGTGTGACTTAATGCAAAGAAGTGTGTGTTTGGGGTTACATCAGGTAAATTACTGGGCTACATAGTGTCTGCAAATGGTATTGAAGTTGATCCAGCTAAGGTGAAGGCCATAATGGAGATGCCACCTCCTAAGAACCTAACTCAGTTAAGATCCCTACAAGGCAAACTACAGTCTATTAGAAGGTTCATTTCCCAACTGGCAGACAAGTGCCACCCATTCTCTCATCTGCTACACAAAAATGTCCCCTTCAAATGGAACGAGTCATGTGAATAGGCATTCCAACAACTAAAGGAATATCTCATGAAACCACTGGTATTAATGCCACCAATTCAGGGCAAGCCTCTATTACTGTATATCTCAGCTATACCAACAACTCTGGGAGCTCTCCTTACACAACAGAACTACGATGGGAAAGAACAGGCTATCTACTACACTAGTCGAACACTTGTTGGGTATGAACTACAATACACACCAATCGAAAGAGCATGTCTAGCTGTTGTCTTCGACTCACAAAAATGGAGACATTACATGCTATCACACTCTGTCAAATTGATAGTAAAAATAGACCCGCTCAAATATTTACTCAACAAGGCAGCCCTAACAGGGAGATTCTCTAAATGGGTCATGCTTCTCAGTGAGTTCAATATTGAATATGTCGACAGGAAAGCAATAAAGGGACAAGTACTAGTAGATTAACTGGCAGAAGCACCTTTAACAGATGACAACCCTCTAAGCTTTGAATTTCCAGATGACTCTATCTTCCACATAAATACAACAACCTAGAAAATGTATTTTGACGGCTCATACACTCAGCATGGATTAGGGGTAGGTATCTTATTAATCACACCTAATGGAGACACTATTCCAAAGTCATACAGGTTAATGTTCCCCTACACTAACAACGTAGTAGAATATGAAGCCTTGGTCATCGGTATCAAGTTGGCAGTTGAGTGGAACATCAAGGAACTTCAAGTCTATGGGGACTCACAGCTAGTCATCAATCAAGTGAATGACGACTACCAAATGAAGGATGAGAAACTGATTCCTTACAAATGAATGGTAGATGACTTCAAAGAATATTTTGTCAAGATATCTTTTGAATAGATACCAAGGATTGAGAACAAAGCTGCAGACTCAATGGCTACAATTACATCTCTCCTTGACATTCCAGGTCATCAAACACAATATGAGTTCTTAGTAGAGCCAGTGTCCTATCCTGCTTATGACACCCTAGAATCCCATATCATATGCCACATCGTAGGAGTTGATTCCCCTCTCTATGGTAAAATATTTGCCTATCTAAAAGAGAATACCCTCCCACCTGACCTCTCCAGTAACCAAAAAAGAACCTTCATCCAACAGGCATCCCGGTATGCCATTGTCGCCAACACCCTATATCGTCGAGGTCTTGATGGTACTCTCCTTAGGTGTCTTGATAGTGAGGAATATCAAACTGCCTTGAGCGAAATACACGATGATATATGCGGGGCTCACTCTAGTGGTCCTACCCTAGCCAAGAAACTCATTCGCATGGGGTACTGCTGGCCAACTATGGAACAAGACTCCTATCAGTTTGTAAAGAAATGCAAAAAGTGCCAAATCCATGGGAACCTAATCCATGCACCAGCGCAGGAGCTGCAACCATTAACAACTCCTTGGCCTTTCTATCAGTGGGGACTTGACTTAGTGGGCAAGATCCACCCTCCTTCCTCAAGCGGCCATAAATTCATAATCACTGCCACAGAGTACTTCACGAAGTGGATTGAAGTTGTGCCCTTAGCCAACATCACAGGCAAGCAAATTGCCTCTTTTATCCTGAACTATATCATTTGTCGTTATGGTGTCCCTTCGTCCATTATCACAGATAACAGACGACCCTTCAAAAACTAAGATGTCAGGGAACTATGCGAAAAATTCCATATCTAGCACTGCTTTTCAACCCCCTATTACCCACAAGGCAACGGCCAGGCTGAGGCATCAAATAAAACCATTCTGAAAATACTAAAGAAGACTGTTAATGATGCTGGCCATGATTGGCATGTCTAACTAAATTCTGCGCTATGGGCCTACCACACAAGCATCTGCACACCCACAGGTGCAACACCATACTCCCTAGTCTATGGATTTGAAGCTAGCTTGCCCATTGAAGTCGAGATCCCATCCTTGCGAGTCTCATTAAAAGGCTTCATATCAGATGAAGAGTACAGAGTAACTAGACTCCAAGAATTAGAGCTGCTCAAAAAGCGAAGGCAATAGGCCTTTAACCACTTGAAAGCATATCAGTAACGCATGTCCAGAAGCTACAATCACAAAGTAAAACCCCGGATATTCCAAGTCGGTGACCTAGTCCTAAGAGAAAATCCTAGAAATCAGCAAGATAGAGAAAAGAAAGGAAAGTTTGAACCTAACTGGCTGGGACCCTATGTCGTCATCACAGCTTATGGATTGGGGGCATATCAATTGGCTACGTTTGAAGGTGAAGTATTTGATGATCCTATCAATAGCATGCACCTTCGCAATTTCTATACTTGAAAGCCCCAATGCAAGGGAGTCCTGAAAAAATTAAAAAAAAATTTAAAAAAAAAATGAGAAAATAACAAAAAATCGTCCTACGGTGAAAACCTGGCAAACAGGCACCTAGGATAGGTACCATGGTGAAAACTTGGCAAACAGGCATTGTGTGTACTTTTGAGCTTCTCATGCAAATAAAAGAAAGTGGTGAAAACTTGGTAAACAGGCGCTATCTGTGACAAACCACTTCCTCCATCCGTTCTGACTTCATGTCTCATGTGTCCATCATTTCATTCATCTTGAATCGGTCCTTTGAACCGTTGTCGAACTACGTCGCCTTTGAGTTATCACGTAGGCAAGGCCATTCTTAATGCACCCCCGAGGCTTCACTTCACTTCACTCCACTCCACGGTCACGTCTGTTCCATATCTAGTCCTTCTGTCAATCTGAGTCCACGCCACTTTGCCATCGCCTAGGTCTTAGGTCCGCTAGGGTTTACCCTGAAGTACGTTGCGTCTGCGTCGTCACGTAGGCAAGGCCATTTAGCAATGAGCCCCTGAGGCACTAGGTCAATCCCTTAGGGTCTGTCTCTCCATGTCTATCTGTCATCTCACTCAAAATAAGTCGATCCTTGTCTAAACTGGAGGCAACTCCTCGACCTAGTTGCGGATTTGGATTCTTGAATGCCACTTTTCTCAGAGGATACCAATAAGGATTGCGATACCTTTCACTAGACAAGCAAGCACAACAAAAACAAGCTACCCAAACCAAAAGTCTTGACGCAAAACATCAACTTATCCAAAAACAAAAATGCAGCACCATATCAAAACACTCAAAATGATTCTCTATCAATTATGGCAAAAGACACATCTAATGCAAAGAAGTTTTGTCAACAGGTTAATTTACAAGGTCTTGAATTTTTGTCATTATGTCTTCCTATGCTACTCAAGGATGCCAAAAGCTAGAGATGCTATGATGGGGGCATAATTGTTTTCTTTGTCTGCTACTTGTGGATTAAACTTTAGTAATGTGACAACTTTTGTCTAACGACATGATCAATAAAAGATCATCGAGGACTCTGAGGTCTAAACATGAAAAGGGGCAATCCTTGTCTATTAAAATGCAAGAAGTACTCAGGTCATCTAGATTCAAGTTTGACTAGATTCTTGTATCAACTTGCTATATCAAAATCCATGCAAGGAATGCTCTGGTCATCTCGGTTTAATTATACCTTGATGCTTGTACTTCCTTCCAACATTTCAAAAAGTGAAAAATACCAAAAAGTGCCCAATGATGAAAGCAAAAACCTTGCAAAAATATCAAGATGACAATCCACACCCATATCCATCTCATATCCAGCAAATCCATATCATCCATGCAGTAAATAAAATCCTATAGCATATCAAGTGCAAAATCCTCATTTCCTCCACCTCTTTTCTTCTACTTATCTATATCATCTCTGTGTCGATTGAGTACATTTGGACATCTCAAAAACATAGCATAGACAGCATATCATATCACATGAGATAGTCATCCACATGATTAAATCATTTTGCATACATACATTAGGTTATCCACATACATTTGCATCAGTATATCAATAGAAACAAAATCAAAAACATAGACATTTCCATATAGAGCTGCATAATCATATCCATACACATTTACATTTACATATCAAATCATCCTAACATCCATCTAGTATGCATCACATATACAAGTACATCACCAAATCAATTACATACATAGCATATAAATGTAAGAACACATGCATGTAGACCATGAACAACTGCACCATCATATAATCATCAAAAACATGTCCAAATGTACAACATATCAAAATCTCTGTCCAATCTCTCATAGTCATATTATAAGTGTATACAAAACATAACAAATGGTGATACATGTCTTGGGGCACAATAAGTACATATATCAGCTATCTCCGCCATCCATCAAAAATGGGTACAAATCTAATCACAAATGGAACAACTATCTGGGTGTGCCTAATCCTGCTGCCGGGGAACACTACTCCTTGCACTGGCCTCTCCCCTGTCTCCCCCTGTTTGCTGTGGGCCCCTCACTGAGCCTATAAACTGAGACCCACTTGCCCTCTGTAATGCCTCTGACTGGCTCCTGAAGCTAGGGGCGCGATGCTCTACTGACACAGCTCCGTGATATAACCCTCTGTAGTACTGAGCCTATGCCTGGGCTCTAGTAAGCTCACTCTGAACCTGGACCACTTGTGCCTGTGCCTGCTGCACCTGTGAAACCAAAAAACTGGATGTCCCATATGTGCCCATGGCCATCACAATTGCATCTCTCTCTGCCCTCATGGCCCACATACTGGCTAAGGCTGCGTCTCTCTCTCTAGTCAACTCTGATAGCTGAGTTGCATCTGACTCTCTCTGTGACTCTGCTGCTCTCAAATGAGCCCTTAGCTGCCTAATCTGGCTCTATAGTGAAACCATAACCTGCTGCTGCACATCAGGCTATGGAGCTTGCTCTGCTTGTGCCACCTGCTGCACTGGCACCTGTCCCTGTGTCGGTTGTGCCACCTACTGTGGCGGCGGCATCTACCTCTGTGCTACCTCTGATTGAACTGGTACCTGGACCTGCACCTGTCCAACTACCTGCTGGCCCACAAGCCCCTCTCTAACCCTCTACCTCTATCTCAGTCTCCCATCATCTCCCTGCTCTCTCCTCCTCCTTCGTCCTCCCCTCCTCCTGCCAGCTGCACCCTCACCGTCTAAA
Organism: Cunninghamia lanceolata; assembly: GCA_027924645.1. Lineage (NCBI taxonomy): Eukaryota > Viridiplantae > Streptophyta > Pinopsida > Cupressales > Cupressaceae > Cunninghamia > Cunninghamia lanceolata. The sequence goes on along the minus strand of BSBN01000476.1, from coordinate 14,549,839 downwards.
TTGCCCTCATCTATATGAGGAGCTAACTCTCCTGGCCCTGAATATCTTGAGAATGGGTGTGCTGCGAACCACTCCTCGTAGTCTGGCGTCATGCCAGTGTCCACTATCTCCCTCTGCATGGGCCAAGTTGCATGAGGAATCTGTCGAAAGTCTGTCAAGGCCTCCTCATATGATGCCACATGACCCCACTTGTACCTCTCTGCATGAGTCCTAGCAAAGCGCACCTCCCCCTGTGGTCTGCCCTGGACCTGGCCAAATTGTCACTGCACTCTGCTCACAATCTGCCTCTCTAGAATGTACCTAGTCCTGCCAATAAGCTACCGCATCTGAAAGCAATATGGAAGCTCATCTGCCTCATCGTCCCATACCTCGCAGTCTATGTAGGGATGCCAGACAACTGCATCTAAGCCATCAAAAGCATGCCTCTAGTACTCCAACTTCCCTAGCCTGTGTTGGGAAATCACACCTGCATAGTCATAACTATAGGGCTCACCCCTCTGCCTATGAAATATGCATATCAGCTGTGTGATAGCAATGTGCTCCCACAACCAAAACTGCAACAACGATGTACTCGCAGATAAACTAGATCCTCTGTGATAAACCATCTGGTGCATGTCCCTATATAAGTGTGCAAGCACACACACTCCCCATGCATACCGGGTCCTGTCTGTGATCATACTCTCCAGCACCCTCCCCCAGCCGATTGGGAAGCTGTGCGCTCTCCTATCAAGGCATATCATGCCACTGATCAGTCCAACCACTATGCCCGGGAAGTAGTCATAATAGTCATGCATGTCCTGCCATGAAATCTCCTCCCCCACCAACTCTAGATCATCAAATACACATCTACACTCCTCTAAGCCATCGTCTCACTGCGACTCATACTCAACCAGCTCTCCCTGAATCGGAAGGTGTAGAATCTGGTACACATCCTCAAGAGTAACCACCATCTCCCCCATCGGTAGATGGAATGTACCATCCTCACTGTGGAATCGTTCCACCGCTGCCATCAACATAGCCTGGTTCGTGCAAACCTCGGGCATAAAGCAAACATAGTGTAGACCCATAGCGCCTAGAGCCTCACGATCTATCTCGATCAACATATACTACTGTAACAATGGCAACAAGAACTACTCTCGTGACATCAGGACAGTTCAAATATCCTCCTGCAACCAAACAACAAATAACGTCAAAGAAGTCTATATCTAAGCATAGCATACCGTCAAAAAAATCCATATCCAAGCAAGCCTACTCATAACAATCAAATTATCCTATCAATGACTTGACATATCAAATTAATCAAAATAGCATATCATCTCTCGACTAGATTCCTGGCAATCTCAGAGATCACTTATCAATTGATGCATCGATCAAGGTGCCAATTGGGTTAATTTCGTTAAGTCATTTGAATTTTAGTGCAAATGCACCAATCTAGGTAGCAGATGCGCTGATCCATATCACATGTGCCACTTCCCCGTGAATGCGCCAATCTAGAGCTTGCATGCGCCACTTCCTCATGAATGTGCCGATCCATAGCTTGTATGTGCCATTCTGGCACATGGGCAAATCCTTAGGTCACATACGCCATTTCCCAATAAATGCGCCACCTCATAGCTCAAATGTGCCATAATGTAATAGATGCGCCAGTTCTCATGTCAAACACGAAAAAACTAGCAAATGCACCCATTCAGGACTCAAATGTGCAATTTCCCAATATATGCGCCAGTTCATAGCTCAAATGCGCAATAATGACAAATGCGCCAATTTAAGGATCAAAAGCGCAACATTATCAAATGCACCACTTTATAGCATAAATGTGCCATAACGCAACAGATGCGCCACTTCGGAGGTCATATGCGCCAAAAGAGTGTTTTGGTACATCTGTCCTAGTTGGTTTTCCTAGCCATTAATACGCATAAAAATTAACTTTTGACATGTTTTAAAGAACTACATACCGGGGGTCCTACCTCCACTAGCAGATCGAACTGCCGAATCCGCTCAAACTGGTGCTCCTTGCGAGGAATATCCATTTGTCTAGCTGCCATACTCTCCTAAGCTCTCTAGAGGACTAATCAACTATGGCCAAGTGTACAAATGATTAGAATGTATGGAACCAGCTCCTTTATATATAGCAAATGACCCATTCCTAACTGCATGACAATTGTGGCTACTCCCCATGTCGTTTTCTCTGCACCATATCTCATTTTTCACCATCTTCTTCATGAGATTGTCTGTCTCATGCCATCTACGTTCTTCCCATCCAATCTCCCAAGGGGGCATCCTGTCGTTAAACTTGTACCAGGGGCAAAAAAAAACTGGGGCATGTATCACTGTCGAAAATTCTTTTTCTTTGAAACAACGTGATAAAACACATTGTATCAAAGAGGGGAAAAATGTATACACCTAAAATTGACATGACTCTACTTAAATAAATATTTTAAATATTTATTTCACCTTCGCATTCCTCTATCAATAAATAAATACATTTATCTATTTATTTGATTCACTTATTCTCATTTAATTAAATAAACACATTTATTTAATTAATTAAATTCATCTACATCTACTCCATTCTTCTAAATAATTAAATAATTTTTATTATTTAATTAAAACCTTTTATTCTCCCAAATTTAAATAAAATGCAAATTTTATTTAAATAAAATCTAAATTCTGAGGGCTTCATTATTAAGATCAAGGACAAATAGGTGAGCAATGGAAAACGATAGGTAAAGAGGTTGTAAGTACATTTACTTTTGTTTGTTTTAATCTTCTTTGCCTTTAACTTATGTTGATGTTTGGGTTTTATTATTCATTGATTTGATTAACCTATTTTCCCCCTCACATTAGGCATATTTGTGATTTCAAGCTTTTCATTGTTGTAGGAGCAGAGCATTGTTATTATGTTTGTGATTATAGATTTGACTTCATCTTCTTATGTGATTGAAGAGCCTTCATTTATGTGAGATCTACACTTCAAGGTGATATCTGTTGTGTTTTCAATCATTTATCATTTGGATTTTTGCCTCTATCCCGTAGGGATACGCACTCTCATCTAACAATGATGTTTGAGAGACATGAATGTCTCTTTGGTGCTTGATCGAGGCAAGCCTCTAAACACCACAACCCCGTCCCACACTCCTTTGTGATTGTAGGTTACAGGTACCGAGTTTCACAGAGTAGAGTTGTAGAAGGAGGTTGCAAACAACAAGGATTCAAGATTTGAAAGAAAGAGGACAAAGTTCAATATTTCAAGACATGGGCACTCCCACCATTGTCCTCCACCTTTTCTGGGGTAGAATGGAAGATACAGTGAATATCAGTGTCAAAATGAGATCTAGATTCCATGTATAAAATAGTACTTTGGACAATGGTGCTAGTGCCAGTGTCCCGGACTGTTCCGTATTCCAAATTTTAAAAAATAATGAGTTAACAATCTCTGTCCTTCACCTTAGTCTGAAAGGATTTGTCGTAATTCATCAATTTGCTTATTGTTTTGCTTATATAGGGTTTTAAGAGAATTTGAGCATTAAATTAAGATATTGTCTGATAAAATCTGAGCTTCCACATCATTCCAAGTGGCAGCCCAACCTATTAGGTGAATGCTCTTGCTTAGTGGAGATTTAACTCGGTTGATATGCCCTTGAATGTTTGATGAGAAGGGAGGATCTAAACCAAATCAACCACATTCACAACATGATCCCTGATTTTCATATATAACATTTTGGTGAACTCATGTTTTTGAATTTTTGCACCTTTTTGAGTTTTGTGTGATAGATTTGCATTCATTCATTTTATTGCATTCAGAAAATTACAAAAAAAACAAAAATTTTAAAAAAATTGGTATCTTAGGCTTGCATTTTATTATAATTTGAATTAATTAGAATTTAATTTATTTTAATTTCTATTATTTTCATTAGATCTGATTTAAATTATAGAAATCCATCATTTAGTATTCATTTGCATTGCATTTTCATGCTTAAATTGTCAAAAATTGCTTGAAATTGTGAATTTTTCATAAAAATCTAGTTTTGCATTAGCCAGGGTTTGTAGTCAAAATCTTGTTTCAGATTTTACTACCCTTTTCAAACACTCATTAGGACTGATTTATAATTGTAGTGTTGCATCATAGTGTCATTCTTGCAAAATTTCATGTCTAGGGTTTAAAAACCTTGCATTTTCACTAGATTTGGCCTTATTGTCTCTCTAGAATTGCATTACAAGCATGTTGTGAGGAATTTTGCTGCATTATTTTATTTATATTAGGGTTATTACCTGCTTTCCCTCCTCAAATTCCTTAGAACACCCTTTCTATTAGGCATTTACATTGAAAATTGATGAAAAATTGCATATTTTAGGTGTATTTTCACTAGGTTTTGACTTGTCATCACTCTAGACTTGCATCAAAGGCATGTTGTGAAGAATATTGTTGCATCATTAGGATTTTCTTAGGCATATTATTCTCTTTCCCTCTTTAAATTATTCACAACACCTCTTCTTTTAGTGATTTGCATTGAAAAAAGGTGAAAAAAGTGAATATTTTAGGTGTATCAACAAGCATAATTTGCCTTGTTACATTGCATTCAATTTAAATACATACAATAATCAATTGGACCTTGATGTGTTGTACTCTATTCCTCCTATCCATTGTGTTTGTTTTGAAATTGGTGTGTCCTTTTAGCTCTTTCCTTCAAACAAGTGCTTAGAACTGAAATAGTCACACATCTAGGGTGCCTTAATCATCATAAAACTTTGCATGTCTTGTCTTATTAGATCTTATTGTACATTGATGTTACAAGACATTTCATCACGGCATCTTCATCTCATTTCTCTTTGGTATCTTTACATGCATATATCAAAAACTTTGAGAATTTCTACAAATTTCTTAATATGAATCCTCATGTTCTCACTTATATACAAGCTATGTATTACAAGGATATATTTAAATGATCTTCAGTTGAAATACTTGACTATGTATCCGATTATGACAACTTCATATCTCTCATGAATACATACCCTTTGGTAGTAGAAGAATTAACAAAACACATTGAGAATAATGAGTGTGAAACTCCTCTTAACACTTTGGAATTAATAGCTAAAACATATGGTAATGATGATGATGATGATGATTCCATAAGTTATCCTACTTCTCCTATAGTTGAATGTCCAAGAACCTTAGATGATAAGACTATGGATAACTCTATTAATACTGCAACACCTAACCTTCCTAACAACACTATAACTTCCTCTCATTCCAATGCTCTCCCTGACCAAGATGTAGCATTAATGGATGAGAAAAGGTCTCTCACATTAAATCCTTTAGGGATAGATGTTGGGTGCAATTGAGAGGGAAACAATGTTAATTCAATCTTCACTAATAGAATTTGTAGCAATATTCCTAAGATAATTGTGTGAGGGGCACCTAGCGCACACTCTTATTGCTTAAAACCAGTGATCACAGTTCAAGGAGATCAAAACCCACCTAGACCCCCCGATTACATTTTCAACTATGCAAGACAAATAAATTAAATAAATCAAGGTGTTCAAAATGTGATTTCTCACACATACAACACTTGTAATAACATGAAAAGTAAGCAAGCACCTCATGTGCCCATCTCTCTTCCATGTTCTCAACCTATACTTCCTCCACCACCTCATCTTACTCCTAAAAGAGGTCAAGAATATGATCTTGTCGAGCAACTTCACGCTACTCTGGCTAAGATCTCTCTTTGGGATTTAATACAAACATGACCTACATACCATGGAATCTCAAAGAATCTTTAGAAAAGGTGATTATACCACCCGTTGTTAAGTCGAATGATGTAGCAACCCTATTAGATTGTATGCATGTGACAAAAATAGATATCCTCTTTCAACCACATGAGATACCATCGATAAAAGATGAATATGATTTGATTATGATCTTTGTCATAGTGAATTAAAAGTTGATAAAATGAGTTATGATTGACAATGGATTGGCTCTTAATGTTTGTGGCATTGACCTACTACACAAAATCAAGGTTGACACAACTTTAATCAAACCAGATAAGACTAACATTCGTGGCTTTGATAATGTTGCAAAACAAACTATGGGCATGATAACTTTACCCGTAATGGTTGGACCCATGACATTATATACTCTTTTTCATGTTATGCATTGTTCTCTCTCATATAATATGATTCTAAGTAGACCATGGATTCATGCCATGGGGAAGTTTCGTCTACCCTTCATTGATCGCTTAAGTTCATTTATCAAGACAAGCTCTACACCTAGAAAGCCAATCCTGAACCAAATAATTGTTTTCATATTGAAACACAAAAGAAAGTTAACAATCATACAAGTCTAAACAACTTATGAGTAGATTCAACAATGCCTCTTGCCACAAATAATGTTGTGTAAGACTCTAAACCATCGAATGCACTTTTTGGTGATGATTGGGGTTCATTAGATTTTACTCCTTCCTTTAATGGGGAATATAAACTTAATAACTTTGACACATCAAAAGTTGCACTGATCTCATCAAAGCAATCTTTAGGAACACCTCAAAAACCTAAAGTCTCCTTGATAGAAAACAAGGATAATACTCTTACTTATACTACAAATTACGAGACCTATGAGGCTTCACCATCTTCTAAAGAAATGGCATCCCTCTATGGTTGAGGATTTCAAATCCTTTATAACAACTATGACTATGTAGCTAAGGGATGTGGTGTAAATGAACAAGGGATTCGAGTACCTATAGAATCTGCTTCAAGACATTACTCAAGTAGCATTGGATATAATCCTTTAAAGAAAATAAAGCCTCTCATTGTCCTAAACCTAATATTAGTGCAATATCACCAAAATTATAACAACATGTGAGATATCTTGAGCCACTAAGCCACACTCATCATAGCAAATATTATAGTTGCTCTCACGGGTGGCCTCTTCCTAAATATGTATGTTCTTAACATTGGGATCTATCAGGTAAGTATTTCTAACCCTTTACCTCTGTGTTGTGTTTCCCTCATGATGTTTTATGTGTTGTTTAGGCCTCCTAAGATGATCCTTGATACTCTTGTAAGGTCAAGGATACCAGGAGATCACCTCTGTTGTGACCCTTCTTCTATTTGTATCATCATTCTTCTATATTGCCTCTCCTCTATTTTCATCTATTGTGTGTTGTCTTATGGACATAGCATTGCAGTTGGTGACTTGGGGGCACCCTCCTACATGATTGTCCCTAAGGCACTTGTTTCTCCTCTCTCGATTTATTGTTTATCTTCTTCTAGTGGTTCTATCTAGCTGGTAGATGATGAAAAACATATTATACTGATACAGACCTAGTGTCCCTTTAGTGAGAAATCAAAAAATAGACCTAGTCCATACATGACGATGGGGTTGATATATTATCTGACGCTTGGCTAGTAGAATCACTCTGTCTGATATTTTGATGTTGTCTTATTGCACTTACAAAACATAACAATACTGCTGCTCCGTGCACTTTGTTTATCTTGGATCTTTCTTTCCTCGACTCTCTATGTGAATGATTACATGCATTGTTGTTTATCATGATTGTATGGATGCTAACACCTTTTATTGCAGGAAATTTTGTGTTTGTGGGAACATTTGGCGATCATAAAGTACATGTCATCTCTGGGGGGCATGGGCTTTGTGAGAGCTCATGTTCCCTTATATGTTTTCTTCCTACCTTAATGTGCTTGATATCAGTACATGATATCAACCACCTTAAGGTGGGGGCATATATAAGGTAAGTTGTCTAATGATTTTGGTACTAATAAAGGATGTTTGTAATCCCTCTACGGAGGCGGGATGTTGTATCTCCAAGCGAGTGCACATCTTTCTTTTCTATATTGCAATCATTTAAGCCCTCTGTGGAGGTGGGATATTGTGCATATCCTTTTTATTCTAAACCATCTGTAGAGGTGGGGATGGTGTGTTTCTCGAGGAGATTGTACATCCTGTCCTTTTCTAAAAGTCCTCTAAGCAGACGAGGTGGATCTGAGACTATCCTAACCCTTAAGCGTGTCTTTGGCGATTGTTGTGGTGAATCCCAATCATCAGTGTGTGCTTGTAATGTGCCTGAGATGGCTATGAACCTAGCAATAGGTTTCTTCCATTACTTTTTTGCCGTGTTTTCTCTATGTCTTCCATGTGTGTGTATGGTGTGTTTGTTCCCAAGCATAGTTTAAAGACTGGTGGCGATGAGCTCTTCTTATACTTTGGGATTTGTATGGTGTGCTTGTTCTCAAGTGTAGTGTCAAGACTGGTGGCAATGATCTCCTCCTACACTTTAAGATTTGTTTGGCATGTCTATTGCCCCTTATGTAGTTTCAAGACTAGTGATGATGAGCTCTTTCTACATTTGAGTTGTGTGTTTACTTTCCTTGTACTTGCATTTGCATTTCGTATATGAAAAAATGAAAAAAAAATTAGTGCATTCACCATATCCATTGTGTTTTGCATGTCTTCAATGTTGTCTTCTCCATGTTTTGCGTGACTGTAACTGTCTTCTTCATGTTTTGTGTGCCTTTTACTGTATTCAATGTGTTTGGCATGTCTTCACCGTGCTTGGTGTGTTTGTTGACCTTACTTTAATGCATGTATTTACCTTGCATTTATACATACATTAAAGTGGAGGCTAAATGTTATATCAAAAAATGTCCCCTTTGGGGCTTTTCCCTCTTAAGGTTTAGCTTCTAGGTCCTTATAATACATTTAGAGTATCTTGCATGTTAATTTTGAGTCCTGATGAGAAAACCTTGAAGTCTTGTGGAAAATAGGATCTAGGGGGTGCTATTTTGATGATACCTAAATAAAAATGGGAGGGTGGACTTGGGTACTAGTACCCTAGTCTTGCCCTATTTTGGGTCTACCCTAAATTTTATGTTAGTTTTATGACCGTTATTTGGGTCCTATGCCGGCATCTCAAGTTTGAATTATGAAATTCTTAGTGGGAATCTTTGTACTTGCATATATAAGCATGTTTAGTGTTTCATTTGAAATCTAAAAGTAAATTAGAAGATGATTGTGAACTTTAGGCATATTTGTGATTTCAAGATTTTCATTATTGCAAGAGCAGAGCATTGTTATTATGTTTGTGATTGCATATTTGACTTCATCCTCTCATGTGATTGAAAAGCCTTCATTTATGTGAGATCTACACTTTAAGGTGATATCTGTTGTGTTTTCAATCATTTATCATTTTGATTTTTGCCTCTATCCCATAGGGATACGCACTCTCATCTAACAACGGTGTTTAGAAGACTTGAATGTCTCTCTAAGGCTTGACTGAGGAAAGCCTCTAAACACCACAACCCCCTTCCACATTCCTTTGTGATTGTAGGTTATAGGTATTGAGTTTCATAGAGTAGAGTTGTAGAAGGAGGTTGTAGACAACAAGGATTTATGATCTAAAAGAAAGAGGACAGAGTTCAACATTTTAGGACACAGGCACTCCCACCATTGTCCTCCACCTTTTCTAGGGTAGAAATGGAAGATATAGTGAATATCAGTGTCTAAATGAGATCCAGATTCCTTGCAAAAATTAGTACCTTAGACAAGGGTGCTAGCGCCGGTGTCCTCGACTGTTCTGTATTCTAAACTTTGAAAAATAATGAGTTAACAATCTCTGTCCTTCACCTTAGTTTGAAAGGATTTGTCGTAATTCATCAATTTGCTTACTGTTTTGCTTATTTAGGTTTTTAAGAGCATTTGAGCATTAAATTGAGATATTATTTGATAACATTTGAGCTTCCACATCATTCCAAGTGGTAGACCAACCTGTTAGGTGAATGCTCTCGCTTAGTGGAGATTTAACTTAGTTGATATGCCCTTGAATGTTTGATGAGAAGGGAGGATCTAAACCAAATCAACTACATTCACAACTTGATCCCCCCTTTTCATATAAAACAATTAGGCTCCATCTTCTCCTTTCTCATCAGGCCCCTTGGTCTTCCAGTTTTCCTTATTGGCAAATTTTCATTTCTGTGAACCAAAGAAGCCTCCTTTGTTTGTCATTTTGCCTTATCAACAAAGTTTCCTTTTGGCAAACTTGAGTTACCCATGACTTCCCCTTTCTCTCTTTAGTCAGAAAAAACTAACTTTTGCAAACCTTTCTATTTTCTCCTTTCTCCTCATCCTTCCTCTCTTTCACCTTATCGACAAATTTCCACTTTTATGAACCTATTGGCAAGTTTTTCTTTTTGCTGATCCCTAGCTGGCAACTCTTCATCACTTTTTCACCTTATCAATGAAATTCTCATCTTGCAAACCAATCATGCCTTTGCCTTTCTCATTATCAGTGAATCCTTCATTTGGTGAACCATCACCTCTGTCACTTCATCTTCTTTCTTTTCCTTTTCCTTCAGTCGATGAAATCTCCTTTTTGCTAACTTTGCTATCATTGGCTCTTTTCTGCTTTTTGGTTCCCTTTATTGGCTAATTGCCTTATCAAAAAAATTTAGAAATCATGAACCCTTTTGCATTTGACTAGTTTGCTAATCTCTTTTCTTATCTTTTCCTTAGCCACTTTCTTTGTGAAGACTTCCTAATGTTACCCTACCTTCTACTTTTCTTTAGTCGATGAATTCTCCAATTGGTGAATTTGCTGATTGATGAACCTAAGGTTTATTGAAGCAATACTTTTATTGATAAAGGCAAATGTTGTCTACCTTTTCCCCTTTGCGTTAGTCATTTTCAGCCTCTCCTTCACTTAGTCAGCAATTTCACCGATCGACGAACCTATTGATCGACAAACCAAGAGGTTTGTAAACCTAAAGATTTGTCGATAAAGCACTCCCTTTGTCTTCTTTTACTTTACCTTAGACTTTTTCCCTCCTTCTCGCTCCTAAGTCAGCTAATCGATGAATTGGCAAACTAATGAACCTACGAACCGGCAAACCAAAGGTTTACCAAACTAAAAATTTGCTAAGGAAAAAGAAAGGGCAAAACATAGGAATTTTTGAGGTTTTTTTTGGGATTTTCTTCCTTCCATCTAGGCTTTCTCATATTGGATTTCTCTAATGGAAGGAGGGATTTTTGGGATTTGGCCAAAATATGACAACATTTTGGTGACTATGCAAGGGTGTTTGCCTGCTAAACATAGGAATCTAGCTACCTTATACAATTCCTTATGCACAGGGTCAAAAGGAAAATTGCAGCAACAAGACCAAATAGAACTGAAAATGCCTCCAGAGAACACAAAAACACACAAGACAAATAATCTAATAATGAGAATGCTGCCTATGGAAAAGCACTTAGAGGAAGGGAAACCTAAAATATAAATAGGCCTACTCTAAATATTTACAAGGTTCTCAAAACCAAACTCAAAAGTACGGTTTGAGATGAATCCCATTCACTGGGATCAAAAGTGATTCGCTACACTAGTAGAAAAACATCAATAAATGACTAAAAAATATTAAAACTTGCATATAAATGACTAAGCTTGGTCACGTGACCATTAGTAGTTTATTACCGGTCATTTATAACGCAACCAAATTTATGACTAAACCATTTTTATTCATTTGTTTATTGTTTTAATTGATCAATTTGGTAGTATATTTAATCGTTAATTTAGTCATTGATTTAGTCATATATTTAGTCATATTTGTTTACTGATTTCTGTCAATTGGTAGTATATTTAGTCAATTTAATTGACGTGAGTAGTATATTTAGTCATTTTAATTAATTGATTTCCATTAATTTGTAGTAAATTTAGTCATTTTAATTTTTAATTGCCATCATTTGGTAGTTTATTTAATTGTTTTTGTTCATTGATTTCTGCCTAAAAGTGTTGGAAATGAGACAATGCCTTTGAGGATTAAACATAAAACACAGAAAAACATAATCAATCATTCATTTGCACATAATGAAACAACTATTAAGAAGGCAAAATACTGAAATTTTATTTAGAAAAGGTGTTCTTACAGCAGATACAAGACTTAAATATGTGTCTTTGCTTTGAAAAATGTGTTACAAAGTGTGTTTCTTAGTGTTGTGACTAAGAAAACTAAGTTACAATGCTCTATTTTTTGCTTATATAGCTCCAAAACATGACATAACTACTTGAAAAATGAAGCCTAAGGGTCCTATATCTAATCCCAAGCATGGGAGAGCATATAGGAACTAAAATTGACTAAGTTATCATTCTTAAAAATAGGGAAACCTATTTTACATCCCCAAGAGGTCTTCTTTCTTGACTTGGTCTCCCCTGGCTCCTAAAAATGTGCTCCAACTAGTTGTGAAGCTCCTAGATACCCTCAAACTGCCCCCAAGAAGCTCAAACTATTGTCCTTGTCACCATATTTGCCTTTACTATTTTCTAATCCTCTCCTAGATGCTCTCGTGATGTCTTTGACTTCTCATAGAACTACCAAAATGTTAAACCTTTTTTCATGAATGCTCAAACTCCCCCTTGAAAATCTTAACTTGTTGTCCTTATCATCCTTTCATGAGGTTTTAGAAGTTTTGGTCATGCAAGGCAGAAAGGCCTTCATTTTAGGGGTTCAAAATTATCCATAACTACAATCTTATGGGTTGGAAACTTCCTTTAACTCAAGTCATATAACCCTGTGGACTCTTAATTAACTCTCAAACTGGTAATAAGTGCTACCAAATTGACTGTTTTGTGCATTTATCCTTCACGACTGTATCATTGTGCTTATCAACACCATGACACTAAATTCATCTCTAGTTCATCATTTGAAAAGAAAAACTATCCACTTAATTAGCATCACAAGGCCATTACTAACACAACCAATATATGCCAAGTAAAGTTCTAAGAAGCACAATACTGTCCTTGAACTAATGACTATTTTTCTCTTCAAGTTCATCTGCTGGAATATTCAAGCCCTCATTCACTTCCTCCCAGTAGACTGGCATCTTGTTGCTCTAAAACATGAGATGAAACTTGCTAAGTTTGATCAAGCTCATTATACTCCCATCCATCACTCACCTTTGTTTGTACAGGCTGCAAATAATTGGATCATTGATGTTGATTATTATCTTGTGCATCATGCTCGAATTCTAGTTGTTGATGACTAACTTTAGGAACAAGGGGCTCTTACTGATCAAAATATGTAGTATAAGGTTGCTTAATTGACTGTGATGTTGAAGTTGAACGCATTTGTGCCTACAACATATGATCTTGTTCCAAATTCATAGATGAAGACAATGATGAATTTGATGTTGGAATTTTCTTAACTTGTTCTTTAAAACCTTGGTAAGTTGATGCTCAACTAGCCTATTTAAAGGTGTAAACTAAGATTGTGCATGCTAAGATTCCATAGTTGTCTTACCCGCTGCCCATGCTCTCTTTTACTCACTGTGAACTGTGCTTACTCTATCATGCACCCCCTTCTTTAAACATTGACAACATTATTGAGTTCCTACTAGATTATTTTGCTATGTCACTTATTTAATGTTGACTTATTGGATGAATGTCTAATAGAGCTCTTAAATGGACAAAGAAAGGCAATTTGATTGCTCCTAGGGATCAATTCCTCCTAGAAGCATCAATGTTGAATGTACCTGATAGTTCTTGCATAGTGATTGTTATTTATTGAGAAAGACTATCCTTATATCATTAATCTATCCTTAGGTAGAGTCCTATCATAGTGAAATCTCACAAGCACAACCATAAAGACTATTAACAAGGCTATACTCACTCATTAGATTTCTTAACAAGGTCACTACCTCTTGATCCTTGCCCTAAGTATCCCCTTGATTCATGCATAGTCCCTTTCATTCCATTATCACTGATTTTTCTTTGAACCCATCCATTAGCAAAGCACTTTGTGCAATAACCAGAGTGGCATTGGCAAAGGAGACAATAATATATGCATCAAACTCATCATTTACATTCATTTTAACTGTCCAAATTGCACTAAGAAAACCATGATAACTATAACACTTAATCTTGTACAAAGCCATTTTGTGCATCTTGTTTTCCATTGTCAGAAGAATCCTTAATGTGGCCTTCTTAACACAAGTTGTTCTCTCCATTTCAAGGAGTTATTTTGCAAATTCAATATTAGAATCCTCATATTTGGTAGGGCTATCACCATCCTTGCATTAGGTCATTACTCCTTTATTATGCCCTTGAATGCCTTAAATAATGACCTAATCTTATAAAGTATTGAATGTTTCTTCTAGCATCCGGACATCAACATCAAAACCTACCTATATTTGAAGTAAAATGGTCTCTACATTGTTACCTCATTTTTGTTAAGATACCTTGTGCATGATCATCATTTACACTTTTATCAAATAGAAGCCAGCGGGCTAGCTTTTTTCCTCTTTCCTAATAGAAATCTGCAAAGATATTTTTTATCACAATGTATGCAAGAAGCTTTACCACCTTCTCCATAATGTCTTCAATGGCTTCATCACTTAGTTTCTCACTTCCACCTTTATTATTTTTACTTCTTCACAACTTAGACCGTTGGTTTCAGGAATGAAAGTATACACAAAAAGAATGCAGCCATGAAAATGTGCAGCAAATATCAATCTACCCCAATATTCGTTAAAAAATTTAATAGCTAACTAACAAAACATGAAATGCAACTTGAAGAAAATTTAGTTCACATTGAGAATCACCCTTGAATTGCAATACTATCACAATTAATATGCTCAACCTTAATATTTCATCATGGGATTTTACATCTCAAAATCTAAATAAATGTATCAAAACTCTCTTAATATTGCTAACTGCTGCATTACTTCTTCTTCTTTGCTACATCTCCTGCCTTGGTCTACACAAACAAAACCCAACAATGCAATAAGTAAATTGCCCCTTTGTAATAGAAAGCAAATAAGTAACTTACTTTAACATATTCTTTGAAAGAATATTTACCTTCTTGACTCCACGGATCTTCTTAGATCTGTCCTTCCTCTTTTTTATTTGCTTCCTAGACTTCTCCACCTTAGTAGCAAGCCCATTTACAGGATTCACATAACATAACAACCATCAAGCTATAAAATAAAACACTTCTATTGGAGGCAACAAAATATAAGTACTCACAATTGAAATAACCTTTACGTATCATGGTTAGGAGATATTGACTATCCTTCTACCACAAAATACACAGATAACAAACAACACATAGCCATACATTTGCTAAATATTGGCCCACAGTTACCTTCTCTACATAACTATTTCATCAGAATAAATCTTGCCTTACTATTGTCACCCAAAAGGCCACCTTTGCTTGATTTCAAGAACTTATAAATATGAGTTGCATTATCACCGTTGATCTCAACGTACATCATAGAATTGTAATATAAATACTAAAAATCCAATAAGCATACCATATAGGCTAGTTATTACAAGATTGTTTCTTATATGATAGATGAATTCACATCAATAACAAAAAAAAATGTGAAAATAACAAAATAGGAGTGATATGATGATCTTGTCAATTATTGGGAATTCTACTTTAAAATGAGTACAATTTTGTAATCAAGTTATCCAAAAGAACTTTGGCAAAGCTTTGGCAAACTACTTACTAGCAAAGAAAAAACATGAAAAATATGATAGTTTGAGACACTAACTTTAAATGATGAATTTCTAAACTCTATTGCATAAAATTTTATTGAAAAAGGAAAGTACCATGCAACTAAATACAAAAACTCATCTTACAAATTTGCACCTATCATCTATAGACAAAAATCAGAATGCAAGCACGTGATCACAAAGAATACTGAGAGGGGGGGGTGAATTAGTATTCTATAAAACTTCTCTTTCACATACTTATTAATCCATTTACCACATTCAATAACATGAAAGCAAAAAAAACATAATAAGAGCAACCACAAAGTCATAACACATAAACATCAATATTTATACTTGGAAAACCCAAAAAAGGGAAAAACCATGGTGAGTGTTAGCTCACAATATATTATGATATCAAAATTGAATTACATGAAGGCTCACTACCCAAGGACTTACTATCCAAAGAAGTTCTCACCACAATAGGATCACTACCAAAAAGAAGAGAAGAGAAGATAGAGAAGGAAACACTCACTACTAGAAGAAAACTGCTACAAGTGCATCTACAGAATGCTAAGGTATAGTTCCATTTACAGCTTAGTATACAGACTAAAATGTCTTCATAATGTTTGCTCTACTTCAAATATTCTCTACTCTTCTGCCCTTACTATCCTTTTCTGGTCACAAACCACCTTAGATCACACACACATTGAATTCACACTATATTTTTCACACATTCATACTTCCAAAGCTGAAATCTATCAAGTATATATATATATATATATATATATATATATATATATATATATATATATATATATATATATATATATATATATATATATATATATATATCCGCATCAAGAATTTCCTCAAACTAGGTCGGCATGCAAAAGATAAAGCTTGTATATTCAAGTTATACCTTGTCGGCCTGTTATTGCACCCAAATAACAATGTGGACCCACTCAATCATGCAAGACTCTTCATATGAGTTTAGACCTAATATAGAACCACTTAGATTAATGATTCCGATCATATACCTTCACCGCATATCGATCTAACATGATTGTCAGCTTAACCCTTAAGTGCACATGTAACTAGCTTGACTGTCATACCATAACTTTCCATGCGAACCATATGTGACTTTGAAATTCATAACCAACATTCATAAAAAAATGTGGATCTGATGAAGGGGGTAAATCACAAAACACACAATAATAGAAATGGAACACAGAAAATAGAATATTTCTTTATTGATTTAGACAACCCATTACATTTCAGAAGCTCAATTACAATTAGAGGAACCAATCCTCCACAGGCTGCAACACACTACATCTACACACCACCAGGCTCTAAAATCTTCTACCTTCTGCAACCCCAAATCAACTAGGGTTTCTATTTTCCTGCCTATTCTTGAATGTACGCTTCCCCCCTTAACTCTACTACTGCCCAGGGTTCCCAAAAATGGTTATTAATAGCCTTTTTGGTGGCCAACAACCATATGACTTTCAGAGGAAATCAGGACTTGAACAATAAATCATGACTTCACTAGAAAGCTGTGAGTAACATGTCATAACTGCATAACAAGATCTTCAATTGCGGAGGAGTGCCAACTGAATTACTGTCATTATCTCAATGTGATGTCAGTACTTAGTCAATTTGGCTAAGTTAACCTTGCCAGACTAAAATACTGTACACATCTTTGTCTCAAGAGTTGTCTCTAAACATGTCAGGTTGGTGCCATCAATGACAACATCATATCAGTAGTGTCTCTTGACTATGTTTCCAACAATCTCCCCCTTTGGCATTGATGGCAACACTTAGTGAGAAATTCTTATTTTCTCCCCCTTACTATATACACTTTGTTTTTCTTCTTCCCTTGATATGTTTGGCCATTTTCACTTGATCTTCTTCTCTGCCTTTGACATCAATGGCAAAGGTGTATGTACAAGTAGCAAAATTGTGTCAAAACTCCAAAACTGTCATACTCTATCACATATGTACATGTATTATCTTTCATTTTAGTTAGTAGTAGGTGAGAGGATATCATTGTAGACAATCTTTAATTGTGCTATCTCTCCATCCCATCTATTCTTGGCTCTTTCCAAAACTTGAATATTTCCATTTATCTAAAAAATTAAGTCCTTTGCTTTCTGTACATCAGTAGGTATATTAGTGACTGCCTTAACTTTTGTGGCTTCAGCAGCTAGACTTGTCATGGTGTCAATTTTAGGACTTATTAACCCTCTCAACTGGCATATTCTTCTTTTTGTTTCTTCTTTTTTGCTTAGCATACTACTTAAATGTTTTTGTGAATATTTACAATTAATATCTCCATGTTGCTAATGGAATCAACTGCCAGATCATATGTCTTGGAAATATTCACTAGTTGAAGTTCCATAGCTTTGACCTTTTCTTCTATTTCCTTGGTAGTCTCAGGCCATGATAAGAAAAAATTATATATATCACATGCCTCCTTGATAGCACTCTCTATATTCTTAATACAGGAGACATTGAGGCCAAATTTATTGGTCCTTGTAGAAGATCAAACTCATCCAAAACTTGATTCTCCAAAAATTCTTTGATAGAATCTACTAGATCATGCAAGATAACAGTGTCTCTTGCCATATCAAAAACTTCTTCTTCTTTGTTCTACTCAGGATGTTCCAGGTCCATATTCTCTTGTTGATCAATGTTATTCTCTGCCGATGAAGGGATTTTCTCAACTTGTTTCTATTCTTGATCATTAACTTTGTTCATCTCATCAGTCTTCTCCTTGTTTGCTTGATCATCTGTTTGTTGATCTAGAGGAAGACTTGTCTCAGTTTGGTCCTTGTTAGTTGTGTCTATGCCATCAGTAGCAGGGGCTTAATTTTCTTTTTTCTTTATTTCTTCATCATTTTTGTCTAACCCTTGGTCCATGCTGACATTCAGAGTAGATGTGTTATCCCCAACACTTGTTTCTTCATTATCATATATGGTTAGAAGATGAAATTCCTTCAATACTCTCAAATTGATTTCCTCAATCTCCTTAACTACCTTGTCAATGTCATCTTCCATGAGAGTGTTCATCCTCCTCTTTGTTCTAAATTCTTTATTAAGCACTTTGGAGACTTTTTCCTTTTCTTCTTGAGTGATTTCAAGACATAGCTTTATTAGTGTATATTCTCTAAGTTCAATGTCCTTAGCCATAGCAGCTTATTTCCTTGCAAAAATTATACTACCCAAGTTGTCTGGGAGATCAGTAATTATCTCAATGAGGGTTTTACTATATATGTCCAAGTATTTGATAATAGTAGTTTCAATGATGTTTTTATCTACATCATCATAGTCATCGTATAATTGAGCTATAAGTTTCAAATTTCCATCAACTGTTATGGCCTTTAGGAAAACTTCAATACTTATAGTGGCCTCTATCTCTTTAGACTCTGGTTTCTTCTCCTTTCCTTCTTTTGCTACCAGAGGTTTCAGCTGACTTAACTTTCATTTTCTTAACCTCCTCATCTGATTTTGTTTCCTTCTCATCAACTCTTATTCTCACATGCATTATTTTATCTTTTGTATTCTTTCTCATATGACTTGTTGCAGGGGCTTCTACACTTGTAGAGGGTGTGGGATCGAAGGATATAGATGCAATTTCTGTAGAGGTGGATCCTCTAGTTCTTCTTTTAGTCACTGTTGGGTTCTCTAGTTTCCTCTTAAGCTCTTCTAGAGCCTTAACTGGTTCACTTTCCTTCTTTTCTTTTGTTGCCCTATCTTCTTCATCTTTTTCTCTTGCTTCTGAGATATGTTATTTTGTAAATCCCTGACTTTGTGCATATTCTTCAACTATTTTTCTTGCCTTCTTCTGAATTTCTGGCATTCTCTATTCAACATGGACTTTTGTTGACAACTCCTCATAGGTCCCAAATCTTTCTTCTTTGGGGTCCTTGGGTTTTTTTAACATGTGTTGGGCATAATTATCCAGTATTTTTCCATCTATTTCATACCCCATTGGCATAATCCAGATTGTTCTAGGCTTAATGACCTCCATCATGCATTGGTCTTTTGTTATAATGAAACATATGTCATTCTTGCATTTTTCAACAATTCCCTTGGCAATCCTTTCCCTAGATTGCATAACTCTTTTGAAATTCTTGAAATAGCCCTATAGGGTTGTATTTTATTCATCATAGTTTCCTATGCTTCTTAGATGATCTCTAATTTGTAGAAACTTGAAGGGGTATTTTCTCTCCTTTATCTTCTTTAGGTTTTCCATTAATTATTGTTGTAGCAATTCACAGAGGTCATAGTCTACATTCTCCTTAATCATCTGATAAGCAATGTATATAGCAGTACCAGAGACAGAGTTCTCCTAGTTGGTGAAATAAATCTTATATCCAATTACCATTGATGCAAACCACACTACATGATCTGTAATATCATTAATTGTTAGTGCCCTCTTGTCAAATTGGGCTCCAGCTACTTCTATCACAATGTTATTTTCACAACTTTTAACAAGGGCATGCTACCGGTAGAATTTAATCCTGTCACAATCCTAATTGCATCCTTGGTGATCTTAAAGGGATTTTTGAGCCACATGAATTCATCGTGGATCCTACTAAATACGTACTAGACCCATTCATCTTCCAAAAATGTAGGGAAGTCTCTGTACTTAATGAATTTCTTCTCTTCCAAAGCCTTATACTCTTCCTTCAACTCAAATTTGTCATCACTTAGATGATTTAGATATAAGTCTGAGAACCTGCTATCTCCATGCTCCTCTAGGGCAACATGAATGTAAGACCTAACATCCTCTGCATGCATTACTCTATATGGTATATTCAAAAATGCAACCATTTGATCAACTTCTATTGATTTGAAGGGATATTTATTAAACTTTGATCGAGCTCACTCAGTGATATCAACAACTTGTGGAGTTGTCATTTTTGTAACAATTCAAACAAATTTATAGTAGGGTTTTAAACTAAAAAATACCTCTTTATCTTGAACTAGGGTTTATGTTACTTGAATCACTCTAAGTTACTTTGAATCTCTGGAAATCATTAATATTGCTTAGAATTCTCCTTCAGTTTCTCTTAGACACTTGATAGCTTGAATGCAAAGTGAATTGTTTGTCAAATGAGCTCCTTTTTAACCCTTATTAAGATAACCTAGTTGTCATAAATGCTTGTTCTCCAAAATCTATCAAAACTCTTCACTATAGAATATAGTCGATTAGGATTGCTCCGCAATGCTCTATATTTGAATCTTTTCTATTGGAATTTCTTTCAGAAGATCTATCATATAAAACTTTTCATTACGTCTTCATGCCGGATCCGAGCACTGACTATTTGGCTAGGGAATAGGATTTTTAATACAGTTCCCCATGAGCTAGAGCTCCTAATCTACTTCCTGGAGGAAGTATCTGCACTAGAAGCTGGTGCAGATCCATCCCTGACCTCATTAACATCCTTCTTAATCCAAACCTTGATCATTTCCTTCTTGATTTCCACTGGATGAACCTTGTTCTTACTTTTATCTTCTTTCCGCTCTGTTTTCCTCTTCTCTATAGGATAGTCTCTTTTCTCATTCTTGCTTCTGTAGAATCTTGCAACATGTCCAAACTTATTGCATTGTAGCATACCACATTCCTCTGTCCCTAATTCCTTCTATTGATTGGATTCATTATTGATCTACATTGTTAGCCATATGCCCAAATCTATTGCATTCAAAGCACTTTCCATTGAAAGATTGAGCATTCCTTGCATTGTTAAAACCATTCCTTACCAGACTTCTACATTCATTTGATCTATGACTAATTTTCTTACAATTGAAACATTGACCAGAGAATGATGGAACATTCTGATTCATTCTACTCCTACATTGAGTAGTCTCATGACCAAACTTATTGCAATTAAAATAATAGCCATTGAAAGATGGGTACCTTTGAGCATTTGGCTACTTGACCAGAGGTCTTCTAGGTCTTCTTCTATGATTCTGGAATTGGTTACCTTTGTTTTTCATCATCTCAATGTTTGCTTGACCTGATTTAGAACTTTCTCCTTTTTCAAATCCAAACCATTGCTTGTCATCTAAACTCTTTTGACTTTCAATCAACTCCTCAAGCTTTGCAGATCTTATTTTGAATTTTTCTTTATAACTATTAGCTGCTTCTAGATCATATTTCAAAAGTAACACATCTTTTCCCAATTTTTCACATTCCTCAGACTTATCCCTCACAACCTTATTCGGATACTCCTCAACTTTTGTTTTTTCTTCAACCAGCCTTGATAGACTATCTATGGATTCATGTGCTTCTTTTAGTTTCTCACTTAGCTATTTTCTTCTTTCCTGGGACTTCTTAATTTGTTCTTTTAGTTTTAGAATGCAATCATCAGCTTCTTTGATGTTTTCCACCAAATCTTTGATATCTTCTTCAGACTAGTCAAGATCTTCAAGACCAGATTGTAGTTGTTCATTGTTAACATATATACAATCACCCATTTTAATGGTACCTAGATGACTTGCTTCTAGAGAAGTGAGTTATCCTTTTGCTACCATGTGTACACCTTCCCAGATCTTCCTCAAGCTATTAGGCTCCTTCCAAGGAACCTTTCTCTGATACCAATTGTTGATCACAAAGAATACTGAGAAGAGGTGGTGAATCAATATTCTGTAAAACTTCTCTTTCACATATTTAATAATCCATTTACCACATTCAATAACATGAAAGCAAAACAAACATAAGAAGAGCAACCACAAAGTCATAACACATAGACAATGTGGAAAACCCCAAAAGGGAAAAACCATGGTGAGAGCTCACAATATATTATGATATCAAAATTGAAATACATGAAGGCTCATTGCCTTAGGGTTCACTGCCCAAGGACTCACTATCCAAAGAAGTGCTCAATATAATAGGCTCACTACCAAAAAGAAGAGAAGAGAAGATAGAGAAGAAATGGCTTACTGCCAGAAGAAAACTACTACAAGTGCATCTATAGAATGCTGAGGTGCAGTTCCATTTATAGATCAGTATATAGACTCAAATGTCTTCATAATGTCTTCTCTGCTTCACATATGCTTTTCTCTTCTACCCTTACTATCCTTTTCTGGTCACCAAACAGCCTTAGATCACACACACATTGAATTTGCACTATATTCACACACATTCATACCTCCAAAGCTTAAATCTATTGAGTATATATACATATATATCCGCATCAAGAATTTCCTCAAACTAGGTCAGCATGCAAAAGATAAAGCTTGTATATTCAAGTTATACCTTGTCGGTCTATTATTGTGCCCAAACAACATTGTGAACCCAATCAATCATGAAAAACTCTTCATATGAGTCTAGACCTAATATAGAACCACTTAGATTAATGATTGCAATCATATGCCTTCACTGCATATCATCTAACATGACTGTCGGCTTAACCCTTAAGTGCACACGCAACTAGCTTGATTGTCATACCATAACTTTCCATGTGAACAATATGTGACTTTGAAATTCATAACCAACATTCATTATGGAACTCTTATCATACCTTCTGAACTATAGGACATAATAATCTTTCATAGAAAAATGTGGATCTCATAACTGTTGTTTTGTCATAGAGAAATATTATCAACCTGAAAGCTGATACTAGAGAACTTGTATAATGTGAACCGGTAAACTTCAAGCTCTACAAATCTAGATTTAGATGCTCATGACATGTATCTTCAATTCTTCAAAACCACAAATCAAAATATTCATCGACAGATGAATGAGGAACAAATTACTTAGGTACTCTGCACTGTTTCTGATTTAACTCTGTTTACCCAGACTTAAACATTTCACCATATGACTTCTAGAGGAAATCAAGACTTGAACATTAAATCATGAATTCACTAGATAGTTGTGAGTAACATGGTAGAACTGCATAACAAGATCTTCAATTGCAGAGGAGTACCAACTGAATTACTATCACTGTCTCAATGTGTTGTCAATACTTAGTCAATTTGGCTAAGTTAACCTTACCAGACCAAAATACCATGCACATCTTTGTCTCAGGAGTTGTTTCTAAACATGTCAGGTTGTTTCCATCAATAACAACATCATATCAGTAGTGTCTCTTGACTATGTTGCCAACAACAAGTGCATCAGATTCAGAGGCAATAAATTCAACATGTATTTACACAAACATGACAAATTCAATGTGGTTATATAATGCTTACCAACATATCCCTTATCCTTTGAAAAGTGCCTACGTTCTCATTCTTTAAGTTCCTCTCTAAGGTTTCTTTTATGGAGTTCATCTTGAGTATCTTGGCCTTCCTTCCTGAAATGAACAATTGTTAGTATGTTTTATACTATATTGATAAGTTATAAATAGAAGTAATATTCAACATATTTAAATACCCAATATGATTGGTCAAATAACATAAACAAATTTTATTTTACTTTTCAAATAAGAAAAAGCTAGTAGAAACACAAAAGAATAAATGGAGCTAAAAAATGGATGGAAGTTCAATTGCACAATAGGAATACTTTCTCAAATGAAAAGCAAAGTTTTGTCAAAGTATTTATTATTTATTAGAATAAAAATAGTCAATCTATCTACACTTGGTTTCTAAACTTATTGAACCCTAGTTTTCAAATCAGTTTGACTTAATTCTAGAACATAATAAGGATGGATGAAATAGCTATAAGCCTATAAATAATCCTCTATTGATTCCACACATTCAGAACCACATTCAGCTTAGAATAGAAGCTAGTTCTTATAGAAAAATGAAGATTATAGATTGATTATTAAGAACTAGAATGTTAAGAAAATCAACATTTTCTAGCTCAAAAAATTGTTAGAGGTCTTCAACATAGATATGTTAGAAATATACAAGAGTATTATACTATTAAATGCAACCCATATTACATAATTTTAGGTACAAACACGGTGAGAAAAATGAAAGAGGCCTCCAACAATATGTAGTTTATAGAGATAGAAAGCTATAAAGTTGAATAACCACCAACAAGAGCTGCACAAAGAAGATGCTTTGAAAACTTTTCCGACATAGATGATTAATAATGTCTAATTCACAAAAGAACAATAAAGTTCTTGATAATGGCTTGCATTGACTTAATGCAAGAATACTGCAAAGTAAATGGAAAGACATACACTATTGTATAGCTAAAACTTCTTTCATTTTGGCACCTATGATAAGTATAAGACTAGAATTTGTAGTGCTAAGAAAGTGAGTTGGAAAATATTTTTAATAATAAACATCCATATTTACATGTTTATGAGTTACATAAGGCTAAAAATGAAGTTGTCTCTTTGACCCTAAGTAGTTGTAAATTTTGTTAATGTATATTAATTTTACACAATATTCTCTTGCAAATATACATCTTCAAGAGGAAAATTGATAGTAAGAATAACATACAAATTATACAATGTTTTTTATTTGACACACTATCCTTCTTGTGTAGGAGAGTTAATATTGTCAAACTAACTTGAGATTAATTTCCAAATAATTATAACCAACCTAATTCTTCATATAAAGCTAAGAGCATCATTGATCCAGGAAACCTTTAAGACAAAAATAAACTATACAAATTTAGCCAAAAAGCTTTCTGAAATACACACCTCTTAAAACACCTAAAGATTTGTTACCATTGGATCTTATTTAGACTCTACAATTTATTTACTCACAGAGATGGATTTGAGTTGGACCCTAGTTTCACAAACTATGAAGTAGGTACTCTTCAAAGTTCGAAGTACATACTATTCTAGTGATTTATGTTCCATCCAATGCATTGTACATAAAAAATAGAGATATTATTTAATATTGATAGATCTATATATCTGCTCTTTATCAGATATGTTGGCATATGGGTTTGATAACAATGTGAAATTTGATCAAACTTGGGCTTTTTTTATCTTCATCATCTCCAAACTATATCTGTGCTACCATGCAAAGTGCATGGCTATGACCAGTACTTGGTGCTTCCTTGTTGGGAGATATGATAAGATTGTCCTAATGAGCCACTCTCTCCCATGTACTCAACCAAAATCTAGCATGAATCTATTGGTTAGTGTTCTAACTTTTATCTAATGAGATCTGTGTTAGATTTAGGGACAGACAACTGAGAGGGGGGGGTGAATCAATTGTACAAGACTTTCTTCCAATTTAAACACTTAACTCTACATTGTTATTCAACAGCATAATAGTAAATCAATCATAGAAACACAATGCAACAATCAAAATAGAAGTACATTAACACAAAGATTTTGATGTGGAAAACCCAGTTAAGGGAAAAACCATGGGGTGATTAACCCAAGATTGTATTCTCTGTTAGAAGAATAGAAAGAAAAAAATGGCACATGCCAATTAGGGCTCAATGCCTGAGCACACTGCTCACAAGAGGCTCACTACCTACAAGAGACACACTATCTATAAAGAAATAAGTATCACCTACTTGAACTGGAAAATAGCATCTTCACCATGCTTGAATCAGTTCCATTTAAGTCCAATACTTCTGCTTTACCTTTTGCTCTCTTCCTTGTTACCACACACTCATCTCCATAAAGACACCTTTGAAATGACTTCATAATCCCTTATTTATACAATACATCAACTTGGGAATGATCATCTAAGTCAGAAAACATCAACAAGATCATCCGCAGGATGTGTAACTCATCCGGTCGGCCAATCTCAAGAAGAACACCATCATCCAGAAGTTATTCTTCAATTGTGAGCTCCAACTCCAATGCAGACCACCAACATGAACTAGACATGATCCAAAGACCTCCACAAGCTTGCCTGAATCACCAAGAACATCCACACTTCATCTGCTTACTAAAAACCTTCTCTCCTTCATCTGGAACCTCAAGAACATAGTATGTCATGACTGTCACAAAGGAATAGATGCTTGCAGACCTTCAAACCATGAACCAATTGAGTTGATACTTCACAAAGACTTCCTCAACACTCCCTCAAATCCGCAAAATAGGATAGTGTATTTCTGGATCTCACTGGACCTATTTGTATCACTCTGTCATCACTAAACACTTGCCAGAACTAGTTTTACTTGAGCGGCCACAACTTCTTCAAATATTCATGTGGACCTCTGAAATCTCTACTGGAACACCTTAAGACACATATCTACAAACCCTTTAAACCACATCCTCTGATCCTCATACTATATTGGACTTTTACCTTACTGTCATCACTGTTCTTCACTGTTCCTGATTGAGACTAATTTTCTCAATATCCTCAGCACATAGCTCATTCAATCCATATCATTAATGCAATAGGAGTATGTTTGACATCAATGACAACACCAGTTAGGCCCATACTTGCAACAATCTCTCCCTTTGTCATTGATGGCAACATATGATGTGAAAAATTGTTTTAACCATCAAGATAAGTGTTGGTGCCTGCATGAGCAGTCAGTTTTCAAGCATTCAAACATGCAGGCACCTTCCCAAAAAAATCCAAAAAAGTTCTAAGTCTTTGGGCCTCCTTAGCATGTTTCAGCATCATCTTCATATTTTCTTCGGAGGAGGTCATCATCATCATATTTCCAGGCATCACCCTGATGTTGCTTGCAAGGGTCATCATATTTTCTATCAGCCTGATCTTCTACGGGGTGATATTTTAACATCGGGTGATCTTAGTTAAGATCATCCTGATGATGTTGCTGCAAGGTTCTAAGTATGGCCTATTTTGCATCAGGGTCATCATATTTGAACATCGGGTGATCTTGGTTAAGATCATCCTGATGTTACTTGATCACTTCATTTTTGCTTTATCGCTCGGTGCTGCTGACATCATTCTTTTATCGGGGCGATATTTTCCCATTTGCATCAGCATCATTTTCTCTTAGGAGGTAGTCAGCATCATCATGATATTCTATCGATCAGATATTTCATCAGGGTCGTCATGTTTCAATATTGGGTGATATTTGGACATCACCCCGATCCTGCAGTGGAGCTATAGTGCAGCATGATATTTGTGCATGAGGGTGATATTTCAAATATCCGGTTATCTTTCGAATATCATCCTGATGCTGACATGATGGTGACATCATCAAGGTCCAGGGGTCATATTTTAACATCAATCATTTTATGGAGATCCCCCGATGTTGTAAATATGATGATGACATCATCCGAATATGAGGAGGTACACGAGGCAAATATGCTAATGACGTCAGCAGGATATGACGATGACGTCATCAAAATGTTTAATTATCGGGGTGATATCTTTTATCAGGTGGTGCGAATTATCCGGATGAGCTCGGTAGGATGTTTGTTGATGTCAGCAGGATATGACGGTGATGTCATCAGGATTTTCATCGGCCAGACATTTGGTATCAGCAAGGCAGGAGGATCTTTCTCCGACGCATCAGGTTGTGCCGATGAAGGCGATCGTCATGAAGGTGAGGTTGGTCATCAGGATGTTATTTTTTACATATGGTGATGAGGTCCGGATATGCTTTCCCGTAGGGTGATATTTTCTGCAGGGTGATATTTCATATCAGGGTGATGAATTATCGGGAGGTTATCATGCAGTATGATGCTGACGTTAGGGTGATATTTTTTACATATGGTGCTGAGGCCTGCTGACATCAGGGTGATATTTTGAGCAACAGGATATCATGCTGAAGGAGGATGACGATGAGGCTTATACTAGTGTCATTGGGAGCAAAAGCACCGACATCATATATGCTCGCGACCTAGTATATAAGGTGATGAGGAGGTCGCCATGGGGTGCATGTGGGATAATTTGATCCTGCATAATTTGAAATATTAGGGTGATAAATTTTGGTGGGAATGGTTTGCGATGCACTATCTACTGCATTTCCTAAGGCTACAGGTCTGGCACACCATTGATGGTGGACATGACAGGGTATGGGCGATGGCGTGAATGGTCAAACCACCCGATTGAAGATGTGGATTCCCAGGCAGTGGCATACAGCTCGAGACTTCCTGTCTCCTCCTTCCCCTGCTGCATTGAATGTTGAGTGCCATTTTCTTGACGCGTTGTATCTGGCAGATATTTTGATGCGCCATTGTACTGAATGCTGAGGACCTTCCTGCTATATATAGCAGCTTGTGTTGCTCATTTGTTGGTTGTTGAAAATTGGACATATCTAGCTCTGTAATAAGATACAATTGGTTCTGGTTGCTCTGTGCAGATGATCTTGTGAGTTTATGTATCTCTTGTTGTATGTTTCATGCATGAATCTACTGATTTCATGATTGGTTTTATATGAGTAATGTTGTATTTGCATGTGTTTTGTTATTCTGTCTCTAGTATTGCATGTATTCTTCTTCTGAATCTAGATATCTAAGGGATGTCTGAGATTCTAGAATATATAATTCCTGTATTGAATGCTTGATCTTTCAACTTTTGCTCAAAGGGTAGATTAAAGTGTTTTTAGATTAAGTGTTGGGAAAGATATACTGCAATAGGGATGCCATAAGTAGAGATGACTTAACACTCTGTTCTGGGAGGTATTTGTAAGGCAGATACCACAACATCCCCTTGAAATCTAGTTTTAGTGTGTTCATGCTGATCATTCACAGGTGTATGTCTATTGACTCCAAGCCCTGGATAGGCACCAATCTAGCTCTGTGTTGAGATTACATACCAGGTCCTAGTTTTGCATCCAAACACATAAAATCAAACTCATACTTCCAAATCGAACCATTAGGACTGTAGAAGTAGTTTAGGACCAAGATCCTCTGATTCACAACTGAACATAAGCCCAAAGCAGCCCCTTTGCACTTATCTCACAGTTTTGGTCTTCACACAGGAGGATTTATCTGCTTTGTATCAACATCCCAAGCCAACCCATAAGCATATTCTCATGGGTGTTGAATAGGGAATACCCCCCTAGGTTTTGTAGAGCCTGAAGAAGAAGAGGAGATAAAAATAGAGTCTATCTCCTACACTGTTGGCCCCTGGCCCAGAGATCCTGTTGATCACTGATGGCTACCTTGTAGGGAAATCTGGGAATGAGCATCCAGTCAGGGAAAAAACTAACAATAAGAACTTCTCCTTACTGTCACAAGTCCCCCTATCAGTAACAACCATTCACATGTCTTCTCTCCCTTCACTACTCCCCCTTTGATCAGAAACCACTCATTTTTCACATGTCTTCTCTCCCCCTTTGACATCAATGGCAAAGGGCACATACTTGCAATTTCCACCACTTCATAATCATATCTGTTGCTCCCCCTGAGTAGCAGCTCCCCATCATCAATCCAGACCACAAGATGTGACTGTGATATCCACCGAACTGATGCACATTAGTGCACCTTAGTTCATCACCGGAGGGGCAATAACCCCTAACTTCTCCCTGAGATACTCAAAAGAGTCCTTAGGTAGAGGTTTAGTAAAGATGTCTGCAATCTGATCCTTGGAAGGCACAAACTCCAATCTGACTTCATTCTTGTTCACTTGCTCTCTCAAAAAGTGAAACTTGATGGATATGTGTTTAGTATTTGAATGCAACACCAGATTCTTAGATATATTTATTGCACTTGAATTATCACAGAAGATTGTGATAGGTTCCTCATACTCTACTTTGATATCTCTTAGCATCTACTTCATCCACAAAACTTGAGTGCAACTACCTGCTGTTGCAATATATTCACCATGATTAGACAATTGAAATCCATCCGGTTGCTCTATGTACACTTCTTCCAAGTCACCATTCAAGAAGGTAGACTTGACATCCATCTGATATACCTTGAAATCCTTGAAGGCAGCGAAGGCAAGAAATAATCTGACTGCTTCAATTCTTGCGACCGGAGCAAAAGTTTCTTCAAAATCAATTCCTTCTATTTGAGAGTAACCCTTGCAGACCAATCTGGCTTTATTTCTGATTACTTCACCAACTTCATTCAGTTTGTTTCAGAAGACCCATTTTGTTCCAATCACATTCTTGTTTCTAGGTCTAGGAACAAGATCCCAAGTGTGATTTTTCTCAATTTGCATCAATTCTTCCTCCATTGCTTTAGTCCAGTTTTCATCATTGCAATCTTCATTCACTGTCTTGGGTTCAATCTTTGAAATTAGACAATACTCTTCTG
This sequence comes from Cunninghamia lanceolata, assembly GCA_027924645.1. Taxonomy (NCBI): domain Eukaryota; kingdom Viridiplantae; phylum Streptophyta; class Pinopsida; order Cupressales; family Cupressaceae; genus Cunninghamia; species Cunninghamia lanceolata. Next base: position 14,519,286 of record BSBN01000476.1, on the reverse strand, counting down.
AATCTTGAGCAATTCTCCTTCTTTTTTGTACTCCTTTGCTTTTACCACCTAAGATCTGATCTTCTGAGTGGTTCAATCTTACATACCTGGGAACTTTGGGAATTTCTTGCACTTTTGATTCTTGATCAGGCTCATTGAAACTCATCTCTTCTTCCTAATTTACTGGATTAGTTTGAATCTGACTTTCAGAGGAGGCTTGGGCTCCTTGAATCAGAGCACCATTTTGATCATCTTCATCATATTCATGAAACCTTGAGGGTTTTTCAATTCCTTCATCAACCTTCACATTTGTACTTTCTATTATTTTTCTCAGTCTCTTGTTATAACACCGGTAAGCTTTGCTTTGAGTAGAGTAACCCAAGAATATTCCTTCATCACTTCTAGCATCAAACTTTCCTAGATCTTCATCTCTTTTAATGTAACATTTGCTACCAAAAAATCTGAAATACCTCACAGTAGGAGTGATGCCAAACTAAAGTTCATAAGGAGTCTTACCGGTATTACTTCTAATTTGAACTCGATTGAGAGTATAGACTGCAATGCTAACAACTTCTCTCCAATAGATCTAAGGAACATTTGCTTCCATCATCATGGTCCTAGATGCTTCCTGGATGGTCCAATTCTTTCTCTCCACTACTCCATTCTACTGTGGAGTCCTAGGAGCAGACAACTGTCTCTTTATTCCATGTTTCTCACAGAACTCTATGAACTCACTGGATGTGAATTCTCCACCTCTATTAGACCTTAGACATTTCAATTTTAATCCAGTTTCATTCTCTACCATAGCCTTGAATATTTTGAATTTCTCAAGAGCTTCTGACTTCTCTTTTAGAAAAGTTACCCACATCATCCGGGAGTAGTCATCAATTAGTAACATGAAGTATCTATCACCTTGTACACTCCTAATTCTTGCCGGACCACAAAGATTAGTATGAACTAAGTCCAATAATCTAGTAGAAGATAGTTCCTTACTTTTGAATGTGACTCTACTCAACTTACCCAACTGACATTCTTTGCACAAGCTATTAGTAGGTTTCACTAATTTTGGAAGATCTCTTACAACTTGAGTATTGCTTATCTTGATGATATTATCAAAATTCACATGACACATCCTCCTATGCCATAACCAACTCTGATCAAATTGAACAAATAAGCAACTTTTACCAGTACCAACCAAGTGGAAGATATTACCTTTAGTTTGAGTATCGGATGAAATCTCTATTCCAAAACTTTCAAAGATCTTGCATTTTCCATTCTTGAATCGGAGATCATAGCCTTTGTCCACCAACTGTCCAACACTGAGAAGATTGTGCTTCAATCCTTCAACATATAGGACATTACCAGTTTTGTTCCTTCCATCAAAAGAAATAGTTCCTCTTCCTCTAATTCTGCCAGCAGAATTGTCACCAAACTTTACCACTCCTCCTTCATACCTTTCCAAATCTATGAATTTGTTTTTGTCACCTATCATATGGTGAGAGCATCCACTGTCAATGACCCAGTCATCCTTTTCTTCAACTTGAGCAGCCAGAGCTCTTTCTACAACAGAGGATATTGGTTCTTCTTCCTTGATGGCAATAAACACCCATTCACTTCTGGATTTGTTTCCTGTCTTTGATTCATCATCCGTTACTCCTTCATTATCATCTTCTTCATGAACATAGTAACAATTCCTTTGGAACCTTGATCTGTTAGGATTTGGCCTTGAAAATCTTTCTAGACATCTTGAGGAAAAATGGCCAATCTTATTGCAGTTAAAACACTTAAAAGGTAATTTTCCTTCATACTTACCAGATCCTCTTGGCAGTCTTTTTGCAATAAGGGCTTCAAGTTGAGCAGTTTTAGCTTCTTCTTCTTCCAGGTCTTTTCTTGCTTTTTCATACCATGAAAGTTTCCTTGATGAGTTCTCTCTCGGATCAAACCTTTGTTTACCTTTAATAGAGGCACTGGCTTTGAATGCAGATTCAGTCTTGGGGGGGTCATCTCCAAACTCGGTCATTTCAATGCAGCCAATTTGCCAACCAATTGATCTCTTGTGATAGGTGTATGGGCTCTGAATTCTTCAATGGCAACAACCTTGATTTTATAAGAAGCGGGAAGGGATCTGAGAATTTTTCCAACAATCTCATTTTCATCCAAGACTCCACCAGCATTTCTAATTCCACAAACAAGCTCATTTACTCTTGGCATAAAAGTAGTGATATTTTCATCTTCTCTCATTTTCAGATTTTCAAATTTTCCTTTTAGACTTTATAACCTTGCACATTTGACATACTTGTCTCCATGCAAAAGTTCCAGTTTTTCCCAAATCTCAAAAGTAGTTGGTAGGTCAACAACATTTGAAAGCTCTGAATTAGATAATGTGCTTAGAAGAGCTTCTATAGTTCACAGATTATTTTCAACATCTGTGATTTTACTTTGGGATTTCAGACCACCCTGTGGAGGATTATACTTCGTTGAAGTTATGTTCCAGTACTACATTCCCATACATTTCAAGTGACATGTCATGCGACTTTTCCAAAGATTAAAATTGGTTCCATCCAACTTCAGACTATCCTTCTTGTAGGATGACATCCTGGATCTCCTCAAGCGGTTAAGCTCTTGTAGAGGAACTTATCTCTGATACCAATTGTTAGATTTAGGGCAGACAACCGAGAGGGGGGGTGAATCAGTTGTACAAGACTTTCTTCCAATTTAAACACTTAACTCTACATTGTTATTCAACAGCACAATAGTAAATCAATCATGGAAACACAATGCAACAAATCAAAATAGAAGTACATTAACACCAAGATTTTGACGTGGAAAACCTAGTTAAGGGAAAAACCACAGGGTGATTAACCCAAGATTGTATTCTCTATTAGAAGAATAGAAAGAACAAAATGGCACATGCCAATTAGGGCTCACTGCCCGAGCACATTGCTCACAAGAGGTTCACTGCCTACAAGAGACACACTATCTACAAAGAAATAAGTATCACCTACTTGAACTAGAAAATAGCATCTTCACCATGCTTGAATCAGTTCCATTTAAGTCTAATACTTCTGCTCTGCCTTTTGCTCTCTTCCTTGCTACCACACATTCATCTCCATAAAGACACCTTTGAAATGAATTTGCAATCCCTTATTTATACAATACATCAACTTGGGAATGATCATCCAAGTCGGCAAACATCAACAAGAACATCCGCAGGATGTGTAACTCATCCAGTCGGCCAATCTCAAGAAGAACACCATCATCCAGAAGTTATTCTTCAATTGTGAGATCCAACTCCAATGTAGACCACCAACACAAATTGGACATGATCCAAACACCTCCACAAGCTTGCCTGAATCACCAAGAACATCCACACTTCATCTGCTTACTGAAAACCTTCTCTCCTTCATCCAGAACCTCAAGAACATACTCTGTCATGACTGTCACAAAGGAATAGATGCTTGCAGACCTTTGAACCATGAACCAATCAAGTTGATACTTCACAAAGACTTCCTCAACACTCCCTCAAATCTATAGAACAGGATAGTGTATTTCTGGATCTCACCGGACCTATCTGTATCACTCTGTCATCACTGAACACCTGCCGGAACCAGTTTTACTTGATTGGCCACAACTTCTTTAGATCTTCATGTGGACCTCTGAAATCTCTACTGGAACACCTTAAGACACATATCTACAAACTGTTTAAACCGCATCCTTTGATCCTCATCCTATCTTGGACTTTTACCTTACTGTCATCACTATTCTTCATTGTTCCTAATTGAGACTAATTTTCTCAAAATCCTCAACACACAGCTCATCCAATCCATATCATTAATGCAACAGGAGTATGTTTGACATAAACGAAAACACCAGTTAGGCCCATACTTGCAACAATCTGTGTTATTGTTCAACCATGTAGGTAGTGGAAGCATTATATCCTAAGCAAGGAGATAATCTTCCATATGGATCACAAACCTTTGCAATTCATGAAACATAGATACTACAAGAACACCAAATAACATCAAAATGAATTAAAAAATAATCAAACCAATAAAAGACTGGAAATAATCAGACATTTCCCAGGGCACTCCTCAGATCGTAACCATTTAGGATTACATGTATTTATGCCAATTTAGTCTCGATTTGAGGGAACATAGAGCTCAAATGTAACCCTGTATTTATTGGGCACACACTCAATATTCCCCCATCTCCCATCCAAAAAACTCCATGCAATAATGGTCACTTCATAAATGGATGTAGTTAGCAACTTGATATTACTCTATCTATTTATTTCTACTCTTAGATACTCAAAGAGTTTGTGATGCATTAATGAATTTGCCTACTAATTTTCAAATAACAAAGAATCAAAAAGAAAATAATAAATATTAGAATACACATCACAGAAGAGATGAGAAGAAAACAATCTAGAAATAATGATGAGGTATTGAGGTTAATTGATGAAAAGAACACATAACAAACTAAATCTCATTAAAGTATTAGAGGAGGGATAAAATAGAAATAAAAGGTTAAAGTATGAAGTCAAGATACCTTTTGGTGAGAAATGTAGACACTAAGGTTTGGTTTTGAAACTCAAATAAAAAACATGGATCGATTATTCTACAAATAATCTCCAAGGCTTGAAGGTTCAAAACAATGGATTTCAACACAAGTCTTCTTCCTTTTAACTTCTTTGTCTTTAACAAAATTTTAACATTTTTTTTATATTTCTAATTACTTTTTGGTAACCATAACCAACAACTATACCTTTCATCACTCTTTCTATCTTTAACATCTTTCATTTTTGCCACTTCTTTAGCTACCTTAAGATAGGTCAAAGAGTTGAGATTACAAGATAATCTATAGGGATTTGATGCTAAAATAATTGAAATAATGGCATCATCCATTACATAAAGTTATTGACTCTCAAGGAATAGTCCCCTAATAGCAATTCAAAGGAAAATGACTTAATAGATAATAAAAAAGTTCCAAATGAGTCTTACCATTAGGCAAAGGTTGGTTAAGGGAGCAGGAAACTTGTCCTAGTTTATATTTCATAGCCTATCAAACCAACAAAACAAATAGTAAATAGATTAAAAATGCTTCAAGAAAGCACTCTAGCCAACATCATTCTCCTTCAATGCCATTCGTCTTAATATTAAAGACAACCATTCCTAGCTGGTCAACCAAGTAGAACTTAGCAAAAAAATTACTTTTATACAAAATGAAGCATGCCAAACACCATTTCCAAATCTATTCTCTATTCTATAAATGATGGAAATAGAGAAAAGCTCAAAATTAAAAATTTGCAATAGGCAACCTATCAATAAAACAAAACCTATTATAATTTCCTAAAATTGGGCTTAACTTGAACAACTATTTAGCCTATCTATTATGCTTTAACAATTAACTATAGGTTAGAACATATCAATATTAGCATAAAATAGTAGGTGCAATTGACCTCAAACTCTTCTATGGTAATTGCTTTGTAAGGAAGTTTTCACTCCTCCATGAACATTCTCTATGCACATAGCCAAACATTTAAAGTTCTTAACCAAAGCTCCAAAAATGAGTATCTCATCATTGCACGACTCCTAATTTTGCTTTGATTATTTCAGTACCTGAGCTTTTGGTGTTTCTAGATGGAACCTATAGCAGAAAAGTGTAGTCTCCATCTGAATGAACCATCTTTGGTGCTCTTCCATGAAATGAGGGTTGAAAACATTAGAAGAAAAATAATACCATAATTCTAAAGTAATAATTTGTATCAAGCCAAATGTCAGAAAGTATAATTCAAAATACGAATCCTTACATCTTGCAATATAACAAGCACAATACAAAATGTGATATTATGTCTTTATTTTTTGTGTTAAAGTTTCATTTGAAGTGCGCATATATTTCCTCCACAGCTCATTTACCTAATACAAATCAAAAAGTATAACTTGTAGAATTAACTTTTTCTAATTTGAAAACCTTGACATTCTAAGCATGACCAAAGGTCATAACTTTGTAGAATCCTGAACAACAAACCATGGAAAAAGTGTTGTATAAATACCATTCCTTCAATCTCATCATTTTTCTTTCCATGTGACAATGCTTCTTCTATACTTTTCAGGACTGAAATTTGTCAACAATAAACTAGAGTTAACTTCTGCAAGCTAGAATTCCTAATAGTTAAAAATCCTATGACAATGCGATATAATATCTCCCCATATATAGTTCTTAGCATAATGTCTGTATGAATATGCCTGGCTTTGATTACCTAAAGATGCATCTCTAACAAGATTTTTGCATGTGCAATATGTTTTGCAATTGATCCACAGAGCAAACAATAATTGTATAACCCACCCAGTGACTAAGACTATTGATATTAAATTTGTGCAACCATTAACAAAATGGGCAAACAACACAATAGATAGAAGAATGAGAGTTTCCCTACTTCCCTAACAACCATTTGATTACAAATAACACTTAATCATTTCATTTTTAGAAAGAAACTGATGTCATTTACTATCAAAACAAAAGCTGTATAAATCAAAAAAATCCATGAAGCCTCCTAAATGTAGCTTAAAGCAAGTTTACAGGATGGCTTTCAACATAAGAAGCTTTCTACTACAGCTTTCAATGAATGTATTATAAGCAAAAAACAAAATTCTTCACACTTGAAGTAATGTAGTCAAACATTTATTCCAAAAATATGTTAGCATGTGTTAACTAAAAATAGAATGATTTTTTGCTTGGTTTCTTTTATCAATATGCCACGTGGAAATGGAATAATCACTAAGAAACCCTAACAATAAAAAACAAAGTTAAGGTTCAAGAAAGGAAATTCTAATGTACTATTGTGTAATGGTGATGAAGGCACTTATATGACATGACCTACATTCAAATCCCTACCATCGAATTGCCATCCATCCAAAGAGAAAATAAGCAATGTAAGGATTTGAGAAATATAAGTCCAAAGGGTTATGTTGTAATGGTAATGGAATCACCATAAGAGCACAATCAAGGAACAAATTCTTGTGACTATAATTATGTGATCCATAACTCTATTGGTCATGTGGCATAGTTGTGCTATAACAAATATAGGATGCATTCATGTGTGACCCAAGTTTAATGTGGCTATGTTGTGATAGAAATGGAGGCACTCATATGAGCACAATTCATGTACAGATCATTGTCATCACAATTAGGTGTCCAGTTACTCCAATGGACATTCGGTGCACCTGTGGTATAAAAATTATGGGCTGCATTCATGTCGACTCAAGTTTAACAGGTTATGATGTAATGATAGCATGATCCAAGAGAGATTACCTCTTGCTGCAATAAAGAGCCTATAACTCTGGTTGATATGTAGAGTGGTTGTGTTATATCAATTATGTGGTGCATTCAAGCACAACCCATGTTTAATGGGCTATTCTAGAGAGTGATCAAGATTTTCTAAACCTTATAAATGTTACTTAAAAGTGTACAAGTTAAACTACAGACCAAGTTTGTTACATACTTGAATGCAATCTTGGGTTACCACAAACTATAATAATGTGATTTGCTAATAACCATTATGGGAAGTATTAAAGAAAGACCCATGCTATATAGGATACATTTCCCTAATTAGGTTTACATACATTAATGATCAAACAAAAGCTTCCCACACACTCTAGGATACAATCCAAGATCATACCACACCCTGTCAAGACAACTAATTTTCTGACCCAAGATTTAAGGTTGTTTTTTAATACCAACAAAAGCATTGGTAAGAGCATGACTAGGGTACAAATCACAGGCCTTCGTATAAACATAAACCATAACTCTAGTGGATTAGTGAGGTTGCAATACCAGAAAGATTGAGACCTCATCCATTTGTCAGAATAATTTTAACTCAATAGTAAAAAAATACCCAATATCTATTTTTTTAGATACCCATATAAAGAAAACACCCAACATCCTTTTTTGAAATACAAATATAGTCAATAACAAAGGGTTCAGCAAACATCAATTTTTTTAATGCTTGGGAAAAATGATAACAAAATCAAAATTTAGAAAATTGCGTGTAATACGGGAAAAGGTTGAGACCTCGTTTGTTTCTTAGAAAAAACATTATCTCAATAGCAAAAAATATCTAGTACCATTTTTTTAAATACCCATTTCAAGTGAAAACCCAGCATTAAAATACCCGAACAACCAATAACAAAAATACTGAGCATTAGTTTTTAAACATACCTAGATATCCAATAACAAAATAACTAGCATCATAAAATTCAAATAGCCAAATAGTACTTCACAAAAACACCCAACATAAAATTTTTCAAATACCCAAATAAGCATAATGTATACATCCAACTTTTAAAAAAAATTAAGAATGGTTTGCTTACCTCTGAGACGATACACAACAAAAAGCTCAAAATCCTCAAGACATACTTCCAGGTGGGGAGCTATCTAATAGAAGGATAGATTTGGCCACGTTCTAGACATGTACTTTGAAGCACTGCTGGCAGGAGATTCCTCCACTAGGAAATCCCTTCAATTACTATTCAATATCTCCATCTTCAAAACACTTCAACCTCTATTTGTTTTCCCAGATTATTTCTTCAAACTAAGTGGTAGTTAAAAACCACAGGAAAATAGTGGTCTTTATATCATTCAATTTTTGTTATGCATATATATATATATATATATATATATATATATATATATATATATATATATATATATATATATATATATATATATATATATATATATATATATATATATATATATATATATATATATATATATATATATATATATATATATATATATATATATATATATATATATATATATATATATATATATATATATATTTGTATGCATAAGTGCTCGCTAAAGCCTAAATTGATGGCTAGGAAAATTTTCTCTCAAAAAACAAAGTTTGATGTAGTTCACTTATCAATTCTCTTTCCTAAAAATGTTTTTTTGATGATTTTTCCCTACTCTTTTCATTTAAAGAGTGAAGTTCTTCTCTCTTTCTATACAAAAATGTATTTAAATTTCATGATGTTCAAGTCCTTAATATTTAAGAAGTGAGCTTTTTAACCAAGGAGATCATTTTGGAACCAAAGACTTTTGGAATGTCCTCATTAAATTTTAATTAATTTCAACAAATTAGTACTATGAATCATATGTTTTCAAATTTGAATGTACATTTAGGATTAGAAGGATCTCTCTAGATGTCTAATAAAATTTTAGATAATGGTCTTGATTGGAACAAGAGATGATCTTGTAGTCAGACACCCAGTTGTTCCTAACCAAATTGGTGTTTGTGTGTATTTCTCTAATGCACTAGGCTTGTACAAATGGGAGTATAATGTTACAATGGTTTGTACTAGACCAAACATTTCTCAAGTAGTGGGAGACTTGAGTTGCTTTATGTCTAATCTTGGATGAGATCATTAGGGTGCAATCAAAATAGGCTTTCGAGATTTATGAGGTACCTTCAAGTACTCTATTTTTATTTTTTATTTTTTAATTATTATCATGGCGATTCTCTTAGGGACCAATACTCAATGGATATTCATAGATTCAGAAGATCCATAAATGGATAGATTTTTAGTTTATTTGGTGGTGTTATTAGTTAGACAAATAAGAAAATAAATGTCTACTACCATTGCTATAAAATACAATTAAGATTATATTTAAATATATATTTAGTTTATAACTTTTTTTAATGAAAGATTTTATATCATTTATAGGATTGTTTTGTTACTTGATACAAGAGCACAAATTTTATTTGATTGATAGAAAAGGACTAAGGGTATCCAAATTAGTCATTTATTTAGTCATTTATAGCTGTTTTACAAAAAAATAGTCATTTATTTATTCATTTATAGTTGTGTTGCAAAAAATAGTCATTTATTTAGTCATTTATAGCTGTGTTGCAAAAAATTAGTAGAATTTAGTCATTTTTAGTTGTCATGACTAAAATTTTTAGTCACGTAGTCATTTATTTGCCAAATTCTACTAGTGGCAATCAACTTGGAGAGTTAAAAGGCATTATCTTGCTTGCAATTGGTGATGATGTAACAGCCACTCCATAAAGCATAAAATTTGGAATGCCACCCAGCCTTAGCTCTATCTTCATACCATTTCAACACCAAATCTCCCCCTTGGAAGACTCTATCAACTAATTTTCTATCAAAGGTCCTCTTGACCTGATCTTGGTGGGATTCAAGGGTCTTCATGGTAGCATCCCTTTTTTCTTCAAGCTCCATCAACTTAGCACACCTATCTGTCATAGAATCATTCTCCAGCAACTCCAACTATTGGGCTAGCTCAAAGGATAAATTCAAGTGATAATGGAAGCCTTGCTTCATTTTTTTATACCAAAATGAAAGGAGAATTGCCAATGGCCCTCTTAGGGGTAATCCTATCATCCCAGAGAGTTGTCTTCAAATTGGAATGCTAAGCTCTTTGATTATCATCCATTGTTCTTTTGATGATCCTGATCAAGTTCTTATTGGTAGACTCAGCCAGGCTATTCCCTTGAGGGTAGTAATTGGATGATGTATTCAAGTAGATCCCATAGTTAAGTGCCCACTCACTAATTTTTGTGCCTACAAAGGCCTTGGCATTGTCAGAGATAATGGTGAATGGAAAACCAAACCTGGTAACTATCCCCTCAAGGAAGTCTAAAATGGAGACCTCTATCCACTTGGTGAAATAATCAGTGATTTTCTAAAATCCACTTGTGGCCAGCATTGGAAGGTGGATTAATCATCCTAATGAAGTTCAAACCCCATTGGGAAAATGGCTGATTAGTCTGAATTGGGTGCAGGGGAAGAGCAACCAACCTTTGTTTTCATGCAAATAATGCACATTCTTTGTAGCTTCTTACCCATCTATGGGCATCTCTGAATAAATTGGGCCAATAATAACCATCCCTCATGGTCTTGATAGCAGTTTTTCTTAGAGAATAACGACAATTGACAGGGCCATTATAAAATTCTTCTAGTACCTTAGAGGTCTAATCTTGTGGAATGCATCTAGGAAGAACTCCATTGATGTCTTTCCTAAACAAGACACCATCAATAAGAACATAAGCTATGGACTGGAGCCTGAAATACCTTCTTTTTGCTTGATCCATTCCATTTGGGCATCTACTTGACTGTAGAGATGTGGCCATATCATGGTATCAGTTAGTTGGAGTGTGGGAACTAGTTGGCTGTGTCTACCCAAGGACACATACACCATCATCTCTGACTTCAAGGTCAATGGCCATCTGCCTAGACAGGTCCTTGCTATGTACCACCTTAGTGATGTTGATGTTCACATCATATTCCATTACTTTTGTAATCCACCTAGCCCTTTTCTCATTGATATATTTGCTCAAAAGAAACTCTTTAATGCTAGGGTGGTTCACCATCAACTATATCTTGCTGCTTGAAAGCATATGCCTAAATGTTTTGAGTACTTTCACCATAGAAAACACTTGGTTTTCTATAAAATCATACTTCAGCTCATATTCTTTGAGTGGCTAGTGACAAGGCTCATTGTACCTTGGTATTTAATCATTTTTTTCATGTGTCAAATCCAGGGTTGTGTCCTAGGCTATTTGCAATAAGGAACTTCATAATCAATAGTCCTCCAACTAATCCTACTAATTTGACTATTTGAGGAATTAATGTTACTAATTTATCTACTTTGAAATGAAATCCTAAAAACACCCAAAAAATGCTAAAGCAATAGATTGCTGAAAATAACCTATTTTGATCCACACAAAGCTAGAACATGCATTTACTGGAAACAACTATTAAATAGAAATAAATCTATCTTGTGAAAGTAGTAAAACTATACTCTTAATAAAATCTATAAACAAGACAATGAAGTAATAGATACTAGCCTCTTGTCTTGATGGTGGAAGTGGACCCTTGCTCCATGCCTTCAGGACCAAAGGCTAAAGCAAGAACTCAGTATAGAAATGTAATAACGCAATCTTTCCTTCAATCTAATCTCATCAAGGTACACTTGTATTCAAAAAGTATATCTATCTGAAAATGGAAATTACAATAATCTAATAGCCAAAATCTGTATATGTTTCTATTGCTCCTATCTAAACATATATTAGTCCAAGCGATAAGATATCTTTTGGAACTAACTGTTCTATCCATCAGTTCATCTATGAGATATAACCAATCTCTTAGTCTAACTAAAACATACAACTATTTAACTAAAGAGTATAATCATGCAAACTGAGAAGGGATTTAGTGGTATAGAAGTCCCACTAAATCCAGAGTCTTAACTTAAATAACAATGGGCAGCGAGGCCCTAAAATATAGGTCATAAACAAGTCTTTTAAAACTCATGCAAAGACAAATAAAAAGGGAATCAGATCCTTGGAAGTCAACTAAAGTCTTTAGTGGATCATTTTGGTGTTGGATGGGTAGACTCTGCAGCACTATAGTTGTCTCCAAAGATGTAGGTTGACAGTAGCACCAGAGACTCTGCACTGTCGCCAGCATCTCTGGAGACTGTGTTATTGCCAGTAGCTCCAGAGATGTATCCATGATTTCTGCATGACTTTGGAGATCATCCACCCCTTGCTTTCCTACTCCTTCTTTAGAACTCCTTCAACACTTTGGGAAAATGTTGGAGTCTGGTGTAGTATCCTCCATAATGGCTCTGGAGATCATTTGGACCATCTTCGAAGATCTTCAAAATTCCCTTTGCCTATATAACTACACTTGTGGACCCAAAAAGAGATTTTTCTGTACATATTCATTAGTTTGCTGCAACATTAGTCCTTTCATCAAAAATAATAATCTTTAGTAATTCATCTCTCATTAGTGTAATTAAAACAAGTCTTTATAGTTTCTATGGTGCAATTACCAGGACAACAAAATGAAAGGATGGTAAAAAGGGGAGTAAAAAGGTGTGTTAAATTGGGTGCTACCTAACACTCATCATCCCCCCGAACTTAAAGGTTGGCAGGTCCTCTGCACTTCATAGCTTGGACTTGTTGAGGTGGTATATTCTATCAGTAAGATTGTATTCCTTCTCATGAGTTGACCAAGTAGTGAAGTTTGTATTGCCATTTCCTTTGAACTATTCAACCTATTTCAGCCATTCTTGAAATTTGGCATCCTCCATCTACTCAGCCCATATGGGTAGTGGGTCAATAATGAGGGGTGGCCTAAAATAGCCACCTATCCAATCATGTTTATATTTGTCCATCAATATGGACACTTTTCTTGCTTTCCTCATAAATAACCTGAGGTTGGTTGGGGACACTACCTCCTTCATCTTTTGCTCTGGAGTTAGAATGTTCCACCTTTTCTTCCCAATTGGGATCATTTGACTGGATGACTTGTGCATGAAGAGACCAAATTCAATAGCACACTCTTGCAGGCATTTCTAATACAAGGGAAAAATTTGTGTTCTACCTTCTGGGGAATAAATTTTTACTTTGAAATGAATTTCAAAGCCCATAGGATTTGGAAACTCTTGCTCGAGGAATAGGCTTGTCTCTGCATCCTTTTTGGTGTAAGCCTCCATCTGTTCATTCTAGATCTGATGATTTCTCATTAGTGACATGAATGCTTTGATTTGGAATTCATCCACAAAGTTGTTGATGAAGAAAGTGTGGTCTTTAATGAAGAAATCATGTAAATATAGTTCACATAGAAAATTCTTGTCTTCATCAGAACTCTACATGTACACCTCCATGAAGTCTTTCTCATTTTGTATATTTTCAATTAAATCAGAAAGAACTAGTGATATTTTCCTTTGGAAGATCCTCTCTTGTAAAAATAGAGCATAACTTCCACTGGGAGGTCTGTAGGATATGATCTCAATAGAGAGAGTGGCCACCTTGATGACCTTCTCTTCTAGGGCCTTTACTTTCTCTGACATGGTGGTTACTACCCTTTGCAATTGTAGCATCACCTTTGATCCCTCTAACTCCCAACATCTCCTTTCCCAATGGGATAGGTCTTTAGGAATGTCTATTGGGAGCACCCCTAGATATGGATCTATTTGAGTCCCCTCTTCAACAATAGCAGCTAGATTGGTTAGTTCATGAAGTAGCTCTTCTTGATCTTCTATCTTATTGTTGGCCTTTGTTAGCTGCTTAGCCTGATGCTCCATTTTCTCTATCATTGTTTAAATCAATGTGATGCAATTGCCTCTGGCTTTGATAATAGCAGAGGTATTCTTTGTTGCTTCTTCATCCTTTTTCTTGATCTTAACCTCTTTCCTTTGAATGATTCCCTATTTTTCTTTGATCTCATTTCTCAACCCCTCTATTTCATGCTTCTACTGTATGTCTTTTTCTTTCATGAACTTCTTGAGGTAAGTGATAATCAGGTTCTTTCCCCATAGCAGCCTCTCCATATTCTCAATATCTTCCATCAATTGTTGTTCTCTTGGAATCTCTACATCTTCTTGATCAGAAGGGTGTAATTCCATGTTTCTCCTTCTTCTGTCCTTTCTTTATCAGGGGTTTCTATTTCTTCCTATCCTACATTGTCAACTTGCTCCCTTTGTTCATCTGCTTTCTCTTGTTGATCCTCTTCTTCCTCTTGAGTCTCTTCTTCTTGAGCTTCCTCTTCCTGAGACTCTTCCTACTACACTTGTGCAAATGTTGAGGCTGATGAGAGTCCAACCTCCTCCATGGAGATTTTGAACCACATGAGGACCTTAGCCAAGAGAGAAGTGTCCTCTTTTGCTTGAGTAGGTTGTCTCTTCTATTTACTTCTCCAGAGCACTAGTGGGGACTATGCCTCCGGAGCTGGAACATATCCCTCAGAATCTAAAGAGATGGACAAGGTTTCCCCATGCACTACCTCTGAAGCTTGAGTATATTGTGGTTTGCGAGTATGATTCCTTAGAGGGGTAGTAGACTCTGGAGTACTCCCCTCAGCTACTCTTCTTATTATTTTTCTTCTAATTAGGGGAATTTCATCCAAGTCATCAAAATCTTCTTCTTCCCTTTTATGCTTGCTGGGCTTAGGTGTTTTTTGAGGTCTTTTTGTTTTCTCCCTTTGCCCTGTTTCTTTTTTGTGCTTTTTGGGGCTAGAAGTTTGGGTAGATTCTGATGTTATCTCCTCTTCTAGAATTATAGTTCCCCTCATATACTTAGCTGGGGTAGACATCTTATCTAAGGTTAACTTCTATTTTGCTAAGTGAGTCAAATGGAAGGGTTGCATTGTAGTTGTTTTTGCCAGCTTCTCAGCTGTAGTTGAGGCTTCTCCCATAGCTTCTTTTCCTTTCCTTTTCTTCTCAGTAGGGGTGGTAGGTGTTGGGCTTCTTGGTGATGTTTGTGGGGCAAAAGTTGGTGTTTCCTCCACTATTCTCTTCTTACCCTTGCTTTTACTAGTGGTTGGGAAGGAAGTGGATGGTGCTACTTCCTCATCCTGTTGAGTGAAGGAAGTCTCTTTTGCACCTTATGTCCAGCCTTTTGTTTTGGCCTGTGGTGTGTCATCTAAAAATGATTACCACAAGGCTTCTCCTTCAGTTTGAGATAGGAAATGATTTTTTACAATCAAGAAAATGAGGTCATGGTGTTTCATGGGACCCTTCCCCTATTGGTACTTGTTTGCTGAAGCTACAATAGCATAATACAAAAAATTTGGGAGATTGATGCTATATTCTGGATGGGCATGCCCATGCCTCAAGAAAATTAGCATTTTCATTATGGGTCCTAAGACTAGGGAGAATTGTCCATCACATGTAAAATATTTCATGAGCCACATGGCTGAAGACTGGCATGGTTGGGGGAGTGAGGTTCTGACAATTCCTTTGACTTCATTTTTAATCAAATGTAATTGGACTTCAGGCTCACCTTCTATTGAGAAGTTTTTAATCAAATCAAAGTATAGGGTTTTGAGATGATAGAACCTCTCACCTTGTTCTGGTAGCCTTGAGATATGGCTGATGATAGTGGCTGAGGCATTGATTAGGGATCCTTACACTTTAGTTTGGTTATTTTTTAGATTGTGCAAGAATTCATCTACTATGTCCTCATGAAACCCTTCAAATTTCTCTAGCACCTCTAACCACCCTGTATTCCTTAATATATAGATGCTGCAGCATGATCTTGGAGTAATCCTTCTAGAGTTTCAGGTTTCGACTTCTTTTTCACTCCCATACTAACTGTATTCATCTTCCTCTTCTATGTATTAATTAACCTTTCCTTATTAACTCTTCCATTGGGTTTCCTCTGTAGTTCTCTTTCCCTGTGCTAATAGATTTATTTCTACCCCAGAGACCCCCTATTCCCTCGAAAAATTCTATTGTAATGGTTGGTATATTATCTTTGGAGGTTGGAAAGCTCTACAATCTTTGGATTTTGGAACTTGATATCTCTTAATGGTGATTACTTTGATCAAAGGATGGTTAATTTACTTCAATTGATTTGAATTGATGGTTCAATCATAATCACAGGTGATGATTTGACACTCTAGAGTGGAGGTGTCAATGTGGCAATTAAGGTGGGATGCATAGGTCAAAAAAGGAATGATGGTAGGGGATGTGTCTAAGTATTTTGCACCAAAATAGAAATGACAAGTTAGGTAGTAATTAAATAACTTGAGCAAATTACCTAGATCACTTTTTGTGATGATTACTCGATATACTTGGGCTATTGCACCACTGCTTTGATGAGGTGTGATGGTGACTTTGCATGTGTGTAGCCTCATTTCTTACAGTGATGCTAGCATCGTGTGGTATGGAATCCTTCCTGTAGATAGATTTGAAAGTGATGCGTTGGCATATGATATCATGAGGTTGCACCTATATGGCATGCACTGGCAGCTAGAAAATGATTGTCTTACATAGTTTTCCTTTTTGAGAGTGACAGATGAGTCATGCTGACCTCATCAATTTTCTGTCCCCACTTGATGCTTCGAGAGGTCGGTCCCCATACCTTGAAATGCTTCCAAACTTGGTGAAGTGCTAGAGGTGCTCCTAGTCCACTCTGAAGATGTGTCTTGATGGCTCTTGAGGAGTGCCTAGTTTGCTTCAGAGAGCTTTTGCTGGAATCCTGCATGAAGAATGGAACAACCATTTGCTGGTTTTCAGTCCCCCAGGCAAGAAAGACAACCATTTACCAGTTTTTAGTCTTTCTTTTTTTTCTTTTTTTGAGAAGGGCCGCCATTCGTTGGTTTTCAACTCCTTTTTTTTAGAAGGGCCACCATTTGCTCATTTTCAAACTTTTTTTATATTTGTTGTCCATTAAATTTCTTCAACTTGTGGTAGAGACTGTGACCCCTGTCACCAAGCACAAGTCCTTGGTAAACTCCTCCTTAGTAGTTGGTTTTGTATAGAAGCAAATTTTGTGACCATTTACTGAGAATGTGTCTTCTCCATTAATGGGTGCCAGCAAAACTGTTCCATTCTCATAGACTTCCCAATTTGATAAGGCCCCATCCAATGAGTTTGTAATGTCCCATTGAACTCCTTAAACTTAGAATCATATAGGAGAACCCAGTCCCCTTGTTCAAATGTCCTCTTTTTGATGTGTTGATCATGCCATTGTTTCCTTTGGTACTGAATAAGTTTCATCTGATGTATGGCCTATGTCTTGATTTTATCCAACTCATTGAGTTGAAGAATCCTATCTTGCTGTGCTATGGATAATGGCAACCCAATGTCCAATGCAATCTTTAGTGTTTGTAGTTCAAATTCTATGGAAAGTATGGGTTTCTTTCCATAAACTAGTTCATAGGGTGAAAACTTGGTTGTTGGCTTCCATGTGGTATTGTAAGCCCAAACTGCTTCAGGTAACCTACTAGCCCAATCTTTCCTATTCATGGCCATTGTTCTTGTCAGGATGTTTTCCAGCTCTCTATTTGTCACCTCTACCTACCCATTAGCTTGGGGGTGGTAAGATGAATAATTCTTGTGCTTAACTTGGTATAGATCTATAAAAGGTTGAATTACCTAAGAAGTGAATTGCGGTCCTCTATCTAAAACTATTGATCTTGGAGCTCCAAACCTCAAGAAGATTTTGTTATAAAGAAAATCAGTAACTTTTTCTTCCCTTGCAAACTGCAATGCCTAAACTTCTGCCCATTTGGTTACATAGTCAGTGTAGATTAAAATATATTCTTTGCCTGAAGAAGGTGGAGAAATTGGCCGTACAAAATCTAGACCCCATTGCTCAAATGGTTCCAGCCTACTTGAGGGTGTAGTGACATTTCCTTGGTGAAGGTTGGCTAACCCATCCTTTGGCACTGATCACACTATTGCACATACCTCTTGGTGTCCTTATGGAGAGAGGGCTAGGAGTAACCAACTCCTAGAATTTTGTGGATCATTCTTTGTGAGGAATAATGTCCACTTGAGGGTTCATCATGACATGCCCTTAATACATCAAAGATTTCATCAAATCTTAAACACTTGCTTAAGATAAAGTTAGGACCACATTTAAACAACAAACCATTTAACCATTTATAAGATAAACTTTCTTTTACCAATCGCTTCTTTTGTTTTGAGGTGAAATGAGATGGAAACAAGTATGTAGATAAGAAATTAGCTATGTTAGCAAACTAGGGTGTAGTAAAAGAAAAAGCAAAGAGATGTTCATATGGATATTTATCTTCCATTGGTTGGTTTTCTCCACCTATATGCAACCGTGACAAAAATTCAGCAACCAAATTGAATTTTCCTGGGTTGTCTATGATAGTAATTTCAAATTCCTGCAATAGAAATAGCCATATAATTATCCTTTCACCCACTACAGGTTTTCTTATTAAGTACTTAATGGCTACATGATTAGTATGCACAAATATTTGATATCCTGTGATATAATGCTTAAATTTGTTAATAGCATATATGACTGCCAAGAATTCCTTTTTGGTTGTTATATAGCTTTCTTCTCCTAGGGTAAGGTTCTTACTGATGTAGTAGATGGCATGCATACCTTTCCATTTCTCTTTTTTCCCTAAGACTCCCCCTATTGACTCGTTTGAAGAATCAGTTTGTATGTGAAAGGGTAAAGTCCAATTGGGTCCCCTCAAAATAGGTGTGATAGTAAGTTTCTCTTTAATGGTTTAAAAAGTTGATTGGAAATCCTCTGTCTATAAAAAGTCAACATCCTTGGTGAGCAAAGAAAACATAGGGGTAACTCTTCTATTGAAATTATCTATAAATCTCCTATAGTATCCTACATGACCTAGGAAGCTTCTAACATCTATTTGGTTCTTAGGTAAGGCTAACATCTTTATCACTTCTATTTTGTTCTAGTCTACATTGATTCCTTTGGCTGATATGTGGTGTCCAAGTACAATTCCCTCCTCTACCATCATAAAGCATTTTTCATGGCTTAAGGACAACTGATTTTTTTTAACAACATTATAGCACCTTATCTAGGTTTGTGAGGGCTTCTTCAAAGGTTTCTCCATACATAGTAAAGTCATCCATATAGACTTCCATACACTTATTATCTAATTCATAAAAAATGGCTAAAACAACCCTCTAAAAGGTAATTGGAGCGTTACATAGTCCAAATGGAAGAACTCTATATGCAAAATTTCCCCATGAACAAGTAAATATGGTCTTGTCTTGGTCCTCCGGTGCCACTTGAATCTGGTTATACCCACTAATCCATCTAAGAGTGAGAAGTAATTTTTCCCTGCTAGGTTGTCTAGCACTTGGTCAATGAATGGTAAGGGAAAATAATCCTTCTTTGTGGCTTTATTTAGTTCTCTGTAGTCAATACATATCCTCCATTTCCCATTTTGCTTAGGCACTATGACTAAGGGTGAAACTCATTAACTGTCTAAAATAGGATATATGAACCCTACTTGTACTATTTCAATTTTAACAATATTTTTCAAGGAAGGGTTTAATCTCCTCTAGGGCTGTCTGACAGGTTTGACATCTTCAGTGTATATATGATGGGTACAGATCTCAAGAGGAATTCCCTTCATATCCTATTATTCCTAAGGAAAATCTATTGAATGGGAGACTAGGAGATTAAGAAGTGCTTCTTGTTTTTCTGCTAGCTAAGTGTTGATGTTCAATGTTTTCATAGGTAAGATCATGGCCTACTTTGTAATCTGATCCATAGATGTCCCTACCCTATATTCTAGAGTCATGGTGTTAAGAGGACAAGAATGTGGGAGAAACATATGAAATGTGGCCAAGTCTCTATAAAAGGTTTCTCCACAAGGAATAATATTTGCAAGGGTACAATGGGTAGTAGTGAGGAATTCTCTTCTTAAGTCTTGGGCTAATTCTATTATATCCTTGTCAATAAGTATGTGAGTTATGTCTTTAGGTGTGTCATAGTTTATTTCTTCTTCTAACTCACCCAAATGTTCCTTAATGGTAACCATAGCCACTGAGGCACTTCTTCTCATGTTATTAGGCTCATCTACCCACACTTTTCCTGAGTAGTGTATTGATGGTTTAGTTGGAGGATATAAAGAGATTTTCTTCAAATCTATCCCATTGGAATTGACCATGTCTCTAGTTTTGCAATCAATAGATGTTGCTACTATAGCTAGCCATGGTATTCCTAGGATCAAGGGGTAAGCATTTCTTTGGTTTCTAAGTTCTAATATCAGAAAGTCTACTAGAAATTCCCATGATTCCACCACAACTAGGACATTAGTTATACCCCTTTTGGAATAGCCATTGACTAGTCAGCCAGTTGGAGAATTGTGGATGCGTCCTAAGCACTAGTCAGGGCTAATCCAGGGTGTGCATTGTCATTACATTTATTGTTGCCCCCAAATCAACCAAAACATTAGATATTTCTACCCTTGAAATGTGGACAATTATGACAAGGTTCCCAGGGTCTCCATATTTTGGGAGGAGCATCTCTCCCACAAGAAGGTCTACTACTTTTTCTTCCACCTGAATGGTGGCAGGTAAGTTTTTCTTCCTGCCTTGGGTTTTAACACAATGTTGTTTGATAAATTGGTTTAGCTCAGGCACATCCCTGATTGCTTGTAGGAGTGGAATTTTGATATTCAGCTATCTGATTTCTTGTAGAAGTTCTGATTCTATGGTAGGTTGGACTTGTTTTTGTAGGATAGTTTTCTGAGGGACATGTTGTCTGAGCTATTCTGGGCAAGGTGCTAGTTTTTCTACGTCTATAGTAGCGCCAGAGTCCTTCATAGAAGTAGCTCCAGAGGTGATCTCTAGAGCTGTTCCTTTAGGAGGGACTCCAAAGTTACCTAGGGTTTGTTATTCTAGCATAGTTTCGATAGTAATCTCCTCGTGAGGTTGAGTGGATGGATTTTCAAGTTCCATATCATTAGTTACTTCAATTATGAGTGGGGGAGATGGTCTTGGTAGTGCTTTCCTAGGATGTAGCTGGAGCTTGTGTAGATAAATAGAGTTTACACCAGCCATGTTTTCTTGCTCTATCATGTAAACAACTACTCCCTATTTATTTTGTGGATTTGCTACAGGTTAAGCTAGTAAGGGTGGTTGACTAACTGGCTCATTTTGTGACTGTTCCTGTGTGTTGGGGGTCCAGTTAGTAATGCTTGTTGCTGAGGTTGAAAATGTCTAGGTTGTCCTTAGTATTGTTGACTATAACCCTACTGAGGACCCTACTAAGGCTACATGTTTTGTGATCCAAATTATTGTGGGAATTGTTGATTTCTCCAAGGTTGGCTTTGCCAATGCTAGTTCTACCATTGTTGGTTTGACCAGTCTTGTGGTACCCAAGGAGGAATGTTTTGAGGCCCCTACCAAGTTGGATTCCATTGATGACTTCCTTAGTTTGAAGGACCCCTATAGGAAGCCTGATTTGGGTACTGATTGTATGGAAAATGGCCAGTTTGTTTTTGTCCCACATAATTCAACTCCTCTTCTATTATGACATTCTTTTTTATCAACCTTTTTAAGGCTAGGAGCTAATCACAATGAGTACTGGTAGGGTGCTCCCTATCACAGATCTGATAGATTTCTAACTTGTCCAATGGATATTCTCTCAAAATGTGTTTGTTCCTACACCTAGGACAGTATATGGAGAGAGGTTTAGTTGTTCTTCTTTGTTCAATTGTTTTAGTCTTTGCTTGAATCCCATCTAATGTGGTATTTAGATGGACCAAGATATCTATCTTAAGGTTTGCAATCTCCTCCATTAATTGTCCTATTTCATTCTTTCCTTTAAAAGACCTAGGTGTTCTCACTTTGTCCTGGGTTCTAGAATAGTTCATATAGAGTTCCTCTATAGCAGGCATATCCATTTTTTTGATGTTTCTTCTCCCCATTAGATCTAGTGCTTATTTTGATTCTATGTCCAATCCTTTTACAAATAAAGTTGTGGCCAAGGTGTGAGCCATAGGATTGCAATATCTCCTCAAGGCAAAGTTGAACCTATCTAGATAGTCTTCTAAACTTTCATCCTCTCTTTGTTTAATTTTGAATAGCTCCTCCTTTTTATCATTGACCCTAAAGTAATCCTGGTACTTGTCTAGGAATTTAATTTCCATCTAATCCCATGAATGAATGGAGTCTGGAGCTAAACCCATGAACCACCTTATAGTAGAACCTTTCAAGATTGATGGGAAAAGTTTGAGTTTTTGATTATCTGATCCGTAGTCATAGGTCTGGCATACAACTTTGAACTCAAAAAGAAATTGATCTGGAGCCTCATAAGCAAGACCCTTGAAGTTTGGTAGGTTTGAAGGTGAAATGTTCTTCATAGTGGCATTATACCCGCGAGCAAGGACAATAGGGTATGAGAAGGTCCTAGCATTTTGATGTAGAAGATCCTCCTCATCATTGTGATTATCATCCATGTCTAATGTTTCTTATTTCTAAGATTCAATGTGGGGTTCTAAGGAAGTGGATTCTTGTAATAGATCTACCTAGTATCCTTTTTGTAGTTCTTGAATATACTCAGAGAGTGGAGGATTTTGAGGAATTGAGGGAATGTCAATTTGGGGTGTAGTTTCCAAGGTGTTGGTTTTTTCCCTAACTAGATGCTCATTCCCAGATTTCCCTACAAGGTAGCCATCATTGATCAACAGGATCTCTGGGCCAGGGGCCAACAGTGTAGGAGATAGACTCTATTTTTATCTCTTCTTCTTCAGGCTCTGCAAAACCTAGGGGGGTATTCCCTATTCAACACCCATGAGAATATGCTTGTGGGTTGACCTAGGATTTTGATACAAAGCAGATAAATCCTCCTGTATGAAGACCAAAACTGTGGGATAAGCGCAAAGGGGCTAGCTTTGGGCTTATGTTTAGTTGTGAATCAGAGGATCTTGGTCCTAAACTACTTCTAAGGTCCTAATGGTTGTTTTTGGAAGTATGAGTTTGATTTATGTTTGGATGCAAACCTAGACCTGGTGTATAACCTCAACACAGAGCTAGACTGGTGCCTATCCAGGGCTTGGAGTCAGAAGACATACACCTGTGAATGATTAACATGAACACACTAAAACTAGATTTCAAGGGGATTTGTGTGATATCTGCCTTATAGATACCTCCCAAAACCGAGTGTTAAGTTATCTCTACTTATGGTATCCCTATTGCAGTACATCCTTCCCAACACTTAATCTGAAAACACTTTAATCTACCCTTTGAACAGAAATTGAAAGATCAAGCATTCAATACAGGAATTCTATATTCTAGAACACCAGACACCCCTTAGATATCTAGATTCAGAAAAAGGACACATGCAATACTAGAGATAGAATTAACAAAACACATGCAAATACAACATTACTCATATAAAATCAATCATGAAATCAGTAGATTCATGCATGAGACATACAACAAGAGATACATAAACTCACAAGACCTCCTACACAAAGCAACCAAAACTAGTTGTTTCTTATTACAGAGCTAGATATGTCCAGTTTTCAACAACCAACCAATGAGCAACACAACCTACTATAAAAATAGCAAGGAAGGTTCTCAGCATTAATTACATTACAGATCAAAACTCACCAGATATAGTACATTGGGAAAATGGCACTCATCGCATTGAATGCAGTAGGTGGGAGAGGAGACAGGAAGAGATCTTGAGCCTTGCACCGCCGCCTAGGGATTCACATCTTCAGTCGGGTACCTAATCAATCATGCCATTGCCTATACCCTGCAACAACCGTCATTAGTGGCACACCAAACCTGTAGCCTTGGGAAATGCAGAATACTGTGCATCGCAAACCTTTCCCACCAAAATACCTCATCCTGATATTTCAAATTATGCAGGATCAAATTATCCCACATGCACCCCACGGCAACCTCCTCATCACCTTATATACTAGGTCGTGAGCATATATGATGTCGGTGATTTTGCTCTCGACGGCGCCTAATATAAGACCTTCATCATCATCATCCTCCAGCATGATATCCGGATACTCAATATCACCCTGACGTCAGCATCATCATCTGCATGAGCTCACCCTAATAATTCACATCACCCTGATGTGAAATATCACCCCGTAGAAAATATCACCTTGCGGGAAAGTATCATGTCGTCCGCATCACCTGATATAAAATATCACCCTGATGTTTGAATATCAGCCTAATGACCAACCTTACCTTTGCGTGAGATATCAACCTGATATTCACCTTCATCAGCACAACCTGATGCATCGGAGGAAGATCCTCCTGCTTAGCCGATACCAAATGTCTGGCCGATGAACATCCTGATGACATCACCGTCATATCCTACTGACGTCATCAGCATATCTGCCTATTGCGTAGCTCCTCATATCTAGATGACGTCATCATCATATTTGCAAATATCAGGGGATCTCCATAAAATGACTAATGTTAGAAATATGACCCCCTAGACCTTGATGATGTCACCACCATGTCGGCATCAAGATGATATTCAGAAGATAACAGGATATTTGGAAATATCACCCTGATGCACAAAAATCATGCTGCACTGTAGCTCCACTATAAGATTAGGGTGATATATGAATATGACGGATATTTGAAATGATCACCCCCCACTAGACAATGCATGAAGCCAACAGGCGGATATCTCCCTTCGGAAATATCATGATGCAGATAGGCAGAAAAGCGGATATCACCCTACCATAAGAATGATGTCAAATGTCGGGACAGATTGAAAACTTGAAGTATGACCCCGTCGAATCTGGATGACGTCAGCAACACATCACCTGAAGGATATCACCCTGATAATTGAAAATCCTGATGACATCATCGTCACATTTAGAGCAAGGGTGATATTCAGAAGATGACCCAATAATTGGAATATCACCTGATATTGAGAATATCATCCTACAGAGAAAAAGATGAAGGCAAAGGTTGAGCGAATATCACACCAGTAGGAACATGACATCAGTAGCATCCTGATGTTGAACAAACATAAGGTGATAAAATAACATCGGGGTGATGTTAACAAAGATCACCCGCTATTCAAATATGATGACCCTGCAGAATATCAGGTCATACTTGAAACCTAGTAATAACAGCATCAGGATGATCTTAACTAAGATCACCTGATGTTAAAATATCACCCCGCGGGCAGAAAATCAGGTTGGTGAATGCATGATGACCCCCACAGGATATCCAGACATGACGAGAAATGACCCATGCAAGAAACATCAAGGGGATGTCCAGGAACATGATGATGATGACCTCCTCTGAAGAAAATATGATGCTGAAGTTGAAAATTGCTGAGGAGGCTGAAGACTTAGGACTTCTTTGGATTTTTTTGGGAAGATGCCTGCATGTTTGAATGCTTGAAAACTGACTGCTCATGCAGGCACCAACAGTGGCTCTGTCTGGGGATGCATGCCTCTTGCAGGCATGGCGATAACCACATAACTCTGTGATGCAGACCAGTCCCTATCCATTGGGCACAGAGTCATGAAGTTATATTGATCTACATCATCAAACACATTATTTTCAAATATTACTTTGGCGGCCCAGGGTAGCCAAAAAGGAAGAACCATAATTTTTTCTTGCAAATGCCTGATTCCAAACTGAAAGATCCCAATCACAACTGAAATTATTGGCATAATCTGCCCATAATGTCATCTACTTAATTAGATATTCCACCACTTTTGAAAGCTTGCCACTATCATTTTCACCTCTGTCATTTTAGATTTCAAAATTAGACATATAACCATACACATAATATTCTTCAACATTAGGCAACACATGTATGTTATATCCCTCAGACAGTACATCATACTACTCTTGGCATTCTTCATCATTTATCTGGCTGCTGCACACTATCAGGCACTCATCCAGCTGATCCAAAAATTCAAAATACTTAGAAAATATGAAACCCCTAATATCTACTGATATTGAAAACAAATCCTAACCCACACACCCAATGTTGCACATGTTTGAATCAGGTGATGATGAACATTCATTATTCATAGTTTGCAAATCAGTATCATCATCTTCAAACAAAGGGTTAATCTTGCACTAATGAAGGTCATGACTCACAACATCATATGCATCTGTAGGCTCATCATAAAGGGGATTCATGCTCATTGCAAAGGTCTCTACTTGTTCTTCATGACAATCCAATTCTTCTTCATTACTATCAGATCCAGAGTCATAAGAAAAACAAACCTGATCCATGCACTGGTCATGGATATCATTTTTATCATCTAATTGCCCCACATACAAGATTGCTGCTGTTTCAATGCACTCTGAAGTTGAACTATCCACATCACTTTCTAGCCCTTTGATACTTCCTGATGAAACTGATATTGATTCTTGATCCATATGATCACAACTTTGCACAACTGGATCATTTAAACATGAAGGTTCCTTGTTCAGGACTGGCATGTAAATATCACTTGAAAAATCATTATTTTTAACTTCATCTGATGGGTAGATCAAGACATCCTCCTCTATAACAGAAACATCATCAACTTGAAATGATGCAAAAACTGGGACAGCAGGGGTGTGAGTACTTTGACATTCATTGTCAACACCTGAATTAGATCTTTCATTAACATTGGGGGCTGCAGGATAATAAAATTTTTTTTAAAAATAACCCTTTTGTATTCCATACCTCTAATTGTTTTCAATATCCATTACAAACTGTTGTGCCTGATGCAATGTGGTGGGCTCCTTATCTCTCAATCTATAACTCATTTTTTTATCAAATGCTCCCAAATAGACAACTAGGCACAATGCATCATTAGGTCTCATGCATTCTGGAATTCTATTCAATGCCTTCATAAATATGAGGTTAAAGGTTGGGATCAACTCATCCTCTTCAATATGGATGTACATAAAGTCACTAATGACTACATATTCAGAAATTTTTTCACCATATTGCTCTAGAAATGCAGATTTAAAACCATGCCAAGAGTTGACAGAGTGAGCTGGAAGGTAGGAGAACCAATCCCTTGCATCTTCATCTAGAGATTGAACAAATAATCTCATAACTACATCTTCATGGTCAATCTCAAAATCATCTATAACATTTATAAACTGCTGCAAGTGTCTCTCAGCTAATTCATCCTTTATACCACTGAATTTAGGCAAATATCTTCTGATTTTAGGTGGAAGAGCATTTGGATAGCCACAAATGCCATTGAAATCTATGGGCTTATATCTGTCAATGCTGAAACTTCTTCTATTACATGGTTGGGACTGGTTATTATGCATTATTGCATTTGACACCTCACTAGGGTGCAGGGGTTGACAATACATCTTTGTGCGTTTCTGCAACCCTCTTTTCAACTCAGATTTTCTATAAACAATGACTTTAGGCACTTAAAATTTAGACTGTTGTTTCAACTTTCCTAAAGTCCTCTAAATGAGTCTTTTAACAATATTGCATGCTCTTTTGAAATACAGAGTAGGTTCTAACAAAAGCATGCAAGCTTTGCTTTCACCAATGTTTCCCTTTTAACCAGTGCTATTTCACCAAATAGGGAACTTTTCAAAAACTTGTACAAATACCTGGATATGTTATAGCTGCTGATAGGTTCATTCAACAGAGTCGCCGCCTCCTTGGCAGAGGAATGAGCTTCAAACAGGCTAAAGCTGAAAATTGATTTCTTTCTTTCTGGGTCATCCACTAGTAGAGCCACATATAAAACTTCAAATCTGCTGCAACAAGGCACTTCTAGGCCTATTTCTTCAATCTCTTAGACTCACACCTTCATGGATATGACATTGTCCCCAGCAGAGTCACCAATTTCTGTTGGTGACTCGGATGGGACACAAATACATTCTTTTTTCATCAATCCTCCCCAGTAGAGTCACCAATTTCTGTTTATTTTTTCCCTGACTGGATGCTCATTCCCAGATTTCCCTACAAGGTAGCCATTAGTGATCAACAAGATCTTTGGGCTAGGGGCCAACAATGTAGGAGATAGACTCTATTTTTATCTCCTCTTCTTCTTCAGGCTCTGCAAAACCTAGGGGGGTATTCCCTATTCAACACCCATGAGAATATGCTTGTGGGTTGGCCTAGGATGTTGATACAAAGCAGATAAATCCTCCTGTATGAAGACCAAAAATGTGGGATAAGTGCAAAGGGGCTAGCTTTGGGCTTATGTTTAGCTGTGAATCAAAGGATCTTGGTCCTAAACTACTTCTAAGGTCCTAATGGTTGTTTTTGGAAGTATGAGTTTGATTTATGTTTGGATGCAAACCTGGACCTCGTGTATAACCTCAACACAGAGCTAGACTGGTGCCAATCCAGAGCTTGGAGTTAGTAGACATACACCTGTGAATGATCAGCATGAACACACTAAAACTAGATTTCAAGGGGATTTGTGTGATATCTGCCTTACAGATACCTCCCAAAACAGAGTGTTAAGTTATCTCTACTTATGGTATCCCTATTGCAGTACATCCTTCCCAACACTTAATCTGAACACACTTTAATCTACCCTTTGAGCAGAAGTTGAAAGATCAAGCATTCAATAAAGGAATTCTATATTCTAGAACACCAGACACCCCTTAGATATCTAGATTCAGAAAAAGGACACATGCAATACTGGAGATAGAATTAACAAAACACATGCAAATACAACATTACTCATAAAATCAATCATGAAATTAGTAGATTCATGCATGATACATACAACAAGAGATACATAAACTCACAAGACCTCTTGCACAGAGCAACCAAAACTAGTTGTTTCTTATTACAGAGCCAGATATGTCCATTTTTCAACAACCAACCAATGAGCAACACAACCTGCTATAAAAACAACAAGGAAGGTTCTCAGCATTAATTACATGGCAGATTGAAACTCGCCAGATATAGTACATTGGGAAAATGGCACTCATCACATTGAATGCAGCAGGTGGGAGAGGAGACAGGAAGAGATCTCAAGCCTTGCACCACCGCCTAGGGATTCACTTCTTCAGTCGGGTACCTAATCAGTCACACCATTGCCCATACCCTGCAACAACCGCCATTAGTGGTGCACCAAACCTGCAGCCTCAGGAAATGCAGAATATTGTGCATCGCAAACCTTTCCTGCCAAAATACCTCATCCTAATATTTCAAATTATGCAGGATCAAATTATCCCACATGCACCCCACGGCGACCTCCTCATCACCTTATATACTAGGTCATGAGCATATATGATGTTGGTGATTTTGCTCCCGACGGCACCTAGTATAAGACCTTCATCATCATCATCCTCTAGCATGATATCCGGATACTCAATATCACCCTGACATTAGCACCATCATCTGCATGAGCTCACCCTGATAATTCACATCACCCTGATGTGAAATATCACCCCGCATAAAATATCACCCTGCAGGAAAGTATCATGCTATCCGCATCACCTGATATAAAATATCACCCTGATGTTTGAATATCAGCCTAATGACCAACCTTACCTTTGCGTGAGATATCAACCTGATATTCACCATCATCGGCACAACCTGATGCATCGGAGGAAGATCCTCCTGCTTAGCCGATACCAAATGTCTGGCTGATGAACATCTTGATGACATCACCATCATATCCTGCTGACATCATCAGCATATGTGCCTATTGCGCACCTCCTCATATCTGGATGACATCATCATCATATTTACAAATATCGGGGGATCTCCATAAAATGACTAATGTTAGAAATATGACCCCCCGGACCTTGATGACGTCACCACCATGTCGGCATTAGGATGATATTCAGAAGATAACCAGATATTTGGAAATATCACCCTGATGCACAAAAATCATGCTGCACTGTAGCTCCACTATAAGATCAGGGTGATATATGAATATGATGGATATTTGAAATGATCACCCCCCACTAGACAATGCATGAAGCTGACAGGCGGATATCTCCCTTCGAAAATATCATGATGCAGATAGGCAGAAAAGCAGATATCGCCCTGACATAAGAATGATGTCACAATGTCAGGTCAGATTGAAAACTTGAAGTATGACCCCGTCGAATCTAGATGATGTCAGTAGCACATCACCTGAAGGATATTACCCTAATAATTGAAAATCCTGATGATGTCATCGTCACATTTAGAGCAAGGGTGATATTCAGAAGATGACTCGATAATTGGAATATCACCTGATATTGAGAATATCATCCTGCAGAGAAAAAGATGAAGGCAAAGGTTGAGCGGATATCACACCGGTAGGAACATGACATTAGTAGCATCCTGATGCTGAACAAACATAAGGTGATAAAATAACATCAGGGTGATGTTAACAAAGATCACCCGATATTCAAATATGATGACCCTGCAGAATATCGGGTC
This sequence comes from Cunninghamia lanceolata, assembly GCA_027924645.1. NCBI lineage: Eukaryota > Viridiplantae > Streptophyta > Pinopsida > Cupressales > Cupressaceae > Cunninghamia > Cunninghamia lanceolata. The sequence goes on along the minus strand of BSBN01000476.1, from coordinate 14,488,661 downwards.
ATACTTGAAACCTAGTAATAACAACATTAGGATGATCTTAACTAAGATCACCCGATGTTAAAATATCATCCCGTGGGCAGAAAATCAGGTTGGTGAATGCATGATGACCCCCATAGGATATTCGGACATGATGAGAAATGACCCATGCAAGAAACATCAGGAGGATGTCTGGGAACATGATGATGATGACCTCCTCTGAAGAAAATATGATGCTAAAGTTGAAAATTGCTGAGGAGGCTGAAGACTTAGGACTTCTTTGGATTTTTTTGGGAAGGTGCCTGCATGTTCGAATGCTTGAAAACTAACTGCTCATGCAGGCACCAACACAAGGTAGGTTCTAAATGTCCCTTTTCAACAAGATCTTGTACCACCCTACTACTTTCTCCTATAGTTTGTTGCTGGGGTGTTTGTTTTATGTATCTACCTTTTGAATCCCTAGGTCTAACCATACAGATTCAATTTAACCTAAAAAAGACTGCTAACTAACTTTTTCTTATTAACACATACATCCTCAACAATGGCACCAAAAATGACAAGGGTCACTATACCTTGGCATTTAATCATGATTTTCATGTGTCAAATCCAAGGCTATGTCTTAGGCTATTTGCAATAAGGAACTTCATAATCAAAAGTCCTCCAACTAATCCTACTAATTTGACTGTTTGAGGAATTAATGCTGCTAATTTATCTACTGTGAAATGAAATCCTGGAAACACCATTTAATAATGCTAAAGTAGTAGATTACTAAAAATAACCTATTCTGATCCACACAAAGTTGGAACATGCATTTACTAGAAACAATTATTAAACAAAAAAAATCTATCTTGTGAAAGTAGTAAAACTATACTCCTAATAAAATCTATAAACAAGACAATGAAGCAATAGATACTAGCCTCCTGTCTTGATGGCAGGAGTGGGCCCTTGCTCCATGCCTTCAGGACTAAAGGCTAAAGCAAGAACTTAGTACATAAATCTAATAACACAATATTTCCTTCAATCTAATCTCATCAAGGTATGCTTGTATTCAAAAAGTATATCTATCTAGAAATGGAAATTACAATAATCTATAGCCAAAATTTGTATATGTTTCTGTTGCTCCTATCTAAACATATATTAGTCCAAGTGATAAGATATCTTTTGGAACTAATTGTTCTATCCATCAGTTCATCTATGAGATACAACCAATCTCTTATTCTAACTAAAACATACAATTATTTAACTGAAGAGTATAATCATGCAAACTAAGAAAGGCTTTAGTGGTATAGAAGTCCCATTAAATCTAGAGTCTTAACTTAAATAACAATGGTTAGCGAGGCCCTGAAATATAGGTCTTAAACAAGTCTTTTAAAACTCATGCAAAATCAAATAAAAAGGGAATCAAATCCCTGGCAGTCAACTGGATTCTTCACCAGATCATTTTGGTGTTGGATGGGTAGACTCTAGAGCACTGCAATTGCCTCTGGAGATGTAGGTTGACAGCAGTGCTAGAGACTTTGCACTTTCGCCAGTGGTTCTGGAGACTATGTACTATTTCCAATAGCTCTAGAGAGGCATCCATGATTCCTGTATGACTCCAGAGATCATCCACCCCTTGTTTTCTTGCTCCTTTAGAACTCCTCCAACACTTTGGGAAAACGTTGGAGTCCGGTGTAGTATCCTCCATATTGGCTCCGGAGATCATTAGGACCATCTCCAGAGATCTTCAAAATTGCCTTCACCTGTATAACTGCACTTGTGGACCCAAAAAGAGAATTTTCTACACATTTTGATTAGTTTGTTGCAACATTAGTCCTTTCATCAAAAATAATAATCTTCAATAATTCATCTATCATTAGTGTAATTAAAACAAGTCCTTATAGTTTCTATGGTGCAATTACCAGGACAACAAAATGAAAGGATAGGAAAAAGGGGATAAAAAAGGTGTGTTAATTTAGTTGCTACCTAGAACTCATCATCTCACTAAAGAAAGCAATTGGCTATTCCAATTTCTCTTCATTCTATTGTGTTAAAATTGCTGATATGCCCTCTTTGCCTCCAAAGGCATAAAGGATAAAATCCTTCTCATAGTTAGGGTTTATGAGTGTAGGAGCCTATGCAATAGTTGACAAGGGTTGTTGTACCTTATCATTTAATCATATTTCAAGTGTCAAATCTAGGGTTGTATCCATGGCTATCTATAATTAGGAATCGTAAAGTTGCCAGTTTTATCTAACTAACTCTAATGATCTTTACTAATTAAAGAAACTTAATATTACTGATCTATCTGTTGTAAAATGAATTCCAAGAATATTGAAAACAAAACTAAATAATGAGTTTCTTAATGTAAATCTATATTACTCCTTCCAATGGAAACATGCATTTATCTATGAAAATAGTAACTATTTCCTTAAACAGAATCTGAATTAACAAAAAAACAATAGTACTAGCCTTCTACCTTAGTGGTGAGAGTGGGCCCTTGCTCCACACACTTGGGGCTGAAGACCAAAGTAAAGAATTAGTACAAGAAGATAATATCACAACTCAATTCCAATCCAATTCCATCAGCTTTGTATTCAAAAAATGTTTATATCAAATAATGTTACATAAATCAGAAATTTATCGCTGTATATTCTGCTGCTACTTTTGTAAGTTTATATCTAAATCTGTGATGAGATATCACTTACCCTATCTACTAGTTCATCTAAGAGATAACATCAATCTCTTTATTCTACTAATAGTTGAACTACATAATGAATATCCATGCAATTAAAATAGATTTAGTGGAACAACAATCCACACTAAATCTGAGTCTTATTTTTAAATACACTTGGGCAATGAGGCCTTGAAATATAGGTATTTAAATTAGTTTATCAATAACTCATGCAAAATCAAAAAGAGATAAAACTTTCAGTAGTTAACTATGGTCTGCCCTCAATCACTCAGGTGATGATTTGAGTAACATCAGGAGCATCCTAATCACTACTGGAGGTGTTTGACCGATAGCTGTGTTGGAAATCTGTACTATTCTAAAGAGGCACTGGAGATGTATTTTTCTGTCTGTAGCTTTGGAGATATGATTGTGACCTTCTCGTTTAGCTCAAGAGATGCTTGTGACTTCAATCTAGCTCCGGAGATGGTTCAACTCCTTATCCAAAAATCTCTCCAATCAAATTGGAAAATATTGGAGAGTAGTCGTGGCATTCTGATGTTGGCTCTAGAGATCATTAGGACTACCTCCGAAGATACACAAAATTGTCTACCCGAATACCTGCACCTGTTGGTTCAAAAAGAGAAGATTTTTGCATATGTCTATCAATTCAATGCACATTAGTTCTTCAATTAGAAACCATGATTCTAAGTAATTCATCTCTTATTAATCATCATTAGAACAATATTGTTAACTTATTTTGGTGCGGTCATCAAGACAATGGAATAAGAAGGGAGAAAAAGAGGGGTAAAAAGGTGTATTTCATGGGCGCTACCTAGCACTCATCATCCCCCCGTACTTAAGGATTAGTAGGTCCTCCTGATTCTCACAATCTGGAATTATTCTGGTGGAATATCCTGTCGGTCAAGCTGTAGTAATGTGCATAAGTTGTCCAAGTTGTGTGGTCTGTATTACCATTTCCCTGGTACTAATCAACCTGTTTCATCCACTCCTGTAATTTATCATCTTCCATTTGCTCAACCCAGACAGGTAGTGATTCAATGATGAGAGGGGGTCAAAAATGGCCACCTATCCATTCCTATTGGTATTTATCCATCATTTTGGATATTAACCTAGCCTTCCTCATAAATAGTCTCAAATTAGCAGGAGTCACCACTTCTCTCATTTTTTGCTCTGAAGTTAAAATGTTCCACCTTTTCTTTGCCATTGTAAGCACTTGATTAGCTAAACTGTTCATGAAAAGACCAAAATCAATGGAACACTCCTAAAGATGTTTCAAATACAATGGAAAAATCTTGGTCTTACTTTCTGGGTGGTAGACATATGCCCTAAATTGGACCTTAAAAGCATGAGGGTTTGGACATTCTTTTCTGATGAAAAGACTTATTTCTATATCCTTCTTGAGATAAGCCTTCATTCTCTCATTCCAAATCTAATGATTTCTCATCAGTGACATAAATGCCTTAAGTTGACATTCCCCTACAAAATAGTTGATAATGAAGGTCATATCATCTACACAGAAACCATGCAAATACAACTCACATAGAAAATTTTGTCTTCATCAGAAATTTTCATGTATGCTTCCATGAACCCCTCCCTAGTTTCTGTGTTCTCAATAAGATCAGACAGGACCAAAGACAATTTTCTCTGCAAAACTCTCTCTTTTAAGAACAGAGCATAACTTCCACTTGGGTGCCTACAAGACAAAATTTTAGATGAAATGGAAGCCACCTGAATGATTTTTTCTTCCAGGGTTTCTACTCTTCTTGACATGGCAGTAATTGCCCTCTGTAATTGTAGCATGGGCTTAGAAGCCTCATATTCTCTACATCTCCTTTCCCAATGGAACAAGGCTTTGGGAATATCTATTGGAATTGGGCCCACATATGGATCTGTTTATACTCCCTATTCCATGGTTGCCCCTGGGCCAATTAACTCATGAATATACTCTTCTTGATTGTCTATTTTATTGTTGGCCCAAGTTAATTGTTTATCTTGACTCTGCACTTTCTCAACCAGTGTTGCAATTATTGTGAGGCTATTGTCTCTGGCCTTGGTAAGATCAGAAATGTTCTGTACTGCCTCTGCCTCCTTGTCCTTGATGATTTGGGCTGCCTTTGTTTCTTGGTTTCTCAGTTCTGCATCTTTCTCCTAAATTATTTGTTGTTTACTCTGGAGCTCTACTTGTAGCCCTTCAATCACTTGATTTTGCTCCATTTATTTTTCTTTCATGACCTTCTTGAGGTTAGTAATAATCTGGTTCTTCCCTCATAATAATCTTTTCAGATTGTCAATCTCTTCTAACATCTATTGTTCTTTTGAAATTTCAATATCCTCTTGATTAGAGGGGTGAGAATAAGTTCTTATTTCTTCTTCTGTTTGCTCTACATCAGGGCTTTCCATGGCTATTGGCTCTTCACTACCAACTGCATCCATTTTCTCTACTTCAACCTCCCCTGCAACCTCCCTGTCCTGAGTTCCTTCTTGAGTGTTTTCTGCAATTGCTAGTACTGATGAAGGCCCAGCTTTTTCCTTAGAAGTTCTGAAACCCAAAAGAACTTCATCTAGGAGAGTAGTATCTTTTTCAGCTTTGATAAGTTGCCTTTTCCTTTTGCTTCTCTGTAGCACTGGTGGAGCAGGCATCTCCAGAGCAGGTATATCATCCTCACAATTAGAGGAGATAGTAAAAGTTTCTTTTTGTTCTGTCTCCGGAGTAGGAGAATGTTGTGAAGTTGGACTTAGATGAACAGATGGTTCAGGGGAAGCTTCTCTATGTTTCTTCTTTCTCACTAGAGGGATTTCATCTGAGTCATGAGATGCTTCCTCATCCCAGTAGTGTATGCTAGAGTTAGTTTTCTTTGGAGTTCTTTTTGTCTTCTGACCTGGCCTGTCCCTTGTTGGTTCTATTGAAATAGACTCCTCAGCCAAAGTCATCTTCCTCTTGGATGAGCGAGTCATATGTGGAGTTTGTTCAAGAGTAGGTTCTCTAACTTCCTTCCCTTTTCTCTTTCTGTCAGAAACAGGGGTAGTAAATGAAGTCACCTCTAGTGAGGACTTTTTACCTTTCTTAATAGTTGCAGAGGAAGTCGAAGGCTCTACCTCCTCTTCTTGCTGGGTAGAGAAAGCCTCACCCACTTCTTGAGTCCTCTCTAGTTCTCTGTCTTGGGGTTTTTTTATCTAAAAATGTCTACCATAATGCTTCCCCATCAGCTTGGGACATAAATTGATGTTTTACTACCAGAAAAATGAAGCCATGGTGTTTCATAGGACCTTTTCCCTGTTGGTGCTTGTCTACAGTTGCTCTAATGGTAGAGTACAGAAAGTTTGGAATGTTTATGTTAAATTTTGGGTGGGAATTTCCATGCCTCAAAAAAATCAACATTTTCATTACTAGTCCTAGAACTAAGGAAAATTGGCCATCACATGTAAAGTACTTCATCAACCATAATGTTACAGATTGCCATGGGTTTGAAAGTGATGACCTAACAATTCCCTTAACCTCATTTTTGCTTAAATGCAATTGTATTGCAGATTCACCTTCTACAGAGAAATTTCTAATTGAATCAACATATAGGGTTTTCAGATGGTAAAACCTCTCACCTTGCTTTGGCAATCCGGAGATATGAATGATGGTGGTAGCACTAAGATTGACTTGAACTCCTCTGACAGTTGTTTGATTGTCTCTCAAGTTTCGTAGGGAGTCATCAACAATATCCTCTTGAAAACCTTCAATTTTTTCCAAGAACTCTAACCACCCTGCATTCCTCAAAATGTATGCCACAACATCATCTTGCAAAAGACCTATTATACTTTCTGGCTCTAATTTATTTTTAATCCCCATTTCTCAGTCCTATTCCACCCTCTGTAACTAGAATTCTATCTACTTCTCTCTGTGGTCTATCTTTCCGCTTTTAATTCCATAGGCTCTGGAGGACTATGTTAACAGACTTGGATTCTTAGGGAATTTTGCAATCTTGAGTGAGGGTTGTTATGTTAGTTTGTTTCACTACTTGGATTATGGGGAAGGGGCTTGAAATTGGTTAGCGTGCTTATGCAATCATAATTACTGCAGAGTGATGGGACACTCCATAGACATGGTGACAGTGTAGCAAAGATGGTGGCATGCATGAGGAGAAAGGGGAAATAATGGCAAGGGAATTTGTCATAATAACATCACCCAAAAATAGAAATAACAAGATAGTTACTAACTAATACTTAATTAAAGAGAAGTACCTAAACCAATATTAATGATGATGGCCTGATGTACTTAGTTGCAATGTTGTGGCTTTGATGAGACTGGATGTGACTTGGCACGTGAGCCACTTCTGCATGGCTCTGAAATGGCATCAGCATCCTTATTGTCATGTACCTTGCAATTATTTCTGCTAAGTGGTTTGAGAATGCCATGTTTTTAGGTGATGTTAGTGCAGTCATTTTTGAGGACCTGCGTATGCGAGAGTAATGACCTTTTCTCAATCACTAGTGGTATGCATGATGACATCATTTTTGTCCTTGTCATAAAGTGGAGGATGAGTCATGATGACCTCATCAAATGACATCTCTACTTCATTGCCTAGAGAGGTGGGTCCCCTCCCAATTTATTATTTTTAGGAATGACTCTTTATTGGTGGAGCACTAGAGGTGCCCCTAGTTTGCAAGCACCGAAGGTGCTCCAAGTTTGTGAAGCACCAGAGGTGCTCCTTATTTGTGAGAGTCGGAGGTGTGTTTGAGTAACTTTTGGCACTTGATCACCTCCATAGCTTGATTATTCTTATCTGGCATGAAGAAGGGAACTGCCATTTACTAGTTTTCAAAACCCTTGTACCAGAAAGACATCCATTTACTAGTTTTCCATCTTCCTCTTTTTCTTTCTTAAGAAGGCCACCATTTGCTAGTTTTCAACCTTCTTTTTTTTCAAGAAGGCCACCATTTGCTGGTTTTCAACCTTTTTTCTTTTATTTATTTATTTATTTATTTTATTATTTCAGTCCAAATCTGTGACAGAAGATGTGTCCCCCATAACCAAGCACAAATCTTTGATGAATTCTTCCTTGGTGGATGGCCTTTTATAGAGTCTAATTCTATGGCCATTCACTAAGAATGTGTCTATGCTTCCATTAATGGGTTTTAGCAGCACTATTCCATTCTAAAAAACTTCCTTTATCTAGTGTTACCCCAAAAATTTAAACCCAAAATTTTCAAATTTTTGTGCTTAAGGATTGATGCAAACATCACTTTGCTCTAGTCTAGTCTTTTTTCAAAAATCCTAAAGTCTTGAAAACCTCTCTATAAGTCTTTGTCATCAGGTGGTTTTAATTTCATGAATCTTTTGTTTACCCGACTTGTATTCTTAAGTTCTTAAAATGGCCGACTCCTTGACTTCTCCTTTGTGTCGGGGAAGTTCAAAGCCCACTGTCAGAAATTTTCATGTCTTGTGAACTCCTTCAAAATTTTGAATCTACTCTGACTGCTGACTAGTCAGTATCTTCGAGGTGCCCATTTTCTGAGGTATCGCTAACCTATTAGTTTGCTCGTGTGATATACGGTGAGAATGTCTTTTCAGAAGCTATGGAATGCAAGTTCAAATCTTGAGACCCATTTCCCAAGATATAAAATTAATGATGCATTAATGAAAAGTGTAATGAAGCTCATTAAGATGGTGGCATGGCGTTAATAATTTTGAAAGACATCATTACCTACTAACGTAATTAAGTAAAGGTGGCAGTGCTCTCTGTGTTCAGTTTTCTTGCCAGCCAAGCTATTTTTTAGAATGGGACTTCCAGCAAATAATGAAATCTAGGATGATGAACCTATGCCTGTTCTGCAACTTGATTTACAATGGCCTGAGGAGGAGCAGATCGATATCATCTCTTAGCTATGCACAGTTTCTTAGAAGGAGAAAACTAGATATGCTAAATATCGCAAGACAATCGACGTCCTAGAGGAAGAAGAAGAGTGTGTTGAACTGTGCCAGCTTTTTATGGAGATACGCCTAGAATTGGGGGAAGATTAATGCCACCTGTCTTGCATATTTGAAGTCTTTTTGTATTTAGTGATGATTACTATAATTTTGGTATAATGTAACCGTTTCCATTTTGAGAAGTCACTTTCTTGATTATGGTTACTCAAAAAGGACCATTTTCAAATAGTTATAATTTTTGGGAAGTTATATAAAGGGAGGGGATTTCAAAGGAAGGTATCTTTTTCTGGTGGCTGTCTGTGAACAGTGGGGAAGAAGAGCAAGTTTTTTTTGTATTAATTTCTTAGCTTTGTTTATGTATAGAGGCATTACAGAAACTTTGAGTTTTGGTTATATTGAAGAAATGAAGAATTACTTACAGAACTTTATGTCTCCAAGTGTCTTCTATGATTGCAATTGTTCTTATGTCAATTAGTAATCTGTCTTCAATATTGCTTCTTTTATGTTTACATGTATTAAGGAAAAATATAACTGTATCTCTCAATTAATTTATCCTTGTTTATGAATGTTGGATAAGTGGGTTGTGTATCATTTATCTACATTCATTTCTTTTCGTAATCAGTCATGCACATCTATTTCATGGTGATGGGTAGATGCTAATACACCTTTTCTTCTTTCTGGTTAAAAGCACACCCCATATTTTTATTTCTTGCATATCTTAAGAGGGAGATGTACCTCTAAAATTCAGACAAAAGTTGTCATTCCTATGACAACTTCTCCAACTATTAGTACTGTTTGTTCTTCTTGGGCATCTTGAGTCATTTTCTACATTTATTCTTGAAGGACAAATCTGTCAACTAAAACCTGGTAAGGACCCATCCAATGTGTTTGTAGCTTTCCCTTGAACTCCTTGAACTTAGAATCATATAGGAGAACTCAATCACCTTGCTGAAATGTCCTCCTCTTGATGTGTTGGTCATGCCATTACTTCCTTTGATACTGAACCACTTCTGTTTGCTGAATAGCTTCTATCTGGATTTCATCTAACTCATTGAGCTGAAGAATTCTATTCTGTTGGGCTATAGACAATGGTAGACCAATATCTAATGCAGTTTTAAATGTCTGGAGCTCAATTTCTATAGATAGAATGGGCTTCTTTCCATAGACTAACTCATATGGTGAGAATTTTGTTGTGGACTTCCAAGTGGTATTGTAAGCCCAAAATGCTTCAGGTAATCTGTTAGCCCAATCTTTCCTATGCATTGTCATTGTCCTTGTCAGAATGTTCTCAAGTTCCCTATTAGTCACCTCTACCTACCCATTGGCTTGAGGATGGTAAGGTGAAGATTTCCTATGCTTAACTTGATATAAATCTGTGAATGCTCTAATTACCTGTGAAGTAAACTGAGGTCCCCTATCAGAAACTATGGATCTTGGGGCTCCAAACCTTAAGAAAATCTTATTATAAAGGAAATCAACAACTTTCTCTTCTCTTGCAAATTGCAATGCTTGCACTTCAACCCATTTAGTGATATAGTTCGTGCATACAAGGATGTACTCTTTGCCTGATGATGGTGGAGAAATTAGTCCCACAAAGTCTAGACCCCACTGTTCAAATGGCTCCATCATTACTTGAGGATGTCGTAACATCTCCTGGGTGAAGGTTGGCTATCCCATCCTTTGGCATTGGTAACAATGTTGCACATACTTCTTGGTATCCTTATGAATAGAGAGCCAGTAATAACCAGCTCCCAGAATCTTGTGGATGGTTCTGTGTGAGGAATAGTGCCCACTAGATGTTTCATCATGACATGCCCTTAAGACATCAAAAATTTTATTAGCTTTTAAACACTTGCGCAAAATGAAATCAGTACCACATTTAAATAGCAAACCATTTAACCATTTGTAAGATAAGTTTTCCTTAAGTAAGTGTTTCTTTTGTTTTGAGGTAAAATGGGATGGATATAAGCCTGTAGCTAAGAGATTAGCTATGTCAGAAAACCAAGGTGCAGTAGAGGAGATAGCAAAAAGATGTTCATCTAGAAATATGTCCTCCACTGGTTGACCTTCTCCACCTATATGCAATCTTGACAAAAAGTTAGCAACCAAATTAAATTTTCCTGGATTATCAACTATGGTAATGTCAAATTCTTGCAACAACAATAACTACCTAATTATCCTTGCACCCACTACTAGTTTATTGATTAAATATTTGATAGCTACATGATCAGCATGTACAAATATTTTGTATGCAGTGATATAATGCTTGAATTTGTTTATAGCATACATGACTGCCAAGAATTCTTTTTCAGTTGTGGTATAGTTTCTTTTTGCAGAGGTAAGGTTTTTGTTGATGTAATAGATGGCATGCATTTTTGTTGATGTAATAGATGGCATGCATACTTTCTCCTTCCTCCTTTTGTCCTAAGATTGCCCCAATGGACTCATTGGAAGCATCAGTTTATATGTGAAATAGTAGGGTCCAATTAGGTCCTCTTAAAATAGGCGTGACAATAAGTTTCTGCTTAAGTGTTTCAAATGCTAATTGACAATCCTCTATCCATTAGAATTATGTGTCTTTGTTAAGCAGGGTAAATAGAGGAGCATCTATCCTGCTGAAATTTTATATGAATCTTCTATAGTAGCTTGCATGACCCAGAAAACTTCTAAAGTCTATCTGATTTTTAGGTGAAGGCAACTGTTGGATCACTTCTATTTTGTTTTGATCCACTTTGATCCCATTTACTGAAATGTGGTGTCCCAATACAATTCCTTTCTCTACCATCATGAAGCACTTTTCATGGCTTAGGGATAGTTGATTTTTTTCAAAACATTTTAATACCTTTTCCAAGTTTATGAGAGCTTCTTCAAAGTTGTCCCCATACATAATAATGTCATCCATATATACCTCCATGCACTCATTAGCTAGTTCAACAAACATGGCTAAAACAAGCCTTTGAAATGTAGCTAGAGCGTTACATAGTCCAAATGGGAGAACTTTGTAGGCAAAAGTTCCCCAAGAACAAGTGAAAGTGGTTTTATCCTGATCTTCAAGTGCTACTTAGATTTGATTGTATCCACTGAACCCATTTAGGAAAGAAAAATACTTTCTCCCTACAAGGTTGTCCAGCACTTGGTCAATGAATGGTATCGGAAAGTAGTCCTTCTTTGTGGCTTTTTTTAGCTCTCTATAGTCAATACACACTCTCCACTTCCCATTCTTTTTAGGCACTATGACTAGGGGTGAGACCCATTGACTGTCTGAGAATAGATATATAAACCCTGCTTGCAGCAATTTTTCTACTTCAGTCTTGATAATGTCTTTTAAAGTAGGATTCAATCTTCTCTGGGGTTGTCTAACAGGTTTGACATCTTTAGTGTCTATATGATGAGTATAGATCTTAGGAGGGATGCCCTTCATATCTTGGTATTCCCAAGCAAAAGTTGTTGAATGGGAAATTAGGAGTTTGATAAGTTCTTCCTCCTATTTTTCTGTTAATTGGGTGTTGATATTCAATGTTTTCCCAGGTATAATCATAACCTATTTTGTGATTTGATCCATAGATGTAGTCAATCCATATATTGGAGTCATGGTATTGAGGGGGTAAGAATGTGGAAGCAACATGTGGAATGTGGCTAAGTCTCTGTAAAAGGTTTCTCCACAAGGAATGATATTTGCTAAGGTACAATGAGTAGAAGTGAGAAGTTCTCTCCTTGAATCTTGGGCTAGCTCCATTATATCCCCATTAATAAGAATGTGGGTGATATCTTCAGTTGTATTATAGTGAATTTATTCTTCCAACTCACCCAAATGTTCTTTGATGGTAACCATACCTACTGAGGCATTGTTTTCCATGTTATCCAGTTCATCTACCTATACCCTTCTTGTATAATGTATTGATGGTTTAGCTGGAGGATACAAAGATAATTTCTTCAAGTCTATCCCATTAGAAATGGCCATATCCCTAGTTTGACAATCAATAGATGCTGCTGTTGTAGCCAACCATGGTCTTCCTAATATCAATGGATAAGCATTTCTCTGATTTCTTGGCTCTAATATTAGGAAGTCTACTAGGAATTCCCATGATTCTATCACAACTAGAACATCAATAATCACCCCTTTTGGAATAGCTATTGATTGGTCAGCAAGTTGAAGGATTGTAGATGTAGATTGGATACCTGTTAAGGCTAATTTGTCCATTGTATGAACTATCATTACATTTATTGCTGCTCCCAGATCAACCAAAACATTTGAATTTTCTACCCCTGAGATGTAAATAGTCATGACAGGATATCTAGGGTCTCCATATTTTGGGAGGAGAATTTCTCCCATTAGGAGGTCTAATACCTTTCCTTCCACTTGGATGGTTGAGGGAAAGTTCTTCCTTCCCTAGGTCTTAACACAATGTTGTTTGATGAACTGGTTAAGTTCACGTATATCTCTGATTTCTTGTAGGAGCAGAATTTCAATGTTTAGTTGCCTAATTTCTTGTAAAAGTTCTGATTCCAGGGTAGATTGGACTTGTTTTTGTAAGACCTTTTTCTAGGGAACATGTTGTTTGAGCCGTTTTGGGTATGGTGCTAGTTTTTCCATCTTTGGAGCATCTCTGGAGCTCTTATCAAAAATGTTTCCAGGGATGTTCTCTGAAGTCATTCTTTTAGGAGGATCTCTGGAGTTATCCAAGGATGATTCTTTTAGCACTGTTTCGGTAGTAATCTACTCTAGAAGCTGAGTGGATGGATTTTCAGGTTCCTCATCATTGGTTACTTCAACTATAGTTGGAGAAGATGGTCTTGGAAGTGCTTTCCCAAAATGCAGCTAGAGATTATTGGAATATATAACATTAATTCTAGCCATGTTTTCTTGTTCTGTCATGTAAACAGCTGCTCCCTGCTTATTCCATGGGTTTGGTATAGGTTGACCTGGTAAGGGTGGTTGGCTAACTGGTTCATTTTGTGACTGACCTTGTGTGTTGGGGGTTCTAGTTAGCAATGCTTGTTGTTGAGGTTGGAAACGTCTAGGTTGTCCCTGGTACTGTTGATTATACCCCTGTTGAGGACCCCAATGAGGCTGCATGTTTTGTGATCCAAACTGTGGTAGCCATTGTTGATTCCCCCAAGGCTGATTTTGCCAATGTTAGTTCTGCCATTATTGGTTTGGTCAATCTTGTGGCCCCCAAGGAGGATTATTCTGAGGCCCATGCCAAGTTGGATTCCATTGATTATTTCCCCAATTAGAAGGACCCCTGTAAGAAGTTTGGTTTGGATAATAATTATAAGGGAAATTTCTAGCTTGTTTTTGTCTTACATAGTTCAACTCCTCCTCTATAATGGCATTATTTTTACATAGCCTTTTTAAGGCTAGAAGTTGACTGCATTGATTGGTAGGATGTTCCCTGTCACAGATCTGATAGATCTCTACTTTATGTAAAGGGCATTCTCTCAACACATGTTTGTTTCTACACCTAGGACAATAGATGGAGAGTGGTTTAGTTGTTCTGTCCTAATCATTTGTTCTAGTTTTTTCCTGAATCTTGTCTAATGTGGTATTCAGTTGGACTAGAATATCTATTTTAAAATTTGTAATTTCCTCCATTAACTATCCTATTTCATTCTTCCCTTTGAAAGATTTTGGTGTTCTCACTCCATCTTGGGTTCTAGAATAGTTCTTGCAGAGTTCTTCTATAGCAGGCATATCCATTTTGTTGATATTCCTATAGAGTAAAAGACTCTACATTTTGTTTCAGTGGTGGCACATCCATGGGTTACAGTTTTGTGTCTATGAATGTTTCTAAGTATGGCTACGTGGGTTTCATATAACATTGATGTGGGAGTTGCCAAGTGTCAAGCCCCGGTTTAAACTGCATTTAGTTTCTAAGTTACAACTTTGGAGTGAAGCGTGCCACGTAGTGAAAAATGATTCAAACAATGTTTAAGTTTCAACCCTACAGAAGGCGCCACGTGTCATCAACAGAGAGACTCCTTTTAAGTTTCAGTTTGAGCGCAGAAGAAGCCATGTGTCTTTTGTGGTAGTTGTGGAAGCCGCCAAGTGTCAGCTTCCACATGTTTGATTCTATATATTTTGATGCTAAGTAAAGGATGGAGGTGGGCCACAATTTTATGTATTAGTGATGCGGAGAATGCCACGTGGTAGATGCAGCACCAAAGATAAAAGATTTTGTCCCTTTCTAGAGAGATATTAAATATGTTTCTTAAGTGATGTAGAACCCGACATGTGTCAACTTCCACTTAAGTTTCAAAGAGTCTTAAATAATGTTTCAAGTGTTGCGAAAAGTGCCACGTATCAGCTGTTATGCACGCAGAGTTCGCCACCTGTCCCTGTTTCTTCCTTTTGAAAGTTACCGAGCAGGAAGTAGTGCATCCCATTTGTAATGTGTCTTAAAGTTTCAAAGCTACAGATTGCGATAGATGTCACCTACGGAGTTCTCCCGAGCATAAAAGACACAGTTAAGTGAACTGTTGCGGATAAAGACACGTATATGTTTCTAATAGCTACAGAAGCTGTCAAGTGTCAGTTTCTTGTTTCTTCTTGGAGAAGAAGGAGTTTCAAGACATGCGTGCGGATGCTGCCATTTGTCTTAGAGTTTATTGTTTCGAGTATGTGGAATCCGCCAAGTGTCTGTTCCTTATAAGAGGAGGTATGCCACACATATTTTGTCACAGCCTATGGGTTTGCAGGAAAGAGTAACTGTCGCAGATTCTAAAGATCTTAACTGTCAAAGACTTCCAGTTACCTCCAGTTCAGTTGGGCCGTTGGGATTTGATTGTCGCTGACAATCTAGAGTCGATCTTGGTCTATAAATATGTAACATTTGTAATGAATCGAGGGTACTTTTTCAAGTTAGAATTCTAGTTTTCTGATAGAGAAGTTCATACAGTTTGTAGAGATCCAGAGTTTTCTATCAAAGATTTAAGAGAGAAGTTTGAGACTTTTGCTATGACCAGTGAATATCATTTGCCTTTATTTTGTTATTCTTGATTTAGAAAGTGAATGTAACTATGCATGTATATGTGCCTCTTATGTTGCTAGATAATTAATGAGAAAGACTGAGTTCTGTGCCTTGGTTGATATTTTCTGTCATTGCAGATTGTCTGGTTGTGAGCCTTTGATTTTATTCATTTCATCTGTTTATGTTAATCATGCATTATCTACTCTTTAATGTGACTTAATCTTGAGGATATCTTCACTATGCTTAGTTGAGAGAAACATTTTTACTCAGGTGCATCACCATAGATAGATTTGCTTTTAATTTTATCTGTAATCCTGTTCACTTCTTACCCTTTTCCCCAAAACACATTTAAGATAGAAAAGAGCTAGCTTCTTTAAAATTTAGAGGTTGTTTTAGGTAGCAAGTCCCACATTCCTAAAACTTCCCATGTTGGTGTTGGAACCTGCACAATTTTATACATCAATAGTTTTTGGCACACCCGGTGGGACCATTCTTGAAGTTTCTGTCGAGATTGTATGAGCCAAAAAGCCACAGGGAGTCAGAGCTGTAGACCTGTAACAAGAGTTCAATCTGATGCTAATCCAGGCATTTTTTTGCCACCACTGATAGCTAATCCAAGGAGAAGAGTGAATTAGTTTGCAGCAGCACCAAGAGTAAATATGGGAGCACCTATAGCCCCAAGAAATTATACAAATTGGAACACTGACAGTCCTCTGATTCTCCCAATACCACCAGCCACTTGGGATGCTATTCTAGCCAATGCTCTGAAGGCTCTGCCAAAGTTCAGTGGGGAAGATTTCAAGACGCCTGAAGAGCATCTGCAAGATGTATCTGATGTATGTGCAGTACATGTTATCACTCAACAGAATGTGGCTATAAGACTGTTAGCAACTTCTTTAAAAGGGAAGGCTCTGGACTGGTATAGATCTTTAACCCCAAACATAATATCTATATGGTATCAGCTTGGTGATTCTTTCTTTGAAAGATTTAAAGAAAAGGGTGATAAATCTTCTTTGCTGCAACAACTGATCACTATCAAGAGAGCACCACAAGAAGCCATGACTGATTTCAACTCAAGATTTCAAAAGACTTGGGAAAGGATTCCTGCTACAACAAGGCCATTACTAGGTATGGCTATTGTGTTTTACCTTAAAGCTTTAAACTCAGATATATCAGTGATGATTCAGTCCCTTAGAGGTTAGACACTACCAGAAGCATATGAGTTGGCAGCCAAGGCTGAAAATAACTTAATAGATGCTGGAAAGTTGCCCCTAAGACCTCCTATGCCCATGTTCCTAGAAATTACCTTACCTTTGCCTCAAGAAGTTCTAATCCTACAACCCCACCTGTGTATATGTATGCATTCCCTCAACAACCTGCTAAGACAGCTACCCCTGTTCAATCATCTGAAATGGATGATGTCAAGAACATTTTAAGGACCTTCTCAAATGAGATAATTAACCTTAAGAGACAACAAAATCCTTATCCAAGGCCCCCTTATCAAGGTTACCGAGGAAATAGACCTCCCTTTCAGCCAAATCAATATCAAGGCCCTCAAAGGCAAGCTAATCCCCAGCCATCAAACTAGTTGGTTACACTCCCTACACCCTTACAAACTGTTCCTCATAATCCCAACAGGGAAATTGTTCCAGGGAAAAATAATTTTGCAAATGGCATAAATGCTTGGTGTTTTCCTTGCAATAATGCCCATATGCCTAGAGACTGCCCCAGAGGAAATTTACAACAAAAGATAGTAGAACAGAGAGGATTAGAAGGACAATTTGAAACTTCTAACACTCCACAATATTAGTCTCCTGGTGTACAAAATGCAGTCCTGGTGGCCCAGATGCAAGGAATGTCCTTACAACAGGAAGAGGAAATAGCCCCTGAGCATGCTTTATTTTCATGAATTGAAGATGAAGATTCAGTGTTCTTGAATGAAACATCTACTTCTAAGAAGCCATTAGTGCAATCAGATTATTTTACTAGAGCAAAGAGGAGAATGATGGAGCAGCCTGAAGTCACTAATAATGAGATCATGGGAGCTCCTCCATTTCAAAATCATCAGAACACAGTCTCTAGACAAGAAATACCCTAGCCTGTGCAGAATCAAGTAGCCTCAGGGCAAGTGCTAGAAAAGTCAAGGTACCCTTATTACTCAAAGGCCTAAGCATTAGGACCTGGGAACGTGGTGGATCAACTAAAAAGAACTCCAACGCATGTATCAATCTAAGACATGTTAGCTATTCCTGAGTAGAAGACACTGTTGCAGGAGGCTCTGCAAGGCCAAGAAGTCCCTAAACATACTGGTGCTAAAAAAGGATCGGCTGATAGAGAAAAGCCACAGCTCAAAGATACTGTACTCTGCAGGCAACAACCCTGTTGAACAATGCATCTGAGGTAGGTAAATCTAAACCAGATCCCTTTTATTTGACTCTAATAGTTGGGAAGAAACTGTTGCATAATGCAATGATAGACTCTAGGGCTAGTACTACAGTAATGCCAAAGCAAATAGCAGATGCTTTGAATATAAAATGTGAGCCACTTACAAGAGGAGTTATGCAGTTGGATGGGAAATCTGTGCAAACAATAGGGAAAATTAAACAACTCCCCTTGCAATTATATACTTGCACCAATATAATTGTAAATCAGGATGTGGTAGTCATAGATATTCCCCCTATATTTGGTCTATGTTTATCTAGAGATTTCACATCCAAGATAGGAGGTTACATGTCACTAGATTGGTCACACCTCATCCTAAGAACCAAATATGGGACAAAGATGAAAATACTTTCCAAGCCATTATCAAAAGACCATATCATAAATGAACCAATCCCAAAATTAGAAGCAACCCATGCTATGTTGAATAAAGAGGAGAGAATCTTTGTTGAAGAGTTAGGTGATTGGACTGAACATGACCAACAGGAAGAAGAGAATAATCAGTTGTTGACTATGATGCAAAGTGATCCCTATGGAAACTATGACTCTATAGGTCTAGGCACTTATGTCATATTTGAAGAAGACCAAGAGATCCCTAATGTTTTAAGGAAAGAACCTAATCAGACCCAAGAATCTAAAAAGGACTCAAAAATTTGGACTCTAAATTTTGATGGGGCTAGAAGTAAGAATGGAGCTGGAGCAGGAGTTTGCCTTACTGCCCCAAATGGTGAAAAAATTTTGAGAGCCATTCGCTTTTAGTTTGCTTGTACCAATAATGATGCTGAGTATGAATCCTTGGTGCATGGACTCATGTTGGCAAAGAAAAAAGGAGTAAAGAATCTGATAGTAAGAGGAGATTCAGAACTAGTGGTGAAACAAATCAGAGAAAAGGTAGTATCCAAAAACGTAAGAATGAGATCCTATAGGCACAAAATTTGGGACCTGATAGATGGTTTTGAAGCTTTCAATATTGAAGTAGTTCCTAGAACCCAAAATTCTGAGGCAGATAGAATGGCACAGTTTGATCCTGCAACTGATCTACTAGTCAACAATGAGTCAGTCAAAGTTATAGTGAGGCCAACTATCCCAGACAATGACCAAAATTGGAAAGTTTCTAAAAATAATTTCCAAGTCCTCTCATTTTTGAAACAGTCAGGAGAATTTGCTGATTAGTTGCAACCTAAAATTGAAGAAGCATATGGTGACCAAATTATTCAACTGATGTCAAATAAGATCCCTAAAGGACTGATTACCTTATAAAACTTGTTTGACCCAGAAGATGTAAGCCTAGAGAAGAAGAGGTTTCAAGCAAATAAAGAAGATTATTCTAAAATTCAGGTTAGTGAAGGAATAAAATTAAAGATTGGCAATTCTACAACCCAACAAGAAAAGAAAAGATTGATTGATTTGTGTGAAAGATATGATAGAGTGATTGCCTGGACCTATGAAGACCTCCATGGCTATAATGGAGATATCTTCCAACACACCATAGAGCTTACTGAAGGATCTAAACCAGTCAAACAGAAGCAAAGGGCAGTGAATCCTAGAATTGAACCTCTAATGGTGGATGAATTGCACAAGCTCTTAGAATCAAAGATTATTTTTCCAATTAAGCATTTAATCTGTGTATCAAATCTAGTGCTAGTAAGAAAAAAGAATGGTGACATAAGACTCTGTGTAGATTTTAGGGACCTGAATAGAGCATCTTTGAAAGATCATTATCCCCTACCCTCTATGGAACAAATTTTACAAACTATGGCTAGATCAGAGAGATTTTCCTTGCTGGATGGTTTCTCTAGATACAATCAGATTTGGTTGGCTAATGAAGACTAGCATAAGACTACATTTACTACAAAATGGGGAACATTTGCATATGTTAAAATGCCTTTTGGCCTTTCAAATGTTGGAGCTACTTTTTAGAGAGCCATGGATGTAGCATTTGGGGAACTTATAAACAAAATCATCTTGATTTATCTAGATGACCTCACTATTTTCTCTAAAAGTGTTGTAGATCATTTTGACCATTTAGAGGCTATTTTTAAGAAATGCCAAGAGTTTGGAATATCCCTAAATCCTAAGAAGTGTATCTTTGCAGTACCTTAGGGTAAACTGTTAGGGCATATAGTGTCAAAGGGATGAGTCTCTATTGATCCAAAAAGAGTCACTGCCATAATGAATCTATCTTTGCCAATCAATAAGAAAGCAGTTTAGTCTTTCCTGGGGAAGATCAACTTTGTCAGCCAGTTCATATTGGACTTTGCAGGTCTAATTAGACCCATGACACTATTGCTAAAGAAGGACCTAGTTTTCAAATGGATTGTAGACGGGAGACAGGCTTTTGAAGAGATCAAAAGAGCCATTTCAACAGCCCCAGTACTTAGAAATCCAAACTTCTCTAAGTCTTTCATAATGTATGTGTACGGAGGAGAATTCAGTGTTGCTACTATTTTCATTCAGAAAGATGATCAGCAAGAAGGAGAGCACCCAATAGCCTTTTTCTCCACAACCCTCAGAGAATATGAGGCTAGATACAATTTTGTGGAGAAGCAAGCATATACCATGGTAAAAGCCCTTAAAAATTTTAGACACATGGTAACAGGGAATAAGATTCTGATATTAGTGGCTCATCCTAGTGTAAGAGAATATATTATGGAGGGTGAGATCACTAAGAAAAGAGCTAATTGGATAACAAAGATCCTTGAATATGATGTGGAAGTCAGACCCACTAAGTTAGTAAGGGGCAAAGGATTGTACCAATACATGTCTCAGGACATGGAGAGAATGATGACTGAATAAACAGAAAGAGAAAATGTATTGAAAATATAAGAGGTTGATCAAGATTCTTGGGTCACAAATAGAATACAATTTATGAAACATGGGGTTTTCCCAAATCAGCTCTCCCATGATAAGAGAAGATATTATAGGCAGCAAGGGGTCCACTTTGTACTAATTGACCATATTCTATTGAGAAGAAATGTTGATGGCATACTTTTGAGATGTATAGAGAAAGATGAAGCTCAAAGAATACTTCATGAGTTGCACCATGGAGCCTCAGGTGGACACTTTTCAGCAAGGACCATAGCAATCAAAGTGACTCAAGTAGGATACTTCTAGCCCACTCTATTCACAGATTTCTATTACTGGTTAAAGAATGCCAGGCATGTCAGTTTTATACAGGGAAAAGAAGAAATGCAGCAATGCCTCTGAGCCCCATAATTGTAGACGAATGCTTTGCCCAATGGGGTCTTGATTTTATTGGTATGATCAATCCAGTGTCAAGTATGGGACACAAATGGATCCTCATAGCCACAGATTACTTTACCAGATGGAGTGAAGCAATACCACTCAAGAAAGCAACAGAAAAGGTAATATTAGACTTTCTAGAAGGTATTACTGCTCGGTTTGGTCCCCCTCGTACCATCATATCAGATAATGCTAAGGCATTTTTGGGAACAAAAATATCCAAGTTTACATTGAGGAATGGGATTTACTTGAAGACTTCTTCAAACTATTACCCTCAGGGTAATGGACTGGTAGAGTCTACTAACAAGAACCTAATTAGACTCATTAAAAGGATAGGGACAAATCATCACAAAGAGTGGCACACACTACTTAATACATCGTTGTGGGTTGACAGGATCACACCTAAGCAAGTGACAAAGATGTCTCCATATGAATTAGTTTATGGTAAACCAGCAGTAATGCCACTGAGCTTAGAGATCCCTACTTTGCAATTAATAAAACAAATAGAGATTGAAGAAAATGGCCCCATGCAAGTTAGACTTGCTGAACTATTGGAAGTAGAGGAAAAAAGAGAAAAAACACATGAGTCACTGATGAAACACTAGAAAATAGTCAAGGACTATTTTGATAAGAAGACTTCAAATCCTTTTTTTGAAGTTGGTTCAATAGTGTTGAAATGGGATGAAAGAGCTGCAAAGCTAGGTCGATACAACAAATTTAAATCACTGTGGACTGGTCCTTACAAGATTCATTCCTGTAAGCAACAAAATTCTTTTGAGCTTGAGACTATAGATGGAGAACTTGAAGAGATTCTTGTAAATGGGATCTGTAGACACCTAAAAATGTCTCGACCACCAAACTGACTCCAATCAATCTCCACCCTTGGATCAAAATCCCTTCCAAAAGTCTATAAATACAACCTCTCACAAGTCATTTTCATCATCCAAATTTATGCAAAGTTACCATGCCAAAATCATCCTTGAGTTAGATAGTGAGTTGCACAATTAAAGAGCATTTCACATTTGAATCCATAGTCTAGGGATCATCTCGGTCTTGGGAGCTTCTTTTGGGTGCAAAGGCTCCTTCTTCCCTTGATGGGATTAGGTTTTGCATGTGAGGTATAATCTTGTGTTCTATTGCATTTGATTTAGTGCTTTACCTTCATTGCTTTATCTAATCTACATTGGCATGCCTGGTGGGACCCACAAGGTTTGAATCTAATCTTTGTTTGTGAGTTTTTGTGTTAGTATGTGAATTTTGCAGGTTCAGTGCTATCCAACCATTGCAACAGCGCTATTTCAACTATATTTCAGCGCTATTATTGTATTAGTGCTATTTCTGTGCAACTATGTTTTCATACTAACCTTATTCACATGTGTTTGATTTACATTTTCCTGTTGTTTTCTATGGTGTTTGCTCTCTGTTTTGCAACAAAACCAAGAATTACAGGGGGAGGTTATGGCAAATTTTTGAAAGAATGAAAAACCAGCATCAGTTTCCCATTTTGACACCATCCTTCAGTTTAGCGTCATCTGTGTTTTCCCCAGACTTTGAAACATCGCGCAGTGGCACCTTCACTAATACCAATTATCGCTATCATCTGTATTAGCGCCTCAAGTAGGACTTATTAGTGCTAAATTATGTATCAATGCCATCATGTTAATTAGCGCTATAGTAGTGTTTAATTAGCACCATAATTTATTTTAGCACCTTCTTTCGTAAGTCAGGTTGTTCTGCCCGCAGTGGCGCCTGTGTATGATTGTTTTAGCGCTATTTTTTTGAAAATCGCTTTGCTGTCTATTGCAAGTACTGCGGATACTAACACAGCTTTTCTTTGCAGGGTGGTTTGATGTAGTTAGCTAACACTTTGATTTTGGAAACTAAAATGAACCTTTTTTGCATTGTTAGGTCTTAAACAACATTTCAATTTGGTGTTTTAAAATCAATCCAAACAACTCCTTATGTGAAGTGTGTGTGTGCTCCTAACATTTATTTTGGTGCTCTAAAATATACTCCTTTGTGTGCCAACAAACAAACAATCAAACACTTCAATTTGGGCTATACAAAGAACCACAAATTGCATACATCATTGGATAAAAAGAACAACAAACTTGCATTTCTCACGCATCTAATCAAGACAATCTAAAATACTTGTGTGAAGTGTCTTCGTGGTTGTGTTAAGTAGCGTGAGAAGTGTATGCTCTTCTCTCGCACCCTTTGGTGATCTTGGGAATCAAAAACTTCTCACGACACTTTGCATTAATCACACCCCATTTAATCCAAAGATCTATTATTGAACTATGTTTAGTGTGATATAATCATAGGGAACACGTATGCTCTCCCCTCGCATCTTTGTATGAACTTGGGGATCAAAAGTGTTTTCATGATTGTATTGCTTTTGTAATCCTTAGAGGGCCTGTCACCCTGCTTTGAAAGGTGGGAACGACCCAAGCGGCATCAAGCTAAAGCCAAGCTCTTCTAAGCTGCTATATAAAATAAGGCATTTGGGATGAAAGTCTCAAGCAACAGGTGTTATTTTGTTATACCGACAGCCAACCTCCCCATAAACCCTCCAAGGCACAACCCTTGGAGGTTGGGAGACTCCATAATGGAGAGTAGCACTGTCGCATGTATAACCACCTGAACAGATGCCCTTACTAAGAGCCATTGTTTTAGCAAGCCAAAATCCTTCTATTTGTTGACGCAGAGGGCAAAACCCTTGAAGCGGCCCTGATTCATGCGGTTCTTAGCTGAGGTAGCAGGGACAATCTAAAGGTTTGGTGAGGGACAAGCCTTATAAGAAACCTGGATCTTGGTATGCATGAGAAGTGTGTGTAATTGTAAGGAGCCGGTGCTACCAAGATCCTGGAGCTACCCGCTTTGAATAGGCGCAGCTAGGGGATTCAACAAATATTGTCACATTATCACCTTAGGTTGTAAAAAAGTGCTTGTTTTAAACAAAGTCATATGTCATTTCACAAACAAAAAATCATTGCTTGTTTTTGCGTTCAAATGTGTGTTAAAGTGCTTTGATTTTTCACAAACAAATTGCCAAGAGACAAAGTAAATCAGTCAATCACATTCCAAACAAACAGATCCAAAAATTTGCCATCAAAAATCTATCTACCCTATTTTAGCACTATATCTATCTGATTGTGGCACCATTTCACTCGTGGATTGGCACTATCTTTAGATTGACTTGCCTGAAACAAAGACCCATTTAGTTGTGATCTACACCCTCTGCTCTGCCATAATCCATATCCATCTCGTAGAAATCTGTCAACAGTCCAGCCATTTTCTTCAAAAATTTTCCAAATTGCACCTTCTTTTTGACCTTAGAGAATCAATCACCACCATTGTTGGACCCCTTTGATACATCATTATCAGCCCAAATACATATCTATCTATCCCCTTTCAATCTTTTTGCACATCTCCTTGGACCAAGACAAATCATTTCAAAAAATCACACCCAAATCAAAACACCATCAACAACCAAAGCTTGTCATCCTTTTGAGACAAAGTTAGATCTAGATCTTATCATTAACATCACATTTTCCTTGAAAAGTCATTAGTCTACATTTCAAGAAAAACAAATCACCTCTCTTTGCGTAAGGTCATTAGTCTACCCCAAACAAAGAAAATCGTCATCCTTTTTGTGCCAAATCAAAATCTAGATCTTATCCAAAAGCTCAATTCGAAAAACATCAAGAACATCATCCTCATCATCCTAAATCAATCAAAAAATCAAAAACATCACAATTCCAAATCCCTTTCTCATCATCCATCTTTGGTCCAAAATTTGTGCAAAAATCAGTATCACCCATTCATATCACCCTTAGGATAAAACCTTTGGAAAAACATACCGATCTTCTCTTCTACTCCATCTCACTACCACATCCCTCTTTGGGTCCAACAAAATCAATCCGATTCTCTAAGGTGTCCATCTCCATTCCACTCTACTCCTCATCAAAATCATACACGTATGCCCATCACAAGATCACCACACAAAAAGAAGCAAGAAATGGCGGAACAATGGACCTTTGGCATGCCTAACACCAATAATAGCAACATACCCACTTATCAAACATACAATCCACCTACATATTCCTTCATCCCCCCATTTGGTGCCAACGACCCTTTTCACTTCTTACCACAAACACAAACACTACCACCACCACCACCACAAAATGTCCCCACCATATCCCAAGATGACCTAGATGTCTTGAGCTTCACGCAAGATGCCGATAATATGGACCTACTTGATAAAGTCCTAAGATCGAACCCAAATAGATATCTTGACCATCTTCTCAAGCTTGGTGCTCAGCTTCCCCCCATCACAACATCATCACAACCATCCACTTCTACAATCTCCCTACCACATCAAATACCCAAGCATCTACATCACATACCCAACCCACCATCTCTCAAACATCAACACCCAACGTATCTGCCACCTCCACAACCTCAACCGCTAACACATCTACAATTTCCACATCCACTGCTATGCCTAACATCTCCCAACCCGTCATCACTTCTACTACCACAACTACCATCAACCCTTCTGCTTCAATCACAATGGGCATACAGGGCAACATCATGCAAGCAAGTACCTCCACAAGTATGCCCCCACCAAACCCTCACACCCTTGCTTACCTACGGCAACTATTCTCACAACAATCTCACAACACATCTAACCAATCCAACGTCCACATACCCAACGTCAATCTCATAAGTCAACATAATCCCAATTCCTAGAGACCCTAGGGACCACCTAAGGGAATTCTACATTGCTTGCCTCGAAGTCTCTCACAATGACACATATCTTATGAGACTCTTCCCAAGAAGTCTTAGCGGCCAAGCCACTGAATGGTTTGCCCATCTTCCACCTGGAATTCAAACATTTCCCGAGCTTGCGGAGAAGTTTGTCAACCACTTCTCCTACAACTTTGAGCATGAGGTGTCTATGACCGACCTCTGTAACACCAAACAAAAGAACAGAGAAGCTTTTGCTTCTTTCTTACAAAGGTGGAGGGGCCTAGCAAGCAAGCTCCCATGGCCTATTCCTGAAAAACAACTTGTCACCATGTTCGTGGCCAATCTCAATTAGGAACTAGGATTTCACTTACAAATTCTTTGCGCATCTACCTTTGAAGAGGTTATTGACAAAGGCACTACTGTCGAACGAGCCCTCATTGCCAAGGGTTCCATCAAACTTTACGACCCCACACCCCCAATACCAACAACAATAACAACACGCAATCTAATGATAAATCACGTTATTGGGGGAAGAACAAGAATAATCTGAATGACGGCGTCACCAATGTGAAGGCCATCCAACACATCCAAAACCACACACTTGAACACACGTATGCAGCAAACGCCAATAACCCAAGAGGGCCAAATAAACCACGCAAACCTCGCTGCAATTTCACACAATTAGCAAAACCTATCAAGGATGTCCTCGATAGATGTCTCAAACAATGAGCAATCACACTCCCACCTATTATACCATGCCAAGACAATGACCTCAAAGTAGCATGGTATAATGAAAATGACTATTGCGAATACCACCATGTGGCAGGCCATAAAACAACTGACTATATGCAATTAAAGCATTGCATCTAAGACCTAATAGACCAAAATCTTGTCAGCCTCGAACAAAGTGCACACCCATCACCAAACGGCACCAAAGTCACTATTTATGCCGATCCCTGTCCCTTCCAATACTGCAGTTTTCTGGAAGGACACAACCAAACCTTCTATCCATATAATAAAGCCACCACCCAAACCACCCCAACAGCTTCCACCTCATACATGGACCCCGCCAACATCGCCACCACTTCATCCCAAACACCTTCACCACCTGAGGTCAAGATCAAGCTCAGCGACCAAGGCTGTGGGGAATACAACCTTCACGGCACCTTTTGCATGGGCTTATTACCCACTCCTAAGACATTTGGCACTCCAAACACAGAGGCAGCTGACACAGTCATCATCAAATGCAAACCCTCACCCATCTTTGAGAAAAAACACCTTTTGGATCAGGACATACTTGAAGATATTTCATCCTGGCTTTACAAGGATGAGGAAACAGAACAAGACATCCCCATCATCCCAACAAATAGTTACAGCAAAGGTTCTGAGATAGCCAAAAGCATGGGTTACAAAGGACAAGGCGGCATTGGCCTTCATGAACAAGGGATTGTAGAACCACTGCAAGCAACAAGAAACCCCTATACTCAAGGTTTAGGGTATGGTCAACCACAACGCATCCTTAATACCGGTGAATGTATCTTAGCCAAGTTTGCTCCAGTTTCTCTAGACGTCGACAATGTTAATGAAACGGACCTACAAGACTCCTTTAGTGACTTTGCCAATTTCTTCACCTCCTCCATTTGCACCCTCTACTCCGTCACCACTCTCACCTCATCATCCAATGACCTACCATTAGTATACCCTGACCTCATCGACTGGGACCAACGAGGACCTCCTATTTTTGATATCGCACCAAATGACGAAGCCATTGCTGAAATGATGGGAGTAAGAGACCACTTCCCCTTAGGAGATCACCGAGCTGGATACATCATGAAACTCAATCCGGCTGCCTATTTCAGGGAGACAACCCCTGCTTCCAGTCACAAAAACATAAAAAGAAACAATAGATCTGATGGTGAAAACCATTCCACGGTAGTATCAGATCCTAAAAAAGTAAAAATAAACAACGTATCTCCTGGTGAAAACCTCCATGAGGTGCCAGGGGATGGAAGCATGGGCCTCCCTGAAATAGATAAAGTATATCCTGACAGATCACCCATCTTGGTTGAACTAGCTTAGGAAATGAATCTAGGGACAGAGGAAGAGCCGAAAATCACATACAGAGCAGAATCTCTTAGCCTGTTTGAACAGGAAGACTTCTTGGCATTCTTCACACGCACAAAATCACAACTTTGTGTGGACCTACGCAAACATGCCAGGGCTAGATCCTACCTTGGTTGTCCATCATCTTATAGTGCGTCCTGATGCCAAACCAGTCAAACAGAAGCTCTGAAAGATGAATCCTCAGGTGGCCCTTCTTGTCAAAGCAGAGCTCAAAAAGTTACTAGATGTGGGGTTCATACATCCAATTGATTATCCTGAATGGGTTTCGAATCTAGTACCCGTTGCTAAACCAGATGGCAGAATCTGTTGTTGCACTAACTTCAGAGCCCTCAACAAGGCCTACCCAAAAGATGACTTCCCACTTCCCAACATTGACATGATTGTGGATCTTACCGCATGGCATGACATGCTATCTCTCATGGATGGTTTTTCAGGATACAATCAAATCAAAATTGCCGAAGAAGATCAGCACAAGACATCCTTTATATGCCCATGGGGGACATACTGTTGGGTAGTTATCCCTTTCAGCCTAAAGAATGTAGGAGCTACTTATCAAAGAGCAATGATCATCATCTTCCACGACCTCTTTCACCACATCATGGAGGACTACGTTGATGACTTACTCGGCAAATCAAAGACCAGAGAAGAACACTTAGACATGCTAGCCAAGATCTTTGACAGGCTAGAGCAATATAATGTTCGTCTAAATCCAAAAAAGTGTGTCTTTGGTGTCACTTTAGGTAAATTATTGGGATACATAGTCTCCAGACAAGGAATCGAGGTGGATCCAGCAAAAGTCAAAGCTATTACTAAAATGCCACCTCCTAAAACCTTGAAACAACTGAGAAGCCTGCAGGGTAAACTACAGTCTATTCGCCGATTCATTGCTCAACTTGCTGACAAATGCCAACCATTCCAGCATCTCCTCAGGAAAGATACAGCTTTTGCCTGGACTGCTCAGTGTCAGGATGCCTTCAACCAACTAAAAGCATATCTGGCTAATCCCCCTGTTCTATCTCCACCAAGACAAGGAGAGCCCCTCCTCTTGTATATCTCCGCGACCGACACAGCAATTGGGGCTTTGTTAGCACAACATGATGAGCAAGGGAAGAAAAGAGCCATCTACTACATCAGCCGCACCTTGATTTCCTATGAGCTTAACTACACACAAATTGAACGAGCATGACTTGCCCTAGTCTTCACATCACAAAAGTTAAGACATTATATGCTCAATCACAAGACTAAGCTCATTGCTAAGATCGACCCACTCAAATATTTGCTAAACAGAGCAGCTCTCACTAGAAGAATGGCAAAATGGGTCATGATTCTCACCAAATTTGACATAGAATACACAGAGAGAAAGGCAATCAAAGGACAAGTCATAGCAGATCAGCTGGCTGAGGCACCTATTCAGGCAGAACATCCTACAATAGTAGAATTTCTAGATGAGGCCATCTTGACAATCACACCAACCACAGATACATGGAAGATGTATTTTGATGGATCCTACACTCATAGAGGCTTGGGGGCAGGCATCCTATTTGTTACCCCTCAAGGTGACACGATCCCCAAATCATTCAAAATCACATTTCCATGCACCAATAATGTAGTAGAATATGAGGCCCTCATCATGCCATCCAATGGAAAATAGAAAAACTAACTGTGTATGGCGACTCTCAACTCGTCATTAGGCAAGTCAATAATGAATACAAAACCAAGGACGATAAGCTCCTTCCCTTTAAGAAGATGGTCATGACTTTAAAGATTATTTCGGTGACATCCACTTTGAGCAGATCCCAAGGTTAAACAACAAAGCGGCAGATGCCATGGTGACCATCAGATCTCTGGTCGACATGAAGCAAGGCAGCAAGAAATGCGAATTCCTAATCGAAGAGCTCCCCATCCCAGCATATGACGTTCCCCAATCTGAACTAGTGTACAAAATCGTTGGTCCTTTATCCCCCTGGTATCAGGAAACCTACCTCTACCTTCACGATAATATCCTCCCCAATAACCTATCCCTATCACAGAAAAATTCCTTCATCCGTCGAGCCTCCCGTTTCATCCTTGTAGGTGATACCCTCTACAAAAGGAGTCTTGATGGCACGCTTCTATGATGTTTAGACTCTAGGGAAGCTGAGGTAGCTTTGGAAGAGGTACACGCAGGTATTTGCGGGGCACATTCAAGTGGACCAACTCTTTCTAAAAAGATCCTGAGGACTGGCTATTATTGGCCCACCATGGACAAAGATGCACATCAGTTTATCAGAAAATGCCTCCCATGTCAACAGCATGGCAATCTCATCCATGCCCCAACACAGGAGCTGTAACCAATCACAACACCATGGTCTTTCTCACAGTGGGGACTCGACCTCGTAGGGAAAATCCATCCTCCATCTTCCAACGGCCATAAATTCATAATCACTGCTACCGAATACTTCACAAAGTGGGTGGAAGCAAACCACTCACCTTCACCACAGGCATCCAAATCTCCAAGTTCATTCTCCACTACATCATCTGCCACTACGGTATCCCTCATTCCATTGTCACTAATAATGGGAAGCCATTCAAAAACCAAGAAGTTCGCACTTTGTGCGAAAAGTTTGACATCAAACACCAATTCTCCATGCCCTATTAGCCCCAAGGAAATGGTTAAGCAGAGGCTTCTAATAAAACCATCCTCTGCATCCTAAAAAAGACAGTCAATGAAGTTGGCCGTGACTGGCACCTCCAACTCAACCCTACCCTATGGGCTTACCGCACAAGCATCCGCACTCCTACCAGAGCCACCCCATACTCACTAGTATTCAGATCTGAAGTCATTTTACCTATAGAGGTCGAGCTCCCATCCCTCCCAGTATCATTGCAAAACATTATATTTGATGAAGACCATCGCGTCGCAAGGTTGCATCAACTTGAATTATTGGATGAGAAACGCCTAAATGCATTAAATCACTTACAGGCATACCAAAACCGCCTCAGAAGAAGCTACAACAAAAAGATCAGAACCAGAAAGTTTGAGGTCGGTGACCTGGTCCTAATGGAAAATCAGAAGAACCTGTAAGAGCGTCCGAAGCAAGGAAAGTTCAAACCTAATTAGCTAGGACCTTATGTCGTCATTGCCGACTATGGGTCAGGAGCTTATCAGCTTGCAATAGCTGAGGGGTAGCCTCTAGATAAGCCAATGAACATCTTGCATATCAAGCGATTCTATGCATAACCCATCTGGTACCACAAGTAAAAAAAATCAAAAAAATACAAAAAATTAATCAAACACCAAAAAATCAAAAAATTAAGAAAAATCAGAGTGCAATAAAAACTTCCAATGGTGAAAATCACCTCGGTGACACCTTGGATAAGTACCATGGTGAAAACCTGTTTCAGGCGCCATGCGTAGTGGCTGGTTCTACCATCTAATAAGTCCTCTTTCCATCATAACACTCCATACCCATGGCTTGAAATTCTGAAACATCCAGTTTGTTCGCCCATTCCACACTACCTCACCCACCCAAAACCCCATCCATGGAACAAGGATCCTTATAAGCTCTCGTTTGTATAGTTCATAAAATCAGAAAATCCAAAAAAATCCTAAAAAATAGAAAATCTCAAAAACAATCACCCCATGCATCAATCTCGCATCCCATCATGATCATCTAAACACACATCAACCCTCATCACATCCCATCGCAAACCATTCCCACATCATCAAGTCTTGCCAGAACTACATATTCATTTCGCCCACATCTTAAAAGTACCTTGATCCCGTGGACACAGGGTATGTAGGCAGTCTGGAATACGAAGGATGTTTCTAGTACTCAGGTACCTAAGATGTACCCATCCCACCCATTGGGATGGTTCCCACTCACTGAGCTTTCTAGACCTACGAAACGATACGCATGCTACGTATACCATTGAAACATGGTCCCTCGCGCAAAAATCATCAAGCAATATACCATCTATAATCTTACATTTGGCCCAAATGTTCTTTTGCCCATCTTCCAAAACTCTCCAATCAAAACAGATCTGCATCCTAGCATATGTCTTTCCTACAATGGACAAAAATCTATCATTCTATCATCACGTCTCTTGGCAAGAGCACACAAAGGCTATTTGTATCTTTCGTTGGTCTTTTTGCTTACTAATTTTTATCTTTTTGTCTCGCTCCAAGTAATCTCCAAAGCTACCTTGATCTCATTATATCAAGGTACGTAGCAGATAGCCCTTGGAGTAGACATAGTCATTGTTTCGGTATGCTGTGCTTGTGGGTTGGTTTCATTACTGAAAGAATAGTATTCATATCTTGAAGTCTAGGTCAGTTCTAGCATGATGTGTCCTATTTGCATATATAGGTACAAACACCTTATATGCATTATTCACACTCACTGCTATGAGTCCCCTTCCTCCACTAGACAAGATTATACTACCTTGGGCATGCATGAAATCAACCTATTGTTTGTGGGTCTAGTCCATGCAATCGTCGGATATACATCATCACCTAGGTCATTTCATACCTTTGTGAACTGTATCCTACATTGCTACATTAAACTAAGAAATGCTCTCAATTAATTTTGTGCAACTACTGTTACTAGCTCACAATCATCATCCTAATCACTCAGTCACCTACCCCATATCGGCCTAGATTTGATAAACACTTTTCAACCAAACCCCCCCAATCTAACTCCCTCACTAACCCCATCTTCCCACCATATCTCCACTGAACACAACCTAAGCCAAAACAAACCCCAACCCCCCCTCCATGACATGGTGTCTTCTGACCTAGCAAGCCTCCAATCTCCCCACCGCCATCCCCTAGACAGTCCCACCCCTATCATCCCCACCACCTAACACACTCTCCCACAGTCTCACCCCTTAGGGTCCTCATAAGGAACATCATGTGTATCAGGATTAGGCCATCTCACTTATCACTTAGTAGACATACCACCTATCACCTAAATTGCATCTAAGCATAACATCTTAGGTTCATTTTAATCCATTTAATTTGCATTGCATTCTTAGGTTCATTTTAATCCATTTAATTGCATTCTAGGTTCATTTTAATCCCTTTCCATAACATCTTAGGTTCATTTTAATCCATTTAATTTGCATTGCAGTCTAGGTTCATTTTAATCCATTTGCATCATGTTTTAGGCTTCATTTTACTCCATTTGCATTCTAGGTTCATCCATTTAAATTTGCATAAAACAAAAGTAGGTTCATTTTAGCTGCATATCATTACACCTCATATCATGTTCATTTATCACATAGGAGCATGTTAAAATTAAAAATAGTATCATCACATTGTATTCCATACATATAAACATCTCATAAACAATTAATTGCATTACAACATCATCAGCATCACCATTAAAACAACACATACATCTAATGGCATATACATAATTCCATACATTTTCATCCCTAATAAATGTTCATTAGTTTGCATAGTTAATTACATCATATAGTCCATAAAATCACAACACCATGTATATATCACAAAAACATCCATGCATCCACCAAATCACACACATCATTTGTAACAACATCACACATCCACAACATATAAAACATAACATGCGCATCCATCACATAAGCATCATCACAATAGAACATCATAAACCATCAAAAGTATCGCATCATATATAATCACCGCAAAAACAATGTACATCGCTCACATCATCAAAAAATAAAGTGTCCTGATATAATGCCTCTAAGGGCTAACATGGTATAACTATCACATCGAGGATCCTCTCTCTGAGGGAGTAGGAGACGCTGACCCTGATCGAGCCTGTGATCCTGACGGTGGTTGTGGCTGTGACGCTACTGGTACCTGAGGACCCTGTTGGGGCACATGTGAGGGAGGAGGCATCGTCTGCTGTACTGACTGCACAGATCTCGATCTATGTGATCTCGATGCCCCAGATCTGCTAACCTGGCTGTAACTCGGTGCCCACTGCGCCATGGGAATGGCTGCATAGTACAACCCCTGATAATACTCCGTCCGTGCTTTGGCCTCTGCTAGCTCTCCCTGTACTCGAGATACCTGCCCCTGTGCCTGGCTCAACTGCCCCTGTATCTGATGTGCATGCGTCTACGCCTGAGCCAGCTGGGCCTGCATCCTTGCCAAAATCGGGGCAAGTCCCCCACCCACAGCCTGTACACTACTCAACGCAGTCTCTGCCTGATGTGCTCTCACGAGCGCTGCATCCCGCTCTATCCTCAAATCCTCCATGTCCTCTCGAGCCTAAGCCAACTGAGCCTCTAGCACTGCCACCTGCCCATCTACTCCCCGCAACTATCCCAACTCGGCCTCTTGGTGCCCTAACGCCTCCTCTAAGCTGGCCACCTGAGCACGTAATGTCTCCACCTCCTCCATCTCCTCCCATGGCTGTCACTGAGGTGTCAGCCTATCAACCTCTGCCACCACCCCTGCCCCTAAACTTCCTGCCCCGGTATCATGTCTACCGACTCGCAGCTTCTCCACCCATGATGGAGATAGATCACCCTACTCTGCCCTCGGCTGTCCACCGCGCCACCGCGGTCCTCTACGCTGTCGTCTGCCCCTAACCTAGGCTTGCTGTGCTGGAACCTGCTGTGTTGGAACCTCCTGCCCCACCTGTCCCTGTCCCACTGCCACTGCTGCCAACTCCTCTACACACTGACCATCTCTCGCAATCACCCTCTCCTCCCCATCATCCATCACCTCCACAAGATAGTCCTCCACAACCTCATCTCCACCCCCATCCAGACCATCTCCACCCCCATCTCCCTCGTCCTCTGATACCTCCACTGTCGGATCTGTAAATCGAGTGGGCCGATGCATTTGCCACCATACCTCATAAGCAAGCATAGTACCTGCATCCCTCACTATGCTCCTCCAATCCCACTGAACTGGCCAAAGTGTTGCCCAATCATTCAACGCAACCTGTGGCTGTAATGGTGTGGGCTAGTGGGCTGTATCCCGCGGTGTTCTCGCATATATCGCCATCTGCTGAGGGGTATCCTGTACTAGTCCAAACTGACACATAACCCGCGAGGGTAGGTACATCTCTATGGTACAGTCTGCACGACCCATAAGATATCTCTACTGAAATGTGTACGGGAGATGAGTCACATCATCAGGCCACTCCTCACAACCAATATATGCATGCCATACTACGCTAATCATGTCATCCAGTATCCTCTGCCAGTGGCGGACCTGTCCAGTGTATGTATACTCTGCATCCCAATACAAATACACAAACGCCTCAAACGACCGCCGATAATAACCGCATGTCGGCCAAGTCACAGGGATATGCTCCCAAATCCATACGTGTAACAGTGTAACCCCAGCAGATAAAGCCCTGTCATGAAGATAAGCGACCGTGTGCATCTTGTGAAGCAGTTGTGCTAGCATCACCAGCCCCCATGCGTAGACAATATCATGGCTCACCATCCCCTCTATCATCCCACCTTAGCCCACAGGAAAACCTCTGCCTCGCCTATCCGGCATCACCACACCTCCAATCAGTGCACACAGAAATAAGGTAAAGGGATCTGCACCCACCGCCAGCGTCCTATCATAATCCAACTCCCTCCCATTTGCCGAAAGAACCAGGTACTCTGCTCCGAACACTCTGATCAATGTAGTCTGCCCCCTCCTCATGTCATACCTCACACGTCGACCTAGAATCGGTAGCTTGAGGATGCAATAAACATCCTCAAGTGTGATGGTCATCTCTCCTGTTGGCAGCAGAAAGCTACAAGTCTTGGTGCGGTATCGCTCCACCATGGCCGTCATCAGAGCTCTATGAGCTCGCAGCACTAGCATCGATGCCACCATCCAAAGCCCTAGCCTCGCCAGTCGAGGCTGCCATGCCTCATCAAACAGTGGCATCACGGATCACACTCGTCACTCCCACGACTGCAGTATAAACCGCTGTGTATCCTACATCCACCAATTCTTCGTTAGATACTAACTTATTTTCCCCACACACACTTTTTCTTCTAAATTTCTCACAAGCCCAAATCATGTGGCCCCACACGGACAGTCCCTAGTGCCATTTTTAAAATGGCGCTACTTTTCTCTACCCATTGCGCCAATACAGATAATGGCGCCACTACGCGCCCTATATCGCGCCAACCCAGATGATGGCGAAGCATTCCATTTTCGCGTCAATTTCCCTTTTAGTGCTAAAACTTACAATAGCGCTATTCCCCATTATGGCGCTATTCCAGACGATAGCACCGTTATAACCATAATATGGCGCCAAAATGCCATATTTCTTTCTCCCTGAGTTTTGGCGCTAATCTAGCCAATGGCACCAATATTTCCCCCAAATGGTGACAAAACCGCCCTACACTACCCTAGCGGATAGCGCTAATCCGTAGGATTGCACTAATTCACCTTGTCTTTGGCGCCACGTGCTCCAAACCCATATCCCAAAACCCAAAAAAATGTGCGTAAAATAAAAAATCACAAAGTTCGAGCTAGGCCCTACCTGGGGTCCAGCCTCGGGTGACCGCCCAACCTCTCGGAATTGCTCTGAGATGTGATGAAGTTGCGGGAACTGTGGGTTGCACTCAGCCATCTCTCCTTTGTCTTTTCTTCTACAAAGTCAAAAGTGTGCCAATGTGGCACTCTTTGGGCCCACTTTGCCTAATATAGTGGGCCATGTCATCCTCCCATCTTTCCTTTTTCCTCCAGGGTGTAGATCTCAACCTTTTTCCTCCATTTTTCCTCCTACCATCTTCTTTTTCCCCCACCTCTCCAACTGTCACTTCTGTCGCATCCTTTCGAGAGCTTACCTGTAAAATTTTCATTTTTCCGCTAACCTCTCAAGGGGGCATCCCCTATCCATCTCATTCCTTCTCAGTAGCTGGGGCATATTTTTCTTCGACCTAATGCCACTTCCCTCCTAGGTCCTAACGCCACGTTAAAGAGGGGCAAATGTAGACACCTAAAAATGTCTCGACCACCAAACTGACTCCCGACATCCCTAAACATACCAATTTCCTTTCCAACCAATTAATTAAATTTTTATTTAATTAATTACCCCTTTCATTTCCTAAATCCACACCATTTCATCCCCAAAATTGAATTAATTTTGTTGATTCAATAGTCTAAACCTTAGCCAATTGATTTAATAAATATGCAAAATTTATTAAATCAATTCCCCCATTTTTCCTAAATCTAATTAATTAGTTAAAACCATGTTAACTAATTAATCCAGCCTACTAATTAGCCTATCCCTACCCTTAAATAGCTATTATTTAATTGCCTACTCTAGCCTACCTCATCCTAGCCTTAGTATTAATTAATTAAATCACTGATTAATTAATCTTATCCTCCCTCTAATCCCTCTACTAATTTATTCCAGCCACATTAATTATGTTAATCACCTTAATTAAGTGAGTCAAACCCTCATTAGCATTTCTCTCCACATCCCCCAAATTTAAAATTTAAATAAATCACACATCACATTTACTCCTCTTACACATGTCATAACTCATAAATATCCACTCTTCCCCAAATGAATTTTTAATTCATTTTACCCTTCCCCATGTGAATTTTTAATTCACAAATAATCCATCTCACCCAACCTCATTTATTCACCCATTTCCCAAAAATGAATAAAAGATGTGCTTTTATTCCTAGCCCTCCATCTTCCAAGATCAAATCTAGGCCCTCCACATCACTTTCATCCTTCACCATTGATCTCTCCAATCAATCTCCACCCTTGGATCAAAATCCCTTCCAAAAGTCTATAAATACAACCTCTCACAAGTCATTTTTATCATCCAAATTTATGCAAAGTTACCATGCCAAAATCATCCTTGAGTTAGATAGTGAGTTGCACAATTGAAGAGCATTTCACATTTGAATCCATAGTCTAGGGATCATCTTGGTCTTGGGAGCTTCTTTTGGGTGCAAAGGCTCCTTCTTCCCTCGATGGGATTAGGTTTTGCATGTGAGGTATAATCTTGTGTTTTATTACATTTGATTTAGTGTTTTACCTTCATTGTTTTATCTAATCTACATTGGCACGCCTGGTGGGACCCACAAGGTCCGAATCTAATCTTTGTTTGTGAGTTTTTGTGTTAGTATGTGATTTTTGTAGGTTCAGCGCTATCCAACTATCGCAGCGGTGCTATTTCAACCATATTTCAGCGCTATTACTATATTAGCGCTATTTCTGCGCGACTGTGTTTTCATACTAACCTTATTCACGTGTGTTTGATTTACATTTTCCTATTGTTTTCTGTGGTGTTTGCTCTCTGTTTTGCAGGAAAACCAAGAATTACAGGGGGAGGTTATGGCAAATTTTTGAAAGAATGAAAAACTAGCATCAGTTTCCCGTTTTGACGCCATCCTTCAGTTTAGCGCCATCTGCGTTTTCCCCAGACTCTGAAACATCGCGTAGTGGTGCCTTCACTAATACCAATTATCGCTATCATCTGTATTAGTGCCTCAAGTAGGACTTATTAGTGCTAAATTATGTATCAACGCCATCATGTTAATTAGCGCTATAGTAGTGTTTAATTAGCACCATAATTTATTTTAGTGCCTTCTTTCGTAAGTCAGGTTGTTCTGCCCGCAGTGGTGCTTGTGTATGATTGTTTTAGCGCTATTTTTTTGAAAATCGCTTTGCTGTCTGTTGCAGCTACTACGGATACTAACACAGCTTTTCTTTGCAGGGTGGTTTGATGTAGTTAGCTAACACTTTGATTTTGGAAACTAAAATGAACCCTTTTTGCATTGTTAGGTCTTAAACAACATTTCAATTTGGTGTTTTAAAATCAATCCAAACAACTCCTTGTGTGAAGTGTGTGTGTGCTCCTAACATTTATTTTGGTGCTCTAAAATATACTCCTTTGTGTGCCAACAAACAAATAATCAAACACTTCAATTTGGGCTATAAAAAGAACCACAAATTGCATACATCATTGGATAAAAAGAACAACAAACTTGCATTTCTCACGCATCTAATCAAGACAATCTAAAATACTTGTGTGAAGTGTCTTCGTGGTTGTGTTAAGTAGGGTGAGAAGTGTATGCTCTTCCCTCACACCCTTTGGTGATCTTGGGAATCAAAAACTTCTCACGACACTTTGCATTAATCACCCCCCATTTAATCCAAAGATCTAAAATTGAACCATGTTTAGTGTGATATAATCATAGGGAACACGTATGCTCTCCCCTCGCATCTTTGTATGAACTTGGGGATCAAAAGTTTTTTCATGATTGTATTGCTTTTGTAATCCTTAAAGCCCCATTAAATTAGAACTAAATCCTAAGTGTGGCTCTCATTTGCTTCCGTATCTATGTTGTGAATCACTGTTGCCTCAAATTTCCTATCTCTAGCAAGCGCTTTCAGCTGTGTGTCACTCTTGTGAAGCAATTTCATCCTTTCAAGTGTCAAAGCTTCCCACATTCTCTCAGCAGATATAGATATGGTCGAAGCACAGCCTTCTCAAGGGGGACTCAGGATCTATGAGTCAATTGATAGGCTTTTGAACAGCAAATCGTATGCCTCAGCGCCTACGCGCCCAAGAGAACCTATCCAAGAACAAGGGTCCCTGAGGTAGGGTATTCTGTCGACCCAACGAAGGTAAAGGATTTCAAACGGTATCTTTGACCCAGCCCTTCAAAAATCAGCCAGGACTCTCTGTGAAGGGGCACACCAGAGATGCATTCAAAAAGCAAAGAGTGGACAGTCTGAAACCTTTGGAATGAGGATTTGGACCTCATAGTTGGCACAGTTCATGGTTCTGAGTGTGCACCTATGTCTTGACCTAATTGTTATATGCGCGGAGCTGTTTCATGTGCCCTCAAATACCATATAGCAGGGTCCTTTTATGGTACAAATCATGCCCAAAGTGATAAGAGACATGCTGGCCCTGACACACAATCGAACGACCACATTTCCCACTATTTCTAAAATGCAAAAGACATGGACAAATGTCAACAACCAAATTAGGTTCCTCAACTCAGAAATGTAGTTAGGGGATGAGAACACCCAGATGCCCTAGCTACCTGTAGGAAGAGCTCAATTTAGCTAGGCTAGTCAAGAGGTACTGTCAATGATATCTTTCATTTTTGGGATGAAGGAAGACAATACAGTCTACAAATGGCAAATTGCTATCCTTTTCAGATTAAAGACTATGGACAAGTCACAGGAATACTGGCTGGATTTCTCAGAACAAATTGCTTACTCCATGGTCGATCAGCTTGTCAATTTCAAAACCAAGGGAGTTTTCAGGTGTTCTACTTATCTGTTCCATTTAATGTTATATCAGAACCATAGTATTTTTGCACAAAATATGCAATTGAACATATATAACCTAGATTTTGGCCATAATAGAACTATTCCTATGTTTGCATGGACACATGTGCTATCTGAGGCATCATACCCTTATGAATTCTAGGAACTTTTTGTTGCCCCTACCTTTTGCCATTTGAGTCCTGAGTCTGTAGAACATAGGTTGACATAGAGCATTAGGGGTTTCATGACCAATTGCCCAATCCCATGTGATTATTTCTTTGGGGCACAAAATACTATCATTAGGGTCCATGGCTTCAATGAAGAGCCTATGCTGCTGCCGAAAGTTTTGACCCCTAGGGTAGCATTTCTAGAAGTGACTCAGCAAGTGTCAGTGGTTGATAATGAGTTTGGCACCAAGAAGAAGAAGAAAAAGATGTATGATATTCCCTGGGTCAAAAGGAACATGGCCCTAGAGGTCAGAGATGTTGAACACCTATTGCTAAGGAAGCTTGTTGTCCTTGGATTCTTCATCATTGAAGATAAGTGGAGGTATGACCCAGACAGTTTTATGGCCTCTTGGGTTAAAAACAATAACGTTCGGGCTAAAATAGTACATGAGGGTCGTCCTTTCTGGGAAGATAGGAGAAACCCTAAAGAAGACAACCCAGACCTATATGTGGAACTAACAGATTTGCCCTTTGAAGGGCCTAGGTCATAGGAGACTTTTTATGTTAAACAAAAGGAATTTGACCTTAAGTTACGAATGACCATCGGTCTGAGAAAGGCATTGAAAAACAAAGAATGGAAGCCAGAGAAGATTGAATCCTATTGGAAGTATAGGCAAGAAATCTTAGAGATCGGCCATTCATTTGGAAATGTTGACACTGATGAAAAATGGGAGTCAATCTGGGATGAAAGGCATCCATCCCTAGTCTCTAGCCCTGATACAAGCAGAATTCAGAAGAAGGGTGAAGAATCAGAAGAGGAAGCTGAGTCAACTCATGCAATGCAAGGAATAGGACATGCCTCATCTATTGTTACTATATCTTCCTGGCCCCAATCTCTCAGTACTTTAGAGAAACAAAAGGGTGTGGTGTCATCACCAACCAGAGGGACTCCATCAGTTTCAGCTACTGGGGCTTCCAGTTTTTTACCCTTGCCACCCTCAGTAGTGGTAAATGTTGTAGAGAAGGAATCAGAGGAGAAAGAATGAGAACGACCAAGGAAGCATAGGAGACTACACCTACAAGAAGAGTCAGAAGAAGAAATAGAACCACTACTACAACAAATACCAGTCACATCTATTGCTCCTCAGGTAAGTGTTTCTTCTCCTTTTTCCTCTCTGTCTCTTTCTTCTACCTTAGGGGTGGCAATCCCAATTGGCCAAACATTAGTATCCCTTGCCACTTCTGTTGTGTCTGTATCACTACTTGCCCCAACTGCCAGTCCTCAGGCCATGTCTTCATAGGCCACCTCATTGCCACCTTTTTCCCCCTCTGTTCCAAAAAGAGCCCCTCCCCAAATTTCCCCTAGCCAACAATCATTGGCTATTCCTTATGGTTTACCTCAAGGTCATCCCTTTGCTGCGGGATACATTGCTTCACCTCCCACTTTCCAAGCTCAGACAGATAAAGCAAAAAAGGCTAGAGAAGCTAGAATGGACAAGAAAAGAAAGAAAGAAAATAAAAGCCTGGCTGTGCCACATATGAGGTCACTCTTTGACCCTATTCAATAGCAGTTGACAGTCACACATTTGTCCCCAAATGTGGTGAAGTCTAATGAGCAGATGCAGCCTCAGGACTTTTCAATGAATGTTGTAGCCATGGACATGTCTCTTTTCAGACCACAAGATAGGGTCGAGCTGCTCAATGAAACCACTTCTGCTGTTGCAACTGACTACTTGAAAGTGTCTAGGAAGTTGCAGAAAGTCAAAAATGATTTAGCTCAGGAGAAGACAAATAGTAGCAACCTTGCTGGAGAGTTGCAATCTAAGAAGGATGAAATAGAGACTCTGAATAAATAGTTGCAAAATACTGTTTCCTGTCAAATCCATCAAGCAACTCAGGCCCAAAATGCTTCTCTAAAAATGGAGCTAGCTCAAGAGAAAGCTGCAGTAAATGTTATGAGGCATGAGAAGGCCACATTGGAGAGAAATATCAGGAAAAGTTGCAACAAGTCACACAATTCCAACAAAAGTTGCTGAGTGAGCAGAATAATGTTGCTGCAATACAGGCACAACTCCTAGCTGAGCAACAAACAACAAAACAACTAACACTTGAGTTGGCTAATAGGCCATAGAATGCTGGGGTTCTAAATCTGGTTAAGGAGCTATATGTTTTAGTTTGGAAATGAATCTCTAAGGAGATTATCCAGCTAAGGCCATCATTAACATTTCTGTTAAATGCATAGCAGTTGTGCGAGAAAGTGGAAGCTTCAGTTCAGGCCACTTTGTCTACTATTTCTTTGAGAGTTTCTGACTCTCAACTATTACTAAAGAAACTATATGACACAACAGATGAAATTTTGTCAGCAGCAGGGATCAGTGACAGAATGATAGCTACAAAGAAGGTAAATGAAGTTCTAAGTTGCAATTCAGCTGCCACAAACTGCCAGGAGCTCCTAGATACTGTCAAGGAAGGAGTCAAACATATGAAGAAACACATAGAGGATTTGGTGCAGTTGGGTCTTCCCTCACCATTTCCAGATAATAATACTGTACTGATGATTGATGATATCAAGACCCTACTTTTAACAAGGCAAAATGATCAAACTATTTTTCAAGGTTTAAGTGATTCTTCATCAGTACAAGAGGTGGAAGCTGTCTTGATACTAATGGCCTAGTTGGAGTTTCAATTAAAGGCTGCGGTTCAAATTTTGTAGACATTTTCCCACAAGGATATAATAAATCTTGATTTTGCCTTTCAGGATTTGCAAAGTAAACAGGGACTCTCTGATTCGGAATGGTCTATTTATCAGACAGCTTTGCAGAATTTGTGACCCTATGTTGTATTTTAAATACATATATTTTTTGCCAATTTTGGGTTCTTTTTGAGCAGGCTCAAAAGTCCTAGGGGTCGCGAAGAACTTTAGAGTAAAAGACTCTACATTTTGTTTTAGTGGTGGTGCATCCGCAGGTTACAGTTTTGTGTCTATGAATGTTTTTAAGTGTGGCTACGCGGGTTTCGTATAACTTTGATGTGGGAGTTGCCAAGTGTCAAGCCCCATTTTAAACCACTTTTAGTTTCTAAGTTACAACTTTGGAGTGGAGTGTGCCACGTAGTGAAAAATGATTCAAACAATGTTTAAGTTTCAACCATGCAAGAAGGCGCCACATGTCATTAGCGGAGAGACTCCTTTTAAGTTTTAGTTTGAGTGCGGAACAAGCCATGTGTCTTTTGTGGTAGTTGCGGAAGCTACCAAGTGTCAGCTTCCACATGTTTGATTCTATATATTTTGATGCTAAGTAAAGGATGGAGGTGGGCCACAGTTTTATGTATCAGTGATGTGGAGAATGCCATGTGGTAGATGTAGGGCCAAAGATAAAAGCTTTTGTCCCTTTCTCCGGAGATATTAAATATGTTTCTTAAGTGATATAGAACCCGACATGTGTCAACTTCCGCTTAAGTTTCAAAGAGTCTCAAATAATGTTTCAAGTGTTGCGGAAAGCACCACATATCAGCTGTTATGCACGCAGAGTTCGCCACCTATCCCTATTTCTTCCTTTTGAAAGTTACTGAGCAGGAAGTAGTGGGTCCCATTTGTAATGTGTCTTAAAGTTTCAAAGATGTGGATTGCGACATATGTCACCTGCGGAGTTCTCCTAAGCATAAAAGACACAGTTAAGTGAACTGTTGCGGATAAAGACACGTAAATGTTTCTAATAGCTACAGAAGCTGCCAAGTGTCAGTTTCTTGTTTCTTCCCGAAGACGAAAGAGTTTCAAGACATGAGTGTGAACGCTGCCATTTGTCTCAGAGTTTATTGTTTCGAGTATGTGGAAGCCACCAAGTGTCTGTTCCTTATAAGAGGAGGTATGCCACACATATTTTGTCACAGCCAATGGGTTTGCAGGAAAGAGTAAATGTCGCAAATTCTAAAGATCTTAACTATCAGAGACTTCCAGTTACCTCCAGTTCGGTTGGGCCATTGGGATTCGATTGTTGTAGACAATCTAGAATCGATCTTGGGCTATAAATATGTAACAATTATAATGAATCGAGGGTACTTTTTCAAGTTAGAATTCTAGTTTTCTAATAGAGAAGTTCATAAAGTTTGTAGAGATCCAGAGTTTTCTGTCAGAGATTTAAGAGAGAAGTT
The DNA here is from genome assembly GCA_027924645.1 of Cunninghamia lanceolata. Taxonomy (NCBI): domain Eukaryota; kingdom Viridiplantae; phylum Streptophyta; class Pinopsida; order Cupressales; family Cupressaceae; genus Cunninghamia; species Cunninghamia lanceolata. The sequence continues at coordinate 14,444,004 of BSBN01000476.1, read as the reverse complement.
TGAGACTTTTACTGTGACCAGTGAATATCATTTGCCTTTACTTTGTTATTCTTGATTTAGAAAGTGAATGTAACTATGCATGTATCTGTGCCTCTTATGTTGCTGGACAATTAATGAGAAAGACTGAGTTCTATGCCTTGGTTGATATTTTCTGTGTCATTGCAAATTGTCTAGTTGTCAGCCTTTGATTTTATTCATTTCATCTATTTATGTTAATCATGCAATATCTTCTCTTTAATGTGACTGAATCTTGAGGATATCTTCACTGTGCTTAGTTGAGAGAAACATTTTTACTCAGGTGCATCGCCATAGATAGATTTGCTTTTAATTTTATCTGTAATCCTGTTTACTTCTTACCCTTTTCCCCAAAACACATTTAAGATAGAGAAGAGCCAGCTTCTTTAAAATTTGGAGGTTGTTTCAAGTAGCAAGTCCCACATTCTTGAAAATTCCCATGTTGGTGTTGGAACCTGCACAATTTTATATATCAACAATTCCCTTTTCCCATCAGATCTAGTGCCTGTTTTGATTCTTTGTCTAATCCTTTTACAAATAGGGTTCTAGCCAAAGAATGATTTATGGGGTTGCCATATCTTCTCAAAGAAAATTCAAACCTATCCACATAATCCTCTAAGGTCTCTTCCTCCCTTTGTTTAATTTTTGATAATTTCTCATTCTTATCATTGACTCTACAGTAGTCCTGGTATTTTCCCAAGAATTCTGTCTCCATCTAATCCTAGGAATGGATGGAGTTTTGGGGCAAGCCCATAAACCATCTCATTGTAGAATCATTTAGGGTTGAGGGAAACATTTTGATTTTTTGATTATCTAATCCATAATCATAAGTTTGGCATACCACTTTGAATTCAAATGAAAATTGATCTGGATCCTCAAAAGCAAGACCCCTAAAATTTGGCAAGTGTGTAGGTGAAATATTTTTCATAGGGGTATTATCTCCAGCAACCAGAACAATGGGATATGAGAAGGTTCATGGAGCTTGATTTTCCTCATCTTCATGATTATCATGATTATCATCCATGTTTAGTACTGGTTCTTCTTCTTGAGGTTCTGGCAAAGGGTTTGCTTGGAATTTCTGTTGTAATTCCTAGATATAGTCAGTGAGTGGAAGATTTGGAGGATTGAAAGGATTGTTAATTTCAAGTGCAGCTTCCAAGGTAGGTTCTAGATGTCTCTCTTCAACAAGATCTTGTGCCACCCCACTTCTTTCTCCTATAGTTTGATGGGGTGTCTATTTTATGTATCTTCCTTTTGAATCCCTAGCTCTAACCATGCAGATCGATCCTAAAACTATTTAACTAAGTTTTCCTAATTAACACAGTATCCCCGGCAATGGCACCAAAAATGACAAGGATTATTGTACCTTATCATTTAATCATATTTCGAGTATCAAATCCAGAGCTGTGTCCATGGCTATCTACAATTAGGAATCCTAAAGTTGCCAATTTTATCTAACTAACTCTAATGATCTTTACCGATTAAAGAAATTAATATTACTGATCTATCTATTGTAAAATGAATTCTAAGAATATTGAAAACAAAACTGAACAATGAATTGCTTAACATAAATCTATATTACTCCTTCCAATGGAAACCTGCAGTTATCTATGAAAATAGCAACTATTTCCTTAAACAGAATCTAAAATAACAAAAAACAATAGTACTAGACTTCTGCCTTAGTGGTGAGAGTGGGCCCTTGCTCCACACCCTTGGGGCTAAAGACCAAAGTAAAGAATCAACATAAGAAGATAATATCACAACTCAATTCCAGTCTAATTCTATTAGCTTTGTATTTAGAAAATGTTTATATCAAATAAGGTTATAGAAATTAGAAATTAACCGCTATATATTCTGCTGCTACTTCTGTAAGTTTATATCTAAATCTATGATGAGATATCACTTACCCTATTTACTAGTTCATCTAAGAGATAACATCAATCTCTTTATTCTACTAATAGTCTAACTATAGAATAATATCCATGCAATTAAAATAGATTTAGTGGAACATCAATCCACACTAAATCTGAGTCTTAGTTTTAAATACACTTGGGTAGCGAGGCCCTGAAATAGAGGTATTTAAATCAGTTTATCAATAACTCGTGCAAAATCAAAAAGAGATAAAACTTCCAATAGTTAACTATGGTCTGCCCTCAATCACTCACGTGATGATTTGAGTAACATCAGAAGCATCTCGATCACTACTGGAGGTGTTTGACCGACAATTGTGTTGGAAATCTACGTTGTTCTAAAGAGGCACCAAAGATGTATGTTTCTATTTGTAGCTCCGGAGATATGATTGTGACCTCGTTCAGCTCTAGAGATGCTTGTGACTTCAATCTAGCTCCAGAGATGGTTCACCTCATTATCCCAAAATCTCTCCAATCAAATTGGAAAATATTGGAGACTAGTTGCGACATTCTGATGTCATCTCTAGAGATCATTAGGACTACCTTCAGAGATTCAAAAAGAGAAGATTTCTGCATATTTCCATCAATTCAATGCACATTAGTTCTTCAATCAGAAATCATGATTCTACGTAATTCATCTCTTATTAATCATCATTAGAACAATCTTGTTAACTTATTTTGGTGCAGTCATCAGGACAATGGAATAAGAAGGGAGAAAAAAAGGGGTAAAAAGGTGTATTTCATGGGTGCTACCTAGCACTCATCAATAGCCTGCTAACAGCTTCAAAACTGCTTCTACCTTCCTTTGACCATGTGAAGGCAGCATTCTTCTTGAGCATGGCGGTGAGGGGTTTTCTATTGAAGGAAAATTGGGTATGAATCTCCTCATGAAATTAATCTTTCCCAGAAAACTTTGCAGGCCCTTCTTGTGACTGGGAAGGGGGAGAGCCAGAATGGTGTTGGTTCTTTCTGGATCAATAATCGACCCTTCTTTTGAAACCACATGTCCCAGTAATTTTCCTTCTAGGATAGAAAACATACGTTTCTTTGGATTCAATGATATGACATATTCCCTACATCTTTCAAAGACTTTTCTCAAATGACCCAGGTGGTCAACTGCATGCTTGGAATAAACAGTCAAATAATTAAGATACACTAAAATAATATCATTGATTAGGCCTTTAAAAGCCAAATCCATTTCCCTTTGGAAGGTTGCCCCAACATTAGTCAACCCAAATGGAATTTTATGATAAGACAAAATACCCCACTTGGTGGTAAAGGTTTTCTTGTACTGGTCTAATTCTTTTACAAGAATCTGGTTATAGCTTGAGTAACCATCTAGGAGCAAAAATATTTCAGCTCCTGCCACTGTTTGGAGGATTTACTACATGGAAGAGAGTGGATAGTGATCTTTAATGGATGCCTTTTTTAGGTCTCTAAAGTTGTTGCACAATCTAATTTCCCCATTCTTTTTTCTCACTAGAACTAGGATAGCCACCCAAGAGGAATGTTTAATTGGATAAATGATTTTGGCCTCTATGAGTTTGGATAGCTCTTTTCTCATTAATGGATTGACTTTGGGGTTGACTGGCCTTTGTTTCTGGTGGACAGGTTTTGTATTGAGAGCTAAATTAATGGTATGTTGGATTAAACCAGGGTCAAAGCATCTCAGATCCCTATAATCCTAAGCAATTAAATCATCAAATTCATTACAAAGTTCAACAAAAGCTTGTCTTTCAGCTTGATCACATACCTTGCCATGTTTTAGAAATCTACCCTGTGCAATCTCCACCTCATCATAATCCTCTTTCTTGACTATCATGTTCATTTTCTCCTTTTTAGGTTGATCATCAACACCAAATATGTTCTCCAAAGTGACTAGTCCTCTAGGTAGTTTATTGGTCTTCAGCTAGATCACTTGGTCACCATATTGCTATTACAATTTGGACTATTTCTTGGTAGTAAACTCTGCTGCATCTTGCAAGAAATTTAGAATATATTGGTCACTCTCAAATACTTGCCAACTTGTTACATTATATGGCACATCAGGCCTCACAACAATCTTTACATGCTAATCTAAGTTTTGTTTGACATTCTAGGGAATGTCAAACTAGGAACCAACTATAGCTAGCCTATCGACATCTTTGTTTCTTTGTCTAGGCACTGCTTGGATATTAAGGCATCAAAGTTTTCAATCAAATCCTAGAATCATGTTTACATGACTTGAGCAAGTCATTCTTTGGAGCACTTTGTGATCTGATTTGGTGGACAACAAGCTCACTGTCACCAAATGCTTGTAAAATTTGTATTCCTTTCTTCTATGCTAGTTGTATACCCTGAATTAATGCTTCATATTCAGCCACATTATTAGTACAAATGAACTATAATCTAAAAGAAGATAAATAACTTTCTTTTTGAGGTGAAATTAGTACAACCCCAACACATACTCCATTTTTTCTTCTGGAGCCATCAAAATATAACTGCCATACCCCACTCGAATCTAATGTCACTTTTTCGAGATTAGGGATGATGGTGTCCTCTTCATGGATAGAATAAGTACCCAACCCTATGTCTTCTATATGATCAAGAGTATCAAACTAAAAATAGTTTGTCCATTCATCGAGCAATATATCAGGGATTTTTTCTATAGGTGTTGTGGCCTCAATGCATACTATTGTCATCCTCCTCCAACTCATGGATTGTGCAATTCATTTTGGTAGGGTTAGGAGAATAGGGCTCTACATGATCATTAGCAATAGGCTCAGCCTTAATGGTCACTTTAGTGCCATATCTAGTTCTAAATAACATATGGTACCAATCAAAAGATAGGTACCCACCTATTTTGGCAATGAAAATCCTAGGTAGGCATATGCCAAAGTATGCAGGGAGGTCAATAACTAAGATGGGTGCTGCCACAATAATGAGTTACACTTTTTGGGACATACTGATTTTTGTTGAAATCACATATTTTTATAAAATATAATGATTTAAGCCTTCAAAGGTTCCATTTAAAGGATTGTAATTGAATAGGGTTTGATCAAACCCCCTTAGATCAAACCCCCGTGGATAGAACCCCACTAGTTTTAAACCATACCTATCATGGAGTCTCCTCTACACCTACCAAAATGCTGATAAAAAATCACTTTTGATTTACCTTTGGGGGATCAAATGAATTCATTAAAAATTTTATGTTTTGTAAGTATGTAGTCCTTATTATAAACTTCCCAAAAAGTATAATTTTAAATATATTTAATTTGATTATTATATTCATTTTTTATTTCTTGTGAATGTAGGTTTTTTAATGAACATCAAGTTCTCTATTTCATACATACGAAAAAAAAAGGAAAATATAGAATTTTTTTAAAAAAAATTTGTGTCCTCTAGGTATTGATGTCCTTATTCCAACAAAAAAAATTGAATTTCAATACATACAAAAAAAAGTTATGCTTTACACAGTACACCTATGTCTAAATTGTAATTGGTTTGACTTCAAAAGTTAATTAAAAGAAAAATATTCAATAAAAAATTATGAAGCCAAATGCATCCTCTAGATATCGTAGTTAAAAATCTGAATTTGAAAAAAATAGAATTTTATCCATCATAGGAAAAAATTATGTTTTACACAGTACACGTCACTCTTTAAAAATGTCGTTTACTGTTAGAAACTAGTTATTGAAGGAGATGGAAAAGGAAATATAATTTGATTCCAAAAAAAATTAAAAAATATATTTAGAATCTACAAATAAAATGTGACAAATCATTAGCTTACATCATCTTCAAATTCCTCACAGTTTAGCAACTATAGGTTTTTGAAAGTGAAGATTTTTTTCAAAATGTTCATTTCAATGTCAACTTTGGCCAAAAAGTGCAACCCACTATTGTGGGATCACCTAGATGTCTTGTGAAATAGAGAAACCAAGGCATGCATGCAGAGTGAGCTTTAAATCCTTAATCACAGCTATTGTCTTGACAATAGTTCCATCTAACTGCACTACCCTCTTATTCACGAGCTCATATTCTATGCCTAATTTATCAGCTATATTTTTGGGCATAACAAGAATACCCGCCCCAGAATCTATCATGCAATTATGCAACAATTTATCACCAATGATTAGGGAAACATAGAATGGAGGGGGGTTACTAATTTTGCTTGTGCTTGTTCCCTCTTTTTCTAGTTGACATAGACTTGTTGGGATGGTGGCCTTTTCTTTTGTTGCCTCTACAGTAGGTTCATTGAAGCTTGTCAAAGCTTCCTGCAACAAATCCCTCTATGATGGGATCAATAGAGCATCCCACATAGTGATGCTTAGGTTGGTCTTCTTCATTTGATTGATGATGCTAAAGGGAATTTGGCTGACCTTTTGAGAATTTTTGGCAATAACAGAGTCAATTTTTGCTTGTTGATCAGCCTAGGGCTGCTATTGTGGCATTGTATTCATCCACCCAATAGAATGATCCACCTATGCTGAAGGCACCTTTGCTACTGCAACTCTGGTTGTTCTTTCTAAAGGCATATGAGATGAAGATGCATGAGCAGTGGAGGCGTGAGCAACTATAGGGATTGTTACATCCTTAGTTGCCCTCTTCTTAGCCCCTGCATTGTAAGTTATGTGGCCTATGCCCTGATGGTACCATAGAAATCATCCTATGTCTAGTTCATCAAAGTAGAACTATTTTGCATTTGTTCTTGTCGTCCTACCATTTCTTGAGATTGACTTGCTACTCTAAAGGAACTGACTAGTTTTGCACTGTCAAAGCTTGACTAAAATGCCCACTTTGGCACAAATTATGATCATGTGGTTGATTGCATGGATAACACCAATCATTATCCTAAGCCAATTTGTTATGTATAGGCACCAAAGGTCCATATGTGCTTGCAACATTGGGATGGATGGTATTCAATGGACTAATGTAACTAGGCTGATTTTGCCTCTACACATTCCCCTGATATGATGGTTTATTTTGCTGATAAGTCTGATTGAATAACTAATATGGCCTACTAGGTTGTGCATTTTTTCTTCTTCCCAAAACCAATTAATTGTTCAATCTTCTTATTGTAGCATCCTTATCCTCTAATTGCTTAAATGAAGGTGTAATTAAAGGAATAGCAGGGCTGGATGTCATAGGAATTAGAGACATAGTAGGCTGAATGATAGGAGCCTCTAGAAATAAATGCATTGGTGGCCTTGGAAAAATCTTCCCAACTTGAATTAGACAATTTTCTACCCTTATGTCTTTGTCATATGCGCCTAGTAACACAGTCCCTCCCATAGGCTGGATCATGACAATAATGTCAGGATTCAAAGATTTCAAATAATAAATAAATGTAGTATTTGGGGAGGGTTTGACCAATAATGGGATCATGTCCCATGTCTTCTAGAACCTTTAGTTGAAATCCACCATATATTCATGGGGGGCTCTTTTGATTGTAGCTAGCTACTCCATCAGAGATAGGTGGTCACTCTTATCTTTAAAATGTTGGCACAATCTAGTTCCCAAATCATTCCAATTGTGAATGGAATTGGCTAGTAGACCTCTATACCATTGAAGGGATTCTTCCTACTCACAGCCACATTATCTTGAGTGACATTATGGACAGAGCATACACTAGCAATTTCCTAGATATGCTCAGGAGGGGCGGTGGAGATTTCACTAGTGAAGAATGGAATAACTTTTAGAGCTAAGGTAGGGATATGATCATACTGGGATAGGTCAAGAGGGCTACCCCCATTGAATGCAACAAAGGGAAGGTTCCTTTCCATGTTATGGATATTAAAATTAATTATAGGTATATGCAAGCTCCTTCTTGAATATTGGAATCTAACTAGAGGGAGTAGACTGGGCTCTTGAAGGAGATGGAATAGCACTCCTATTTTCCCTCATAGGGGACCTAGATAGTCTACTTCTTCTTGAATCACTAAATGATAGTTCTATGAATAAAAAATTACCTCTGGAATAAGATCGGGTCTACACTCCAGGCATGAAATGTTGAATGATCTGAATACTAGACTAGCAGAGTCACCAAATGCTTTGTTGAATGCTTCACAACAACAAATAAACTGAGAACAACACTGAAATTCTCAACTCAGCTCTTACTCAGAGCAGAGAGTCCCATCAGGTGTGCCAAAAAATGTTATCATCTAAAATTGCATCCTTTCATTGAATCTTTCACAGTTCCAACAATTTCAAAGTAACATGGGATTGGTCTCAAGGTGTGGGACCTTATAGTTGAGACCAAAACTCCATAGAAGGTTGGTTCCTCTTTTTGAGCTTAAGGCTCAGAGAATGAAAACTAAATCTAATCCTACACTCATGGGGAAAAGGGGAAGAAGGTACTGAACTTGAAAGAGGGTGATGCACTAGATTTATAAATATGTTTAACTATGTCTACATTAACACAACAATGACCTCAAAACTACAACAAACTCACATAGACTCAACTGAAATATCATAGAGGTGGGTAGAAAATTGAAACTACTAAAGGGATCATTTTATCCACAATATTAGCATACAATATTCAAATAAACATAATGCAAAGCTACAGAAAGGCAAAATGACAGTTTTTATTGGTCATGAAGGCTAGAAAGCCATTACAAAATAGAAGAATAAACTGCAGAGGAAATAGACACAAAATAATAGTTTACACTCATTGATGAGCAATGACTAGAGACATCAAAGGCTCGGCTTCAAGCACAATGTATCAAATCCAATCAACTCTTGTAAATCATTACAAGGTCTGCAACTACAACAATTCTCTAGTCAGCATAATAGCCTAGATCAATAGCTAAGCAACCCTTTTTTACATCTTTTTCCATGTATATAGATTTTCAATCACGCAACTCCAGTCACAACTATAGGTGCTCAAAATTAGTCAGCTGACCCTGCATAGGTGCCCATGTTGCATTTAATTTTGGCCCAGTAGAACTATCATAAAATTGACAGAAAGGGGATGACAACCATGCCTTATCAGACCTGCAAAATGGCAGAAGAAGATCTCCTGCATGCATGGAATGTTAGACACATTAAAAGGGGGAGGTTTGAAATCATTCCATCTACCAACAAAGTCCATTCTTCCCCTTCATGTACAATCACATTGAAGGATTCAATTGTTTCAACTACCTAACTCTGACTTTTCTACAATATTTGTACTTCAAGTATTAAATCCCCTCTGCAACAATAGAAAATGTGTCTTTCAATCTTTTACAACACTTCAAAATATTTTAAATTCCTTCAAAATATTTGAAAGTATCACATCATATTCCATTAATTTCATTGAAATTTCCCTTTTACTCTCATTTTATTTTGCCTTATCAACAATATCACATTTTCATGAACCACTGAGTCATCTCTCTTTCCTTCAATCAGTGTTTTCTTCATTTTACAAATCTCTTGGCCTTTTCTTTTGCCTTATCGAAAAAATCCTCATTTTAAGAACTAGGCTCCATCTTCTCCTTTCTCATCGAGCCTCTTGGTCTTCCATTTTTCCTTATCAACAAAGTTTCCTTTTGGAAAACTTGACTTGGCTTTGACTTCCCCTTTCTCTCTTTAGTTTGGTGCAGAGGCACCTACCTAACAGCTGGCCTTCATAAGGCAGTTAGTAGTTATAGGTCTTGTTTATGTTTCCAAGAAGGTCTGTTAAGACCAAATGCATGTAATAAGGTCACGCTGATCATGATAAGATCATGCTGACCAGGCTTTTGCTATTTTTAGTTAGTTTGTTAGAACAGCTGTCATGCTGTAGGGTCCGGTTGGATCTCCCAGCCGCCTGGAGAGTTCCCAGCCGCTTGGAGTCGGGTCAGTAGTACTCGTAGGATAATCTATTTAAGCATGAGATCGGTTGATATTGCATATACAGATAGATATCATCGATCGAGCTAGGTTGCAGAGAGTGAGACTGAGAGAGAGATTGATCATTGTATTTACATCTTTTGAAATCAAATAAAGTGATCCTGTTTGTGTTCTTTCTCTAGTTGGATTCCATTGTCTAATTGATTTGCTAGTTTGAGAGGGCTTCATGGATTTACTGATCCATTCCACCGGTTGATCCGTCTGATCGGTGGAATGGTAATGTACAGTAGGTTAGTAGGTAGTTTGTTTGTTCGCATGCAGGTGTGCAGGATCGCGGCTGAAAGATGTTGAAGACCCTAGCATGGGCATGTGCTAGGTCGAGTTGAGAAGTTCGAGGTGGGAGATCACCCCAAGACTGGATCAGATCATCCCTGGAGGATCGGCGAAGTGAAACTTCGCAAAAGCTGAAAGTTCGTGAAGACGGCATCATCAGGATATTTCTGCAAATATCCTGCAGTCAGTTCGGACATCGTCATCCGGATAAGTGGAGGAGAGCATGATGCTTTCGATTGCATGAAGTGCAAGTGCGTCGGGGTGATCATCATCTGGAGGAGCCGAGGTGGAGTGTATCGGCATCAGGATCATCATATCAGGAGTGCCAAACATCCGCGTATCGCGAGTAGATGCGGGAGAGAAAGTTCGTGTTTTTTGACTAAGTGTTGAAGAGGTCATCAGGATATTGGGTGACGTCATCGTCATCAGGATATGACGTCATCGTCATCAGGATATTGAGATATCCCCCCTATGCGAGTTTATCCTGCCGTTGTTAAGTGCTTGGGTATCGGCAGAAGGCTGTATGAACATCATCAGGAGGTTTCGAGAGAACCGGATAAAGCAGATCATGATGCTGTTGTTTGTGTCGTCGACTAGCGGAGCATCGAAGGGAAGGTGCTGAAGGTGATCGTCATCAGGATATTTGAAGCAACCGGATGTTGGATATCCTGCTGACGAAGGAAGTGTTGCATATCATGATGCCGATGGAGTTCGGTGCCCGATGAACAGTGCAACCGGAGGATGTTCGCGCCCGCTGAATATCATGATGATGATGGGCGACTGACGGAGGAGGTGAACAGTAGTCGGCAGGAGGATGATTGTGATCGTCCGAAATATGATGATGCTGACTGTGTAACGCGAAACATGATGATGCTGTTGGTGGTTTTAGGGAATATGATGATGATGGTGAAGATGATGATGATGAGGTTGGTCTGCAGACATCCATGCTATATGCGAAGGTTATAGTGTGGATGCCTCTGCATCATAGTGGTATCAGAGCTCAGCAAAACATCTGGGCTGTTGTGTGTTGATTCTGTCACCGAAAGGGCAGAGATAGAGTTGATTGTGTGTTGTGTGTTGGTTGAGAGGTTGACAAAATGCCTCCGAAAGGTAGTGGTACTGCAAGGGAATTGCAGGAAATGAAGGAGAAACATGCTAGAGAGATGAGGAAGATGAAGGAGCTTGCTGAACCACTTCAAGCCAGGCTGACAGCCCTGGAAAAGAACAAAAAGAGGGAAGTGGCAGACAGTGAGTCTGAAGAAGATGAAGATACTGTTGAAGAGTATGAAGAGGTAGCTGAAGATCTGGATGCTGAAGACCAGAGATTGGCAAAACTGTTAAAGGCAGTGCAGAGTGAAAAACCTAAGGTAAAGGTTGATGTTTCCAAGTATACTGGAAGTTTGAATGAAGATGAATTGTTGGATTGGATTGCTGCACTGGATAATCACTTTGAATGTGAAGATGTTGCTGAGGATCAGAAGGTAAAGATTGCAAAGACCAAGTTAGGAGGTCATGCTTTGGTATGGTGGGATTATGTACAATCTGAGAGAAGGAAACAAGGGAAGTCAAAGATCACTTCATGGGATAAGATGGTAGCAAGGATCAAGGGTAAATTCTTGCCAAGGGATTATGAAATCCAGATGTTTAAGAAGCTGCAATTTTTAAAGCAGAAAGACAGGGATGTGAAAGCATATACTGAGGAATTTTATCTGTTAAGTATGAGATCTGGTCATCATGAAAATGAGGTAGAAAAGGTGGCTAGGTACTTGGCTGGTTTAAGATTTAACATACAGGATGAGTTAGTTTTAGCTAACCCTAAGAATGTGGAGGATTGTTATCAAATGGCAATCAGGATTGAAGAAAAGATGAATAGAGGACATGATAAGTCCATGAGAGGAAGAGGAAACCATAGGGGAAGAGGAGCAGCCCCTACACAAAAGCAAACCAAGGAGGGTCAAGAAGACACTGGTAAAGGACAGGGACAGTCTGATTTCAGGGGTGGATGGAAAGGTAATAGAGGAAGATTTGGAGGTGGTAAAGGTTCTACTACATTTTCAGGAAAGTGTTACACCTGTGGTCAGTTTGGTCATCCATCTTTCAAATGTCCAGAAAACAAAGGTTCATCATCCAGAAATGATAGAACTAGTGACAAGAGAGTACAACTGGTACAAGAAGAGAAAGTAGAAGAAAGTGCACAGAGTTCAAACAGAGGTCCTGAGAATTATGGATATCCAGAGAGTGGAGAATCATTGATGCTAAGGAGAATTAGTTTGCAGGCATCAAAGGATATGATGCAAAGAAGAGCTCTTTTCAAGACCACATGTAAGAGCAAAGGTAAAGTATGTAAAGTTGTCATTGATACTGGTTCAACAGACAACATGGTATCCCAGGAAATGGTGGATAAACTGAATTTGGAAAGGATTCCACACCCACACCCTTACAAGACATCTTGGGTGAGTGATAGTCAATCACTTTTTGTCTCTGAATAGGCATATGTGGATTTCCAGATTGGAGCATATCAGGATAGAATTTTGTGTGATATTTTGCCTATGGAATGTTGTCACCTACTATTGGGTAGACCATGGCAATTTGACAGAAGGGTACTGTATGATGGGTATGCTAATACCTACACCATCAAGAAGGATGGGAAGATTATTAAGTTGATGCCATTGCAGGCAAAAGCTACAGTACAGAAGGCAGCCCAAATCATTTTAATGGGAAAGAAGGAATTTGTGCAGATGCCTCGAGGAGCAGGCATAAAGGCAGTTGCGGATACTGCAGTCAAAGAAGTTGTTACAGACAACAAGTTGAAGAACGTTTCAGTTGTGACTGACAGAGGTCAGCAACAGGTTCAGAAATAGGTTTGCACATAGCAACCAGTTGAGAAGAATGACAAGGATGTTGTCATAGTTGGGACTATTGCTTGTCCTATAAGAGATGACAGGAAGACAGGATTGAACATTTCAGAAGTTCAAGAGGCAGTTCAGACAGAAGTTCTGATCAGACAACCTGACAAACACAGGGTATGTGAGAGAAAGGCCTACATCAACAGGCATGAGGATTTACTTGCCAGCCAGCAAGTTACAGTTCAGAAGACTTGGAGCAGTCAAGAGACAGCAGCAGATAAAGCTGGAACAGGTCAGAAGACTGACAAGGCAAAGTGTAAAGGTGGAAGTCTTCCACATACTAAACTCATGGGACATGAGTTCTTTTCTTTTGGGGAGTATGGTGCAGAGGCACCTACCTAACAGCTGGCCTTCATAAGGTAGTTAGTAGTTATAGGTCTTGTTTATGTTTCCAAGAAGGTCTGTTAAGACCAAATGCATGTAATAAGGTCACGCTGATCATGATAAGATCATGCTGACCAGGCTTTTACTATTTTTAGTTAGTTTGTTAGAACAGCTGTCATGCTGTAGGGTCCGGTTGGATCTCCCAGCCGCCTGGAGAGTTCCCAGCCGCTTGGAGTCGGGTCAGTAGTACTCATAGGATAATCTATTTAAGCATGAGATCGGTTGATATTGCATATACAGATAGATATCATCGATCGAGCTAGGTTGCAGAGAGTGAGACTGAGAGAGAGATTGATCATTGTATTTACATCTTTTGAAATCAAATAAAGTGATCCTGTTTGTGTTCTTTCTCTGGTTGGATTCCATTGTCTAATTGATTTGCTGGTTTGAGAGGGCTTCATGGATTTACTGATCCATTCCACCGGTTGATCCGTCTGATCGGTGGAATGGTAATGTACAGTAGGTTAGTAGGTAGTTTGTTTGTTCGCATGCAGGTGTGCAGGATCGCGGCTGAAAGATGTTGAAGACCCTAGTATGGGCATGTGCTAGGTCGAGTTGAGAAGTTCGAGGTGGGAGATCACCCTAAGACTGGATTGGATCATCCCTGGAGGATCGGCGAAGTGAAACTTCGCAAAAGCTGAAAGTTCATGAAGACGACATCGTCAGGATATTTCTGCAAATATCCTGCAGTCAGTTCGGACATCGTCATCCGGATAAGTCGAGGAGAGCATGATGCTTTCGATTGCATGAAGTGCAAGTGCGTCAGGGTGATCATCATCTGGAGGAGCTGAGGTGGAGTGTATCGGCATCAGGATCATCATATCGGGAGTGCCAAACATCCACGTATCGCGAGTAGATGCGGGAGAGAAAGTTCATGTTTTTTGACTAAGTGTTGAAGAGGTCATCAGGATATTGGGTGACGTCATCGTCATCAGGATATGACGTCATCGTCATCAGGATATTGAGATATCCCCCCTATGCGAGTTTATCCTGCCGTTGTTAAGTGCTTGGGTATCGGCAGAAGGCTGTATGAACATCATCAGGAGGTTTCGAGAGAACCGGATAAAGCAGATCATGATGCTGTTGTTTGTGTCGTCGACTAGCGGAGCATCGAAGGGAAGGTGCTGAAGGTGATCGTCATCAGGATATTTGAAGCAACCAGATGTTGGATATCCTGCTGACGAAGGAAGTGTTGCATATCATGATGCCGATGGAGTTCGGTGCCTGATGAACAGTGCAACCGGAGGATGTTCGCGCCCGCTGAATATCATGATGATGATGGGCGACTGACGGAGGAGGTGAACAGTAGTCGGCGGGAGGATGATTGTGATCGTCCGAAATATGATGATGCTGACTGTGTAACGCGAAACATGATGATGCTGTTGGTGGTTTTAGGGAATATGATGATGATGGCGAAGATGATGATGATGAGGTTGGTCTGCAGACATCCATGCTATATGCGAAGGTTATAGTGTGGATGCCTCTGCATCATAGTGGTATCAGAGCTTAGCAAAACATCTGGGCTGTTGTGTGTTGATTCTGTCACCGAAAGGGCAGAGATAGAGTTGATTGTGTGTTGTGTGTTGGTTGAGAGGTTGACAAAATGCCTCCGAAAGGTAGTGGTACTGCAAGGGAATTGCAGGAAATGAAGGAGAAACATTCTAGAGAGATGAGGAAGATGAAGGAGCTTGCTGAACCACTTCAAGCCAGGCTGACAGCCCTGGAAAAGAACAAAAAGAGGGAAGTGGCAGACAGTGAGTCTGAAGAAGATGAAGATACTGTTGAAGAGTATGAAGAGGTAGCTGAAGATCTGGATGCTGAAGACCAGAGATTGGCAAAACTGTTAAAGGCAGTGCAGAGTGAAAAACCTAAGGTAAAGGTTGATGTTTCCAAGTATACTGGAAGTTTGAATGAAGATGAATTGTTGGATTGGATTGCTGCACTGGATAATCACTTTGAATGTGAAGATGTTGCTGAGGATCAGAAGGTAAAGATTGCAAAGACCAAGTTAGGAGGTCATGCTTTGGTATGGTGGGATTATGTACAATCTGAGAGAAGGAAACAAGGGAAGTCAAAGATCACTTCATGGGATAAGATGGTAGCAAGGATCAAGGGTAAATTCTTGCCAAGGGATTATGAAATCCAGATGTTTAAGAAGCTGCAATTTTTAAAGCAGAAAGACAGGGATGTGAAAGCATATACTGAGGAATTTTATCTGTTAAGTATGAGATCTGGTCATCATGAAAATGAGGTAGAAAAGGTGGCTAGGTACTTGGCTGGTTTAAGATTTAACATACAGGATGAGTTAGTTTTAGCTAACCCTAAGAATGTGGAGGATTGTTATCAAATGGCAATCAGGATTGAAGAAAAGATGAATAGAGGACATGATAAGTCCATGAGAGGAAGAGGAAACCATAGGGGAAGAGGAGCAGCCCCTACACAAAAGCAAACCAAGGAGGGTCAAGAAGACACTGGTAAAGGACAGGGACAGTCTGATTTCAGGGGTGGATGGAAAGGTAATAGAGGAAGATTTGGAGGTGGTAAAGGTTCTACTACATTTTCAGGAAAGTGTTACACCTGTGGTCAGTTTGGTCATCCATCTTTCAAATGTCCAGAAAACAAAGGTTCATCATCCAGAAATGATAGAACTAGTGACAAGAGAGTACAACTGGTACAAGAAGAGAAAGTAGAAGAAAGTGCACAGAGTTCAAACAGAGGTCCTGAGAATTATGGATATCCAGAGAGTGGAGAATCATTGATGCTAAGGAGAATTAGTTTGCAGGCATCAAAGGATATGATGCAAAGAAGAGCTCTTTTCAAGACCACATGTAAGAGCAAAGGTAAAGTATGTAAAGTTGTCATTGATACTGGTTCAATAGACAACATGGTATCCCAGGAAATGGTGGATAAACTGAATTTGGAAAGGACTCCACACCCACACCCTTACAAGACATCTTGGGTGAGTGATAGTCAATCACTTTTTGTCTCTGAACAGGCATATGTGGATTTCCAGATTGGAGCATATCAGGATAGAATTTTGTGTGATATTTTGCCTATGGAATGTTGTCACCTACTATTGGGTAGACCATGGCAATTTGACAGAAGGGTACTGTATGATGGGTATGCTAATACCTACACCATCAAGAAGGATGGGAAGATTATTAAGTTGATGCCATTGCAGGCAAAAGCTGCAGTACAGAAGGCAGCCCAAATCATTTTAATGGGAAAGAAGGAATTTGTGCAGATGCCTCGAGGAGCAGGCATAAAGGCAGTTGCGGATACTGCAGTCAAAGAAGTTGTTACAGACAACAAGCTGAAGAACGTTTCAGTTGTGACTGACAGAGGTCAGCAACAGGTTCAGAAACAGGTTTGCACACAGCAACCAGTTGAGAAGAATGACAAGGATGTTGTCATAGTTGGGACTATTGCTTGTCCTATAAGAGATGACAGGAAGACAGGATTGAACATTTCAGAAGTTCAAGAGGCAGTTTAGACAGAAGTTCTGATCAGACAACCTGACAAACACAGGGTATGTGAGAGAAAGGCCTACATCAACAGGCATGAGGATTTACTTTCCAGCCAGCAAGTTACAGTTCAGAAGACTTGGAGCAGTCAAGAGACAGCAGCAGACAAAGCTGGAACAGGTCAGAAGACTGACAAGGCAAAGTGTAAAGGTGGAAGTCTTCCACATACTAAACTCATGGGACATGAGTTCTTTTCTTTTGGGGAGTATGGTGCAGAGGCACCTACCTAACAGCTGGCCTTCATAAGGTAGTTAGTAGTTATAGGTCTTGTTTATGTTTCCAAGAAGGTCTGTTAAGACCAAATGCATGTAATAAGGTCACGCTGATCATGATAAGATCATGCTGACCAGGCTTTTGCTATTTTTAGTTAGTTTGTTAGAACAGCTGTCATGCTGTAGGGTCCGGTTGGATCTCCCAGCCGCCTGGAGAGTTCCCAGCCGCTTGGAGTCGGGTCAGTAGTACTCATAGGATAATCTATTTAAGCATGAGATCGGTTGATATTGCATATACAGATAGATATCATCGATCGAGCTAGGTTGCAGAGAGTGAGACTGAGAGAGAGATTGATCATTGTATTTACATCTTTTGAAATCAAATAAAGTGATCCTGTTTGTGTTCTTTCTCTGGTTGGATTCCATTGTCTAATTGATTTGCTGGTTTGAGAGGGCTTCATGGATTTACTGATCCATTCCACCGGTTGATCCGTCTGATCGGTGGAATGGTAATGTACAGTAGGTTAGTAGGTAGTTTGTTTGTTCGCATGCAGGTGTGCAGGATCGCGGCTGAAAGATGTTGAAGACCCTAGTATGGGCATGTGCTAGGTCGAGTTGAGAAGTTCGAGGTGGGAGATCACCCCAAGACTGGATCGGATCATCCCTGGAGGATCGGCGAAGTGAAACTTCGCAAAAGCTGAAAGTTCGTGAAGACGGCATCGTCAGGATATTTCTGCAAATATCCTACAGTCAGTTCGGACATCGTCATCCAGATAAGTGGAGGAGAGCATGATGCTTTCGATTGCATGAAGTGCAAGTGCGTCGGGGTGATCATCATCTGGAGGAGCCGAGGTGGAGTGTATCGGCATCAGGATCATCATATCGGGAGTGCCAAACATCCGCGTATCGCCAGTAGATGCGGGAGAGAAAGTTCGTGTTTTTTGACTAAGTGTTGAAGAGGTCATCAGGATATTGGGTGACATCATCGTCATCAGGATATGACATCATCGTCATCAGGATATTGAGATATCCCCCCTATGCGAGTTTATCCTGCCGTTGTTAAGTGCTTGGGTATCGGCAGAAGGCTGTATGAACATCATCAGGAGGTTTCGAGAGAACTGGATAAAGCAGATCATGATGCTGTTGTTTGTGTCGTCGACTAGCGGAGCATCGAAGGGAAGGTGCTGAAGGTGATCGTCATCAGGATATTTGAAGCAACCAGATGTTGGATATCCTGCTGACGAAGGAAGTGTTGCATATCATGATGCCGATGGAGTTCGGTGCCTGATGAACAGTGCAACCGGAGGATGTTCGCGCCCGCTGAATATCATGATGATGATGAGCGACTGACGGAGGAGGTGAACAGTAGTCGGCAGGAGGATGATTGTGATCGTCCGAAATATGATGATGCTGACTGTGTAACGCGAAACATGATGATGCTGTTGGTGGTTTTAGGGAATATGATGATGATGGCGAAGATGATGATGATGAGGTTGGTCTGCAGACATCCATGCTATATGCGAAGGTTATAGTGTGGATGCCTCTGCATCATAGTTGGTGAAAACTAACTTTTACAAACCTTTCTATTTTCTCCTTTCTCCTCATCGTTCGCTTTATCCACAAATTTCCACTTTTACAAACCTGTTGGCAAGTTTGTCCTTTTGTCAATCCCCTGACTTGTTGCTCTTCATCACTTTTTCACCTTATCAGCTAAATTATCATCTAGTAAACCATTCATGCCTTTGTCTTTTGCCTTATCAGTGAATCCTTCATTTGGAAAACCATCACCTCTATCACTTCATCTTCTTTCTTTTCCTTTTCGGTTAGTCAGTGAAATCTCCTTTTTGCTAACTTTGCTATGTTTGGCTTTTTTCTACTTTTTTGTTCCCTTTATCAAGAAATCACCTTATCGGCAAACTTTATAAATCATGAACCCTTTTGCATTTGACTGGTTTTCTGATCTCATTTCTTATCTTTGCCTTAGCTACTTTCTTTGTGAAGACTTTCTGTTGATACCATGCCTTCTACTTTTCTTCAGTTGGTGAATTTGCTGATCGAGGAACTTGAGGTTCGTTGAACCAACACTTTTTCGATAAAGGAAAACCTTGTCTACCTTTACCCCTTTGCCTTAGTCATTTTTAGCCTCTCCTTCACTTAGTCAGCAATTTCACTGATTAGCAAACCAAGAGGTTTGCAAACCCAAAGATTTTCTGATAAAGTGCTCCTTTTATCTTCTTTTATTTTACCTTGAATTTTTCTTGCCTGCTCTCTCCTTAGTCAGCAAACTGGTGAATTTGTGAACCAGTGAACCAAAGGTTCGCCAAACTAAAAATTTGCTAAGGCAAAAGAAAGGGCAAAACACTTAGGATTTTTTGGAGTTTTTTCTGGGATTTTCTTCCTTCCATTTAGGATTTCTCATATCAGATTTCTTTGATGGAAGGAGGGATTTTTTCCTAGGATATTTTGGATTTGGGAAAAATATGACAATAGGTATGATTCAAAAGTTTCTGCTATTGAATAAGCAAGATATTTGAAGGTATTCAAAATGGATGAATTATTTGGTTCACTCACTGCCTGTGAAATGAGAAACGCAAGCAAAGAAACATCTAAGAAGGAAGTTGCTTTCAAAACATCTAAGAAAAAAGATATGATATTAACAAGAACAAGAAAAGCCTTTACTCTAAGAATGATTATAGCTTAGAAGAAGAAGAAGACAAATACGCATCAGGAGATGAAATAGTAGAAGCTCTATTCATGGCTATAGAAATCTTGGACAACTCAAATAGTGTTTCTATTGATAAAGAAGAAGAATGTGAAGTTAATTTTGAAGGTGAACTGATCTTAGCTCTTGAAGACTTGGATCTAGCAAGGAAAGAAAATGAAGAACAAAAGTCCAAGCTCATAGAATTAGAGGAGATGATTGTTAACTTGAAGATTTAGATTGAAGAGGGAAAAATAATTACAGAAATGGTGAATAGTGCCTTCAAAGCCAAATTAGATGAATGTTTAAAAATTAAAGAAGAAATTGTTTCATTAAGAAAGGATGTTGAAAAGGTTCATGCTCACTTGAGTAAGAATATCAAATTTGGTAAGAGCTCTGAAATTTTTGATGATATAATAAACATTCAGAGACCTCTATTCATTAAATTAGGTTTGGGCTACGATGGAGAAGTCTCACAGCCTCTTTCTCCTACAAAGTAGACTGAATCAGAACAAACAATATAGAATGAAGAAATCCCAATGAAGAAGGATAGTACAAAAATTGAAGAAGTTGATTTCATTCCTATTATTTCTCAAAGAAGAAGATTCATAAGATCAATTCCTGCAAGACAAACTTTCAAGAACAAGTTTAATTTTGGTTTCTCTAGTTATTGTTTCAATTTCAATTAGTATGGTCACAAAGCTATTGAGTGCAAATCGAGAATGAGGAGAAGCAATTTTTAAGTATAAATTCTTTTGCCCCTTTGTTTGATTTCAACATAATGTCATATTTGAAACACTTTTGGGCACATAGCAAGGTTTTGCATAAGTGACTTGGCAAAGTCAAAATCATAGATGATTAATTTTGATAACCAAGAAAAGGAGTCATATCAGAAGAAGGAATGGAGAATCAAGAACAATCATGAAGGTGAAAACTCAATGATTGTCCAAAGTGCATTTCATGCACAAGGACAAGCAAATCCTTGGGTTGTAGATAGTGGATGCTCAAGTCACATGACAGGGGACAAGAGCAAGTTTCTTAGTCTTGAAAAGTGGAATGGTGGATCAGTCAAGTTTGGAGATAACACCTCTACAAAGATATGTGGTAAAGGTACAGTAACTATTTATGTAAAGAATAGGGTTGAAGATGTTCTATATGTAGGTCTCAAGAACAATCTTCTTAGTGTAAGTCAGATGTGCAACAAAGGATATAATGTTATTTTTAATGCACAAGGATGTGAAATCAGAAGAAAAAGCACTGGAAAACTTGTGGTAGAAGGAAGCAAAATAGAGAATAACTTATACAATCTTTGTGAAGTCAGAGAAAAGGTTGTAGATCAGGAGGTCAAATTGGAGTATGTGGCTACAAAGGATTAGATTGCAGATATCTTCACAAAACCTCTTCCTGAAGAGACATTTGAGTATTTAAGGTAGAAGTTGGGAGTGATATCACTCTCACGAAATCAATAAACACTTATGATGAAGCATCTATCTAGAGGGAGCAGTACAAGAAATATCCTTCATCCTTGTTTGGATAGTGGCTACCTCTCAGGGGGAGTAGGTAGAAAGAAGACAACTTGGATGATCCAAGTTTGGCATGACATGGTGGGGAGAAGCATTATTGTCATGGGGAGCTTGTCTTGATAATTTCATATTGTAGTAAGGATAGAAGTTGGTTACCTTCCTTTTCCATTGATGTTAAAGGGGGAGAGATAGAGTAAGGGGGAGCAACTACAAAAGAGATAGAGATAGATTATGTTTGTGTTGCCATCAATGACAAAGGGGAAGATTGTTGGAAGTGTTGTCATTGATGTCAAAAGGTGCATACACATATTGTCATTGATGTCAAAAGGAAGTTTAGAGATGAAGATGACAAATAAAAGATTTCTACATAAAGTATTTACAAAAGTTGGTTCACAGTTTTTCTGGTGACCATTGAATTTCAAGGTTTCAACCTTACACCTTCTCCAGGTTGAGGAAATAAGAAGGGCCAAAGTGGAAGGTCTGATTGTGAAGTTTCAACAACTTGTGAGTATTAGTCATTGCTTTCAGGAGTTAGAGAGAAGAGATGTTCCTTGTCGAATTCAAATGAGAAGATGTTACTTAGAAATCCTAGCACATGAACTCTGATATATGATAATTAACATATCCATCAACTTCTTTAATTGGTAGTGCATCTGTACAGAGGATAGTTGTCACATCCAAGTCAACTCTGCGCTGTTGCGATAGGATGCCATGTGTACAAGGTCAACCGAAGGACTTCAAAGAGTGGTATTAGTGCATTCCATGTGGACATAGAGCACATAATTGCAGCGTCAGTTAAGTGGGACCCAATGAGGGGAATGCTGATGCAAACTATTGACACATGGCCAAATTTGAATGGAGCCCATCACACAATAAGAAAGGTGGTAGACAGGAAGACTGTTGCTCGATAAGGAAGGTGATAGATAGGAAGCCTGATGCTTGATAGCTCTACTAAGGAAGAATCCAATGGGACCAAAGGAGACCATCTAAGGCTTTTAAAGAGGAAGGCAAAAGTCTAGGAGCCTAATTTATTTAGTATTTTTTGTTAGTTTTTTATGTTTACACTACCAAAAATTAATATAAACCTTCATAAGAATAAATAAAGCATACTGATTGGTTTGTTTTACAAATATTAACTAGAAGTTAAGAAATTTTGATTACAATAGTATCTACCTAAATGTGGTTACTAATAATTACTTTATAAGAAATATATTTATGTATAAATTTAATTTATATTTTAGTTTTTGTTATTATTAATTTGTAGAGTTTTATTTTCTATTTTTAATAAATTTATTTTATATTACTTTTGATTATGAAATTATAAATAATACAGATTTAATTTTTATTTCTATTCTTATATTTATACCTTCATGCCTTCATATAAAAATATTTTTATAATGTAATAATATAATATTGATCTCTAATGGAAAAATAATTAAAAAATTAAGGGTAATAATTGATGTGAATACATGGTCATTCTCAATTTATTTTACATGTTTGGATCTATATAATAAATAACTATTTGTGCAAAGGGTAAACTAGAAATATTATTGTTCATCCACTCATTGTAAATGAAAATAAACTTTCTTGATGAGTAGCATAGCTAAAAATCCAATCAAATGCATACAAATAACCATAAATCAACCTAGCTAAATAAATGATAGCTAGGTATTGATAAGGCATAATAATTGAATGTGTGAAATATATATAGGGAAATAAATGTTCTTACCTAGATAACTCAAGCTAGCTCTAAAACAAATATAGATCTAAATTTGGTGTATCTTAGAATCTGGGATAGTAGCTAACAAATTGGTTAGTTGCATAAAGATTTGAATATTCTAGTAAAACTATGCATGATAAAGTCTAAGTGTTAGGGACAAATCCGTGGTTGTGATCTTATCCCATGTTTGTGAGTTCAAACTATGTAATTTACAAACTATTCTTCTTTTCTTCATCCATGGTACCTTGATTTCTCTTGTGCTCCTTGATATTTGTATAGGTTAGTGGTATTGACAAATAGCTCTATTAGGTTGTTGTACAACCAAGCCATGCAGGCAGTATACCTTGATCAAAATCTTGAAATTGAACAATATCAAAAGTGACACTCCTTGTTGATGTAAATGCCTCTAGAATGATTATGAAAACCTAAATTCTATTTAGAGCACCAATTGAATTGTGTAGATGCTAATGATATTCAAATTATTCAATCATCTCTTGATGATTATAATGAATGCATTAAATGCCTTTAAATACAGGGACATAACAACATATGACACAAACTTTTGTTTAGTCACCCTTAGGTAGGAAGTGTAAAGAACAGAAGTAAATCAAATTTAAATTTAAAAATTTTAATTAGGGTGAGACATGTTTGAAAACATGAGGATTAAATCACAACCATGAACTAGTCATAGTATAGAAATGACACTGGATTGTAATGGACAACATATGTATATGGATAAGTGCAAAAATGGAAGTAATAAATAAGCAGATAAGATGAATGTATAATGGTCTATGATAATGGAAAGAGGGTAAAAGTTGTGTGCATGTAGAAAAGTGTGTAATAAAGTAGGTGTATACCATAGGGAAAGGGACCTAACATTACACAAGGTTACACCATTTGTTAATATGTTTATGTTTCCAAGCACTCCCTTCAAAATAGGCACAAAACTAAATATGAAATAGAATGCATAAGAAAATTTCACAATTACATTTTACCCCCACTTTGAGATGCACGTTAATCCTAAAACAACAATGCATCTCAAAGTATTTAGTACCCACAAAAATCTATGTAAAGTAATTACGCCGAGAGGTGTTCTACACTCATAGCAAGGGCTGAAAGATTCAGATTCCTGTAAACAATTAAGATTCAGATTCTCATGTAAACAAAATTCATAAAATGTGTAAATAAATAAATTCATGGAAGCCAAATAGATAGAAAAATAGAAAAACTTGAGCAGTTCTGGAAGCCAAATGGATAGAAAAATAGAAAAACTTAGACAGTTGTGGAAGCCAAATGGATAGAGAAATAGAAAAACATGGGCAGTTATGGAGTGAAATCTTTATTACGTTTGAATAATATGAAAACTCTCAGCATAGTCTCTTTAAATTAACTCATGTGAGCATATCAAATATTCTAATTGCAAGTAATTTATAAATGCCAATAAATTGGAAGATATCTCTCAGCGTACTATAGATATTATTTTTTAAATATAAATATACTAGTTATTTAAACAGTCAAAATATATTGTCATGGGGTCCATACAAAGTAATGGACCCTGTGAAGAAATGACCATGTGTGTTTTCCTTAATTGTATATGTTCTCCTTAAGATGAGTTTATATAAGAACCTGTTATGGATTAAAAAGTAGCCACACGACTTTTTACCTCCTTGTTTAGCTCCTAGGTCCCCATGATTACATTATACATTCTAATTATTCATCCCAGTGTAAAATTGTTTGAAACCAATGTAAATTGGGAATAAGGGGCCCATGTTAAATACCTTATCCCTGACCTAAAAGGGGCTCAAAGACTTGGGCACCACTGCCCAAGTCTTCCCTGATTGGTCAGGGAAAAAATAATTTTATGTCAGCCTGGGACCTTTTAAAAGGTTTCTCCTTGTTGACTCTTTTGGTTTAATTTCATGATTGTGAGTGGGAAAGAATATATAAGTGTGTTTTTGAATTCATTATGAACTTAGATAGAGATAGCCAACTTGAAGCATTGGAATAAAGAGCATTTGAAGTATTCATTGTGATTCTAGAGCAGATTTGTATTATCATTGTGTGTGTTGTTACAGGTTTTGAAGTTATCATCTATCTCTCCTTATGAGTTGAAGATCCTTCATCCTCCTAAGGGTTTCATTACATAGGTGATATCATTATTATTTATCATCATTTGATTTGTCATATTATTATTATGTTTAGCCTCTACCCT
This sequence comes from Cunninghamia lanceolata, assembly GCA_027924645.1. NCBI lineage: Eukaryota > Viridiplantae > Streptophyta > Pinopsida > Cupressales > Cupressaceae > Cunninghamia > Cunninghamia lanceolata. The sequence continues at coordinate 14,418,776 of BSBN01000476.1, read as the reverse complement.
GCAAGGGCACACTCTCTTTATCTATCAATGGTGTTGGGAATCTTGAATGCTATCTTGGGATTTGACTGAGGCAAGTCCCTAAACATCGTAACCCCCAAAACCCTCTCTTGTTGTCTTGTGTACAGGTTACAAGAGTGAGATTCGAAAAACATAGAGATATAGGAAGACTAAGCTAGGATCAGGATTTTGGGATCTAGAAATAGTTTCAGAGAATTCCCTCACCAAGGACTTGGGCACCACTGCTCATTTCCTCTTGCCTTTTCTAAGTGTAGATTTGGCTTTAGGACAACCTTAGCAACATCTTTCCAGTTCAGACCTCAAGAAAATTCTTCCTGTTAGGACTTGGATGGTCTTGAAATTGTCCTCTGACACTTTTGCTTTTGAGAGATAGGTTCTATCATCTTTGTGAACCTCTCTATGCAATTGGTTTCTAGAGATTTGTTGTACATCTTCTATTATAATCAGATCATCATAGAACTAGGGTTTAGTACATTATGTAACATCCCTCTACATAACCCTGAAGGGTAAGAGCCAAAAGAGAATTTTTTTTTTTTGAAATTAGTAGATAACATTCACAGAAATGGTTGCTGATTCGATAGATCAATAACATTCATGGCCAAGTATGGCCAAATGCATAGCCCACGGGAAAGGACTAAATCACTCTCTAGTGGAAACATTGTTAAACTACATTCATTTTAAACACCAATTTAAATATTCCTATGTCCCATTCCAGATTATAAACATGAATCCAAAGCATCATAGTACAAGTGGATCTGATATCCACACCAGAATCCGTAAACCAAATAGGAAACATCACATTTATTCTCATTAATTTGCATGATTACATCTCTCTTAAGAGAGTACCATTACATAAATGCATATACAAATACAATGATATATTCTAGAATATGATACAAGTACAATAACATAGTCTTGAATATGATACAAGGACTGAATAAGTACAATAGCTGATAAAGTAATAGAGAGAGAGAGGACATCTCCAATCTAGTGCTCCAATAACCTGTTTGCCAATCCCCAATGGTGGTGGCAATGCCTCCCAACCATGTGGACTCATACAAGACCACCCCACCGTGCTCGAAGATAGTCACAAGGCCCAATGGAAGAACAACAACAAAGGGATACAAGATGGCCAACACTCACATCTAACACAGAGCAGACATGGAGAATAATGCATATAGCCAAATTCATAACATAGGTGTACTCATTCAAGTCATAGGTCAGGTGCTACTCATGACCACTAAGGTACTAGATACTAGAGTGTAATCAAATGGAGTGCCATCATGCATGCTCAAAGAAATGGCACCACACGGAACCAAGTACCCTCATGCAGATGAGGAGACTCAATCATGTGTAAATCCATGCCCCACATATGGATAGGCCTTTTCATTACATCCTTATCCTTTACAAGTGCTCAAGGCCATGCATGAGGACTAATTATCTTATTAATGTTTTTACCCCAATGTTTTCATTTAGTTATCACTTATTAATGTAACTCTGCTACTAGTTCCCCTGGTAGCCACTTGCGGGCCCTAGGCCCATAGAGAACCACTCCAAAAGACAACTCTAATTACCTAGACCTAGTTCATCTCATTAACCAAATGAGGAATCCAAAATTGAATGGAACACTGAAGTATAAATTTGAAATAGTAGATATGAAAAAGTGATCTACATGACCAAAACTTTCGATGATAGTTTAATTGATTTAAAATAGCCCCTTGTCAGTAAGGTCAATTGTGAAATAGCTCTAGTGACCCCCAAGAAATATACGTGGTATTGTTGACTAAAAGTGTTCAGCATAAAGTGAGTCATGATCACATATGAATATAGGCTTATGAGTATTTACAACGATGCTGCTTTGATTGGGATCCTAAAATGCTGTGAGACTTATGTTCTTCTCTCAAACATCTATGTAGAAGTAGCCAGGAGAATATGTTTGTTAAATTTATTTTGTTTTAAAACCTTTCCAGCAAACACAGTTGGATGGCATAAAACCCAAATCCATAACCATTGCCAGCATGTTCCTGCCTATGCCAATAGGGGAAGCTTTTCAAACAGGATATTGACATCCATCGAAACATAATGGAAGGGATATTTTTGACAGATGTTGTAGCTGCAAGTGCCCAATATACATGTGTGCAAAAAGTGGAAGCATAGACAAGGCACAATTTGTTTAACAGTATGCCTCAAAGAATGCGATCACATGGACTGTAGAAATTGTAGGATATGCACATAATGGATTTGTTGAAAAGTCTCTAGAAACTTTGAAGCAAATGCCATTGGTAGGCTTAAAGCCCAATTCTTAACCTTAGCTAGCATCTACACTGCTTGCTCCAAGATGGGGCAGCAGAGACAAAGCATGTGAGCTATTTGACAAATGACTGAATGCAACGATGGCAAGATGTACACAAAATGGATTTGTTGAAAAGGCTTTAGAAACCTTTAAGCAATGCAACTAGCGGCTGTAAAGCTAGACTCCACAACCTTAGCCAACATCCTCACTGCTCGTGCCAAAGTGGTAGCGATGGGATAGGGTATGGATATCCATTAAGGCATAATGGAAAGTGAGTTTTCTATCAGATAATACAATTGGATATGCTTTGGCAGACCTGTAAGCAACTGTGGAGGCTTAGACAAGGCATGTGATCCTTTAAAGAATAAAATAAACTAATCATTGGTATGGTAATACAGACTGTCATTTCAGACATAAAATCTGCTTAAATAGCTGTTAATGTTGATTGAACATATCATATTATCTGAATAAACTATTATATAAGATATATCGTCTATTAGGGCATGTTTCAGGTGGTATATTGTAAATATCTTGTATTGATATTAAATTTGGCATATACAATCGATTCAAAGAGAGATAGTGTAAATACCTTGCATTGAATAAAATTTAGCCTAAGTTTTTATACAAAACAAATAGGCTTAAGTTTTTATGCTGGAAAAACAAGGATCTGAGGTAAATACCTCTCAACTAGTCACACTCCCTTTTAGCGCACCCCTACCCTTGCAATTTGATATGCTTGCCTGACTGATTCTCTCTTTCCCCTATGCTTTCCTCTTTGCCTACATTTTTCCCCTTTTTTCTGTGGTGTCTTTTTTTTGTTTTATGTCCTCTTTTTAAGAGACTTCCCTCAAATATTTGAGTGTTGACCCCCTTTTGGTGTCCTCTCTCGCCATAAATTTGCACCGGACCAAGAGATATTTTTCCTCCCTCTCTTCATTCTTAGCTACCTCTCTTAACTCCTATGCCCTCTTCTATCTACCCTCCAGATATTTTCTATAGCCTTAAACTCCCTCACCAACTTCTCAAAGGGCCATTGTATGGCATGGGAAGGAGTTGAAATAAAATATCATAAAAATTTGATTTTTTTGACTCCTACGCCCTCTCCCATCTCTCATTGCCAATAGGGAGGGTTGTTACATCCTAGCCCTTAGGACTAGGCTTACTCCTGGAAGCCTGCAAATGCTAAGATGCATCCAAAGCACACACTAGTCCAAGAAACTCGATATAATAAAAGGAAGCCAAGGAGAAAAGCCTCAACCACTGCACTAGCAAACTACACATGACCATAAGGGGCAATTCAGATATTACCATTAGGTAACAGGATGATAAGCCAATAACACGAGAACACTGCACTAGTTGGGTGCAGTGGGCTAGGGTAGGAAATAGGGCCTATGACTATCTCCAGTAACCACCATAGGGGATAATAAGAGTACACTCAGGCCTGTGAATCTAGATAGAGTTGATACTCAGTACCTGCAACACTCCAAGCACACGTCAAGGTACCTGTGCATATACATACATCATATAGCCAAAGCAACATCGATCATGTAAGCATGAAATCCATCATAAGTAATAATAATGTCCACATCATAATAGTATTAGGATTGCACATCATCGGTGCCAATACAAAATAATAATAGGATACATAATCTAAAATAAAGTATACAGTCATCTAAGTCCATTAAGATAAGAAAAAACATAATACAAACACAGGGGTCATTACATCCCCTAGAAGCCTACAAAAAGATATGGATAAAGGTCTCTCATCCTCGCCGCATCTTCCCAAGATGCTAAGGACTCACCATCAGGATCCCATTGGACCCTTACCTACTCTATGTCCCGACCCTTGAGGGTCAACCTTTGATGCTGAAGGATACATATGGGCTCCAAAGAAAGCTGCCCATCTACCTTGACCTACAAAGCAATCCAATCAAGAACCTGGGTCACATCAAGAATATATTGCCTAAGAACTGAAACATGGAAAACATTATGAATGCGCGATAGAATCGGTGGTAACGCAAGGTGATAGGAAACATGACCAATCCTTTCAAGGATCTCAAAAGGTCCAACAAAAGAAGGTGCCAACTTTGAGCCCTTCCCATAATAGATGGGGGCTCTCCCACGGACGAACTCTCAAAAACACACGGTCACCCACCGAGAAATGGCAATCCAACCTACGGGCATCGACATACTTCCTCTGTCGATCCTGAGCTATAGCCAACTACTCTTTGATCCACACTACCTGTTGCTCCATATCCTGAAGCATCTCTGGACCCAAAAGAACTTGGTCCTCTAAGGTCGATCCCAACTCAACGGAGTGCAACAAGGCCTACCATACAAGTCTTAGAAGGGAGACATACCGAGAGAACTGTGGTATGCATTATTATAAGAAAACTCAACTAGGTACAAGTAGTCCTCCCAACGAGACTGTTGATCCATAACGTATATCCGAAGCATATCCTCTAAGACCTAATTAACTCGCTCTGTCTATCTGTTCCTCTTGAGATGGTATGTAGAGCTGAAATTAAGCTGAGCTCCTAAAGCATACTGAAGGGAAGTCCAAAAAGATGAAGTGAACACTAGATCATGATTGAAAATGATCCTACGAGGAATACCATGCAAATGCACAATATCCTCCATAAACACTCAAGCTACGGACACTGCAATGTACGAAGATCTCATGGATGAGAAGTGTGCCACCTTGGACAACTTGTCCACTGTAACCATAATAGCATCATGGCAATGTGAAGACATAGGTAGCCTCACTATGAAATCCAGAGATATCGTATCCCACTTCCATCCAGGGATGGAATGAGGCTGCAATAGTCCTACTGGGTGTTGATGTTCTGCCTTCACCTACTGGCACTCAAGACACCAAGCCACAAAATCAACAATATCTCACCGCAAACCTACCCAATGATACAACTGTCAAAGATCGGCATGCATCTTCATGACACTCGGATGAGCTGAATAGGGTGCATGATGGGCCTCTAACAAAACCAAGGAATGAAGATCACTAGAATCCAGAAAATAAATACAACCAAGATGTTGCAAGAGCCCATTAGACTCGAGAGAGAAACCTACAAATCTACCCTCAAGGACTCTCCCAGATTCAATCTCTACTCTCACCTCCTGATACCAAGTATCACTAGGACATGACTCCAAAATATGGCTCCACAAATCCACTCCAAGAAACATAACTGAAGGCATCCACAACAACATTCTCCTTACCCTAAATGTAGTGAACCTCAAAGTCGTACTCATAGAGGAACTCCATTTAATGGTGCTACCGAGCATTCAAGTTTGGCTAAGTGAAGATGTACTACAAACTGCAATGATCACTATGCAACTCAAACTGATGTCCCAAGAGGAAATGTCTCCAATGCACAAGTGCATGGATGACAGCTGCTAACTCCAAATTGTGGGTGGGGTAGTTCAGCTCATGATCCTTGAGCTTACGGGACTCATATGCAATCATTCATCCCTCCTGCATGAGGATTGCCCCCACACCCTCCAACAAAGCATCGGTGCACACTACAAAATCACCAGAAGGATATGGCACTACTAGGATAGGTGCACTAGTTAGCCGCTCCTTAAGAGCCTAAAAAGCTGACTCACACTAAGCTGACCACACAAACTTCTTCCTTTTCCACTGAAGAGAAGTGATGGGATGGGATACTCAAGAGAAATCTCTCACAAATTGGTGATAGTAACCTGCCAATCCCATGAAATTGTGAACCTCAACCACATTTGTTGGCACCGGACAACCCACAATGGCCTGAATCTTAGAAGGATCCACTGAGATACCCTCTCTTGAGACGATGTGGCCCAAATATCTCACCTCAGTCTGGAAGAACTCACACTTGGCCAAATTGCCAAATAACTAATTATCTCGCAAGCATTGCAAGACTTGCTATAAATGGACTTCATGCTCCTCCATAGTCCTCAAATAAATCAAAATATCATTCAGGAACACAAGAATAAACCAGTCAAGATAGGTGTGAAACACCCCATTCATCAAACTCATGAAAACTGATTGAGCATTGGTCAACTTGAAAGGGACAACCGTGAACTCATAATGCCCATAGCGTGTACAAAATGTCGTCCGATGAATGTCTACCTCATGAATGCAAAGTTGATGGTATCTTGACTTCATATCTATCTTGGAGAACACCTTGCTCCCCTCATCTGATAGAACAAATCATCTATCCGAGGCAACAGGTAACAATTCTTCACCGTCACTTTATTCAATTGGCAATAATCAATGCACAAGTGAAGAGATCCGTCCTTCTTCTTCATGAAGATGATAGGTGCTCCCCAAGGGGATACACTAGGATGAATGAAACCCTTCTCCTATAACTCCTCTAACTGCAACCACAACTTACTCAACTTCTGAGTAGTCATGCGATATGGTACTCGAGAAATAGGCTCCGCACCAGGAATGAGATCAATATGGAAATCTATGTCACGCTTAGGTGGCATACCTGGAATATCACTTGAAAATATATCTACAAACTCCTAAAGAATAGGATGATCATCAAGAGACATATCCTGAATCCCACCCTCAACAAGATCACTAACTAAAATAGCAAACATCTGACAACATTTCTGCATGGCATGCTTCAACTACATAGCTGAAATCACACGAAGAGAAATGGGTCTATAAACCCCAACTAACTCAACACACTCTCCAACATTGTCTACACACTGAATTGACTTACGCTGACAATCTATATTGGCTAGGTGGGTCTCCAACCAATCCATGCCTAAAACAATCCCATAGGACCCCAAAGGCAAAACACGGAGATCCACTGTGGTAGTGAAGGTGCCCAAATCCAACACACAACCATGAACAAGGGAGTCTACAGCCACCTTGGATCTAGTAGCTAACTCAACCTACCAACCAACATCTTTCCTAGCCACCATGAGTCCACAATGCTCCACAAGAGAAGGAGAAATGAAATAATCTGAAGATCATGAATCAAACAAGATAGATGTGATAACCCCACATAACACACCTGAATACTCGACCATTGTGCCCTGATGCTCAGCCTGACTGTTATCAACCACTACAAAAACTCTATGTGATCTATTGGCATCACCTACTATAGGCTCTAAAGTAGCCTATCTCTAACTACCTCCAACCACTGATCTCTGATGACACTAAGCAGCTATATGACCATGCTGTCCACAAGCATAACAACTACCCCTGCCAAAACCTCAGCCTAAAAATGGTGCATGTGATTGCTGGGATCCACCACCCCTAGAACTCTATTGTGCACTCTAAAAACTCTATGTTAGACCAATCTGATGCCTACTTTGAGAATGATGACGTGAACGATCTCTAGAAAATGGAGTACCAGGACACTACCCATTCTGCTGAGACTGAGCAGACCTATGCCTCTATCGCTGACCGGATCTAGGAGGTGTAGAATGAGATCTAGATGGTCCAACTCCCTAAGACTGTGTACCCTGAGCAACTGATCCTAAAGGAGGGGCACTACCAATCTAAATACCTTCCTGACTACCAAAGCCTCTAGCCAAATTCTCATCTATTAACCTCGCCTTCTCCACGGCGATCTCTAAGGTTTTTAGCTCAAACACACAGACACCACCACTAATATGGGCATTCAAGCCCCTCATGAAATACTGTACTAACATCAGCTCATCATCAGAAATGCTAGCATACTGCTTAAGCTCAAAGAAGTGGTGCTCATACTGATCTACTGTCATAGTCAACTGACGAAGTTCATGGAGCTCTTTAGAACATCTCTATCGGTAGTAGTCTGAAAGAAATCGTGCATGGAACCAATCTAAGAATAGTCCCCATGACATGGAAACAATGTCTAGGTGAAGCTTCTACTCCTCTACTCTCCACCATGTAGATGCAAAACCTCTAAGAGGCATAATGGCACATCAAGCTCTAGTATTACTACTATAAGGATGCATAGTAAAGCATCGATCAAGATCGATCAACCAAGTCTCTACCTTGATACCTGTACTAGAACCATCAAAAGTAGGGGGATGAGCTCTAAGAAGATCCCTCATGTGACCTACAGCAACACTATCTCTGTCCACCCTATCCCTCACAACAACTGCTCTTGACTAATCCAGACTACGGGAATGCTCATGCTTAGCTCTAGTACCCTAACCATCCTGATGAGAAGGGTGTGACTCTGCCTCATAAGATCCTCCTAACAAGGTCCTAATTGGTCTATAATCTTCTATAAAAGAGCTAACACCTGAGTACCCCTGAGCCCTTTGGCTAGATTCTCAACATGCGGTTCCTCCTGATGCTCACCCGAATTACCTTGATTACCTTGATTGGCATTATGTTGGGTGCTACATCAAAGAACAATGGCTATATGTCTGATTATGTCTCTGGCTCTACCCCTAGGAGGCATCCTAAAGGAAGCAAAGAACACATCAAAATAGATCATCACAAGGATGACCTATACACCGTACTAAGGCATGAAAGCATAACAGCAAGACTATAAAACAATATAACAAGCTCACACCACACACACCAAACATAGCAAAATGTAAAAGGCTCAAGTATGCTAGAGCTCCCAGTGTGTGAACATGGGCTCTAATACTAGATGTAACATTCCGCTAAATAACCCCGAAGGGTAAGAGCCAAAAGAGAAACAAAATATTTTTTTTGGACATAAGTAGATAACATTCATAGAAATGGTTGTTGATTCGATAGATCGACAACATTCATAGCCAAGTATGGTCGATTGCACAACCCACAAGAGATGACTAAATCACTTTCCAATTGAAACATTGTTAAACTACGTTCATTTTAAACACCAATTTAAATGATCCTATGTCCCATTCCAGATTATAAACATGAATCGAAAGCATCATAATACAAGTAGATCGGATACTCACACCGGAATCTGTAAACCAAATAGGAAACATCACATTTCTTCTCATTAACTTGCATGATTACATCTTCTCTCTTAAGAGAGTGCCATTACATAAATACATATACAAATACAATGATATATTCCAAAATATGATACAAGTACAATAACATAGTCCTGGATATGATACAAGCACTGAATAAGTACAACAACTGATAAAGTAACAGAGAAAGAGAGGACATCTCCAATCTGGTGCTCCAATAACCTATTTGCCGGTCCCCAATGGTGGTGGCAATGCCTCCCAACCATGTGGACTCATACTAGACCACCCCACCGTGCTCAGAGATAGTCAAAAGGCCCAATGAAAGAACAACAAGGGGATACAAGATGGCCAACACTCACATCTATCATGGAGCAGACACAGAGAACAATGCATATAGCCAAAGTCATAACATAGGTGTACTTATCCAAGTCATAGGTCAGGTGCTACTCATGACTGCTAAGGTACTAGATACTAGAGTGTAATTAGATGGAGTGTCATCATGCGTGCTTGAAGAAATGGCACCACATAGAACCAAGTACTCCTCTCATGCAGACGAAGAGACTCAATCATACCTGAATCCACGCCCCACAAATAGATGACTCGATGCCCCATAGATAGATAGGTATTCTATGATTTACCATTTCACTTCCGTCTATAAGAGCATGTTTTGTTATTTGTCAGTTTATTGCCATATTTACATAATTAGGGTTTTAATGGTGAATTGAGCATAAGAGAAGAGAAATTGATAATTAAATTCCCTAATCCAAGCTTCCCAACATCTCACAAGCGATCTAGGGTATGATAGTGCTTGCCACTTGACCCTAGATCCTTGAATGTAAAGTGGAGAGGAGGATTTAAACATCAAAATACTAAAACATTAACAAATCCAATTTTCCATTAAACAGAAGGTTTCAAGGCCTATAGATCCTACTTTGGCTGATCAATATGATGTTATGGATTGGAAAGCCAAGGGTCTAATCAGATTGTGTTTGGCAAACTCTATTTTAATTAATGTCCATGAAGAGACCTCTACGCATAAACTATGGAAGAAGCTTTTCAATTCAGTTTAGGGTAATTTTTTTGTGTGTAGGGTAAATTTTTTTAGTTTCAATTGAATGTAGGGTTTATATGTTTTGCAGGAAGATTCAAACAAAAAACAAAAACCTAATTTACAAAAATACAAAAAATAAACTTAAAATACAAATAACAAAATATAGAAAATGAAAAAAGGGAAAAAATCATTGACCTAGACTTTTGGATGGCTGGAAATGGTGCTCTTGAACTCGGGATCCCATTTTGGTTCTCCTCTAGTCATTGGTAAAAATGAGCTCACAGGTTATTTTTTAAAAATAATACTTTTACAAAATGGTATCCCGTTTTGTGAAACGAGATCCTATTTCATGATCCTAGGCTTGGCATCACACTATAGAATGGGATCCTAATCCATAACAAGATCCTATTTTATAAATAACAGGATCGTGTTTTATTTTGCCCAATTTCAGGTTTTTAGCTAAGTCTGAAAGTTCCATGAGAAGTGGACTCAACTTCATGCTTTTACCCAGTACTTAATAGATTTGTCCATACCTTGTTTCAAACATGTTAATTCATTTAGAATATGGTCATGTAAATTCCTTGTTGAATTATGTTTCCACTTTAGCCCAATATCTTTCTCATATCTTTTCATCAAATCATACCATTTGATGGCATTATCTTGCAATGTCCCTAGAAAATATTGAAGTCTTCTTTTATTTCTCGATAATGGAAATAGATATCCATTCCTAGCTCCATAAAACGGATATTCGTTACTTTAATAATGAATATTCGTTATTAACAGATATCCATTTTTCTTCAGTTTTGCATTGTATATAGGTTTGGGACTGTCATAGTTGACTTTCCCTAAATTCTAATGTGTCTATAGGTTTCACCCTCTTCTTCGAACTTCACCCTACTGATGAATTTTTTTTAAATTCAAATTTGATAAAATGAAAAGGGTTTATTGAAGAGATTGTCAATTTTCTAACAATATAATATTTACTTGATTATAATATTATTAAACCATTATTAATAATTTTCTATATAGTGTGTGTCTGAAATCCTGATGGACACACTGATTGAAAAACATCCATAACTTTCAAACCATTCCACCTTTTTCAGATCAGAAAGATGCATCACACTCTATGCTTTTCTAGCTATAGGTTTAATTTTTTTTTGAATTCTAAGTTTTTGATCAAGTTAGGTTGGCTGGAAAATTACTTTTTAGTTTTTAAAAAGTCAGAGTAGAAAAATCATAACTAATTATTTCTCAGAAAAAAAATTCAAAAAAATATGCATCACATCCAGGCATGAGTCCTTTACTTATTTTAAAAGATTCAAAAAATATATATTTTTTTTCATTGTTAGGTTGGCTGGAATGGAACCTACTTTTTTTTCTGAAAAAATTAATAGTTGTTCATTGAAATATTCATTTTTCACCAAGTAAATTTAGTTTTTTTTGAAAAAAATTAATAGTAGCCCATAAACTAGATTCAATTCTCTACAAATTTTATTCTTATGTATTTTTCAAATTGTTTAGATAATCCATTCAAATTTTCACATGAACTTGATTAAGTCCAATTTTTAGTATTTTCATTGCCACTTAGAGGTATTGTTTGGCCCATCATGATCCTACACATACCTAGCATTTGCTTCCAAAAACTCTAAAATACTTGACTCATGTTGGTCTCCCATACCATAACTCATAAGGTGTCTTGGTGTTGTACACTCTTATTTTTCCTCTATTGAAAATGTAGACAACATAATGGAATGCCTCTTTCCAATATGTATCAGGTAGCTTGGCTTCACTCAACATTGTTCTAGCCATCTCCTAGATTGTTCTATTATTTCTTTCCACTACTCCATTTTGCTGAGGAGTTCTTGTAGCAGAATAGTGCCTCTTTATTCCATGTTCTTCACAAAATTCCTCAAACTCACTTGATGTGAACTCACCACCTCTATCAGACCTTAAACACTTGATTCTAGCATTCATTTCATTTTCAACCATGGACTTGAAAATCTCAAACCTACTAAAAGCTTCTAATTTTTCTTTCAAAAATGTAACCCATGTCATTCTAGAGAAATCATCAATGAGCAACATGAAATTGTTGATAACTAAGAGGAGGGGTGAATCAGTTATCTTAATTATTTCAGCTTTCTGAATTTTCTTATCAATTAGTGCAGCATTAAATTAAATAAACAAACATAACCATGAAATGGAAATAACATCAATACACATGACACAATGATTTTGATGTGGAAAACCCTGTTAGGGGAAAAACCATGAGGTGATTAACCCAAGATTGTATTCTCTGTTAGAAGAATAAGATAGTACAAAATGGCACTTGCCAATTAGGGATCACTGCCCGAGCACACTGCTCACAAGAAGCTCGCTGCCTACAATAGTTTATACAAGGAAACTAGATACTTGAACTGATGAGAAGCATCCACATATGTTGAGGTTCAATTCTGGTTAAGCCCAAAATACTGATCTACTGCACTTCATTCTTACTCTCTTAGGTGTTGCTGTCCTATTACATTTCAGACCTGTCTTATTGCCTTCACACTACTCTTCTGCTTTTCTTCGCACCACACAATACACCACACACACCTTCACATCCAAATCTATCTAGTATATATATCCGCACAAAGGATTTCATCCTCTTTTTAGTCGGCATCCAGAATAGTCAATATTTTCCCAAACTCTAGTCTATCAGTTGAATCCTTGCTTACCAAGTGATGTGAATCAAGGAGATACTTATAGAAGTCATCTAACACATCAGCCAATCATGGATGATACCTTAAGAACCTTGATCACCATCAATATCTCATCTGAAATAATTCTGATGCTCTGTCGGTCAGTTCTTCCTCTGTCTATTCTGCCAAACCAGACCCCAATACTTAGATGCTCATATCTCTTCACTCTTTCATCACCGGAGGCTCAATCCCTGGAATCTATTAGTCAAGGTATTCCTCTTGACTTCCCCAAGTCCACACTTTACAAAGATACTTCCTATAAGAGATCCGGACCTGACTGTCGGACCTTGCTGCATACTCTGTTCTTGCTTACCGGACCAAAGTATTCTTCAATCTGACTTCTGGTAAGGATACACCATGTCCTGCAGATGTGTGGAGTGGTCTTTGTTGCCATCAATGACAACACCAATGAAGCCACATAGTGTCTCTTGCCAACAATCTTCCCCTTTGGCATTGATGGAAACACTTAGTGAAAAATGGCCAAGTGTCACACTACACTCCCCCTTGGCTGATGCTCTGTTCTAATGTACATTTTTTCGGAGCTCCCCCTTAGCTGGATTCCACATTTTTCACTGCTCCTCACTCCCCCTTTGACATCAATGGCAAATGGTGGGGTCCGCACACCAAAATTTGCAAAAACTCAATCTATACTTAATCGCATAAGTATATTATCCAGTTATACTTTACATATACTTTAAGATATCTGCAAAAGTGTTTTTCAATTGTATAAGTTTTGTTGCCCAACTCAGCTTCATCCTGTCCAAAATTGAGATGTGACCACTCAACAGGAATGCAAAAGCTTCTGCCTTCTTGAGATCTATCGGATCATTGGTCTGGGCTGTGGCCTAAGCATCAATTAGGGCTTCATGCATGGCCTCTAACTTAGGGATAATGATCCCTCTAAGTTCACTCAACCTGTTTATTCTATTTTTCTACTCCTTCTCAAGTGTCTTTATTTCATTTATGACTGCAATAGTCTGACACTCTAGTTTTACTATGGAAGAGGATAGAGGATCAAAACTTTGAGATAAACTTAATAGTTTATCCTCTTGCTCTTTTACTTTCTTCTCAATGTCCTTGGTCACTTTAGGCCAGGATAAACAAAATTTATATATATCTCCCCCATCTTTGAGAGCATTTTCTAGGTTCTTTATTCTAATATCCATAACTCTCATATCATTTGATATTAACCCTTGTACCTTTGATAATCTTTTTACCAAAAATTCCTTCCGGACATTATCTTCTGCTAACTTTTCTAAGGAATCAAAATGTGTGCTAACACTATTAACTAGAGATTTGAGATTACTAGATGAAGAGGTTGAGGGATCCTTCTGAAATGATGGCAAGATCTTCTCCAATACACCAGATGTAATTTCTATAAGCTTACAGTCTTCCATGTGAGACTTCAGAAGCTTTTCTTTTGCCTTTGCTGAAGTAAAGGATGCTAGCTTCATGGTTTGAACCAGGGAGAGGGAATCAAAATTGAATGGTCCTTGAAGAAGTTCTGGTTCATCAAATTCCATCATCTCCCTGGCTAAGAATTCTTCGACTGCCTTTGCTGTGTCTCTTGCCAGAGACAGAGTTTTCTCCCCTTCTGCACCCTTACCACCATCATATGTGGCCTTCTTTGTTGGAGTTTTCTCTTTTTCTGTAGCCTTACTACTGTCATCTTCTTTTTCCTTCTCCTCTGCTTGTTAACTGATCTTCTCTTGTACTCTTTCTTTTTCTTTGAATCTGGAGTCTGTAGGAGAAACCTAAGGAGAGATGTTTGCTTGATCATGGACCTCCTCTTTCGGAGCAGAGGAATCTAAGTCCTTACCTTTTTGTTCACCTATCTCCTTTACCTCTTCTACCACTGTCTCAGTAGATTCTTCTTCAACATCTATGGCTGAGGGATTATCACCTAAGTCCTCTATAATAGGAATGTTGAATCTTTTGTATGCATTCCGGAGAATCTCTTCTGTCTCTTTTGCTACTTTGTCAGTTTCTCTGAGCATAAGCTGATTCATTCTAGCTTTTCTCCAGAACTCATCCTTGCAATCTTTGAAGATCATATTCATTTGCTTCGGAGTGATTGAAGGAAACAGATGAATGGCTATCTGTTCCTGGATCTCAAGATCCTTTGCCCTAGCATTATTCTTTCTTATCTCTAATTCCTTCTCTAGGCTTTTGGGAATGAGAGATATGATTTCAATAAAAGCCTTATTATATATGTTCAAGTACTTAATTGTGGCTTCCTCCAAGATCTTTCTATCTGCATCATTATATGCATCATAGAATTTTGTTATTGGTTGCAGGTTCCCATCCATAGTAACTGCTTTAACTACATCATCTAAGGACAGAGTGGGCCTTTCAACAAATTCTTCTGTTACTTCTTCAGTAGAGGGTTCACCGGATGTTTTCCTTTTCTTTTTCATTTTCTTTTCATCTTTTCTCTGTGGGCATCAAGTGCCTCTTTTGAGATTACATGCCTCTTGGCAACTTCTTCAACTTCCCTTCTCACTTTCCTCTTGATTTCAAGTTGTCTAAGTTCCACATGAACTTTTACACTCAACTCTTGGAAGGTTCCAAATCTTTCTGCCTTAGGGTCTTTGGGCTGGTTCAATAGATGTTGGATATGCAGCTCTACAATTTTCTCATCTACTTCATACCCCATTGGCATGATCCAGACTGTCCTTGGTTCCACTACCTCCATTAGGCATTGATCAGTGTCAACCATGAAACACACTGTATCTTTGTACTTCTCAACCAATGATTGGGGAATTCTTTCTCTGGTTTGCATCATATTTTGAAAGTTCTTGAAGTAACCCCATAGAGCTATATTTTTGGCCTTAGCATCCCCAAGCCCATGCAAGTAATCTCTGATTTGAATTGCAATAGGTTTGTCATTCTGCCATACCCAACCACTGGATCCAGGTAGCTCATTCATAAAGTAGAAAAATAAACATAATATCAGTCCACCATACTTAAAAGAGTTTTTTTTGTCCTTCTTGATCTTCTGTAAGTTTTCCATTAGTTGGCTTAGAAGGAGTTCACAGAGATCATACTTTACATTCTTTCTCAACATTTCATAAGTGATGCAGAGGCAGCCACACTATAACCTTCGCATATAGCATGGATGTCTGCAGCCCAACCTCATCATCATCATCTTCGCCATCATCATCATATTCCGCTTTACACTGTCCGCATCATCATCATGTGTCCTAAAAACACCAACAGCATCATCATATTTTGGATGATCACACTTATCCTCCTGCCGACTACTGTTCACCTCCTCCGTTTTTCGCCTAACATCATCATGATGTTCAACTAGCGCAAACATCCTCCGGTTGCACTGTTCATCGGGCTCCAAACACTAGCGGCATCATCATATGCGACACCACCTTCGTCAGCAGGATAACCAATATCCGGTTGCCCCAAAGATCCTGATGACGAGCACCTTCAGCAGCTTCCCTTCGATGCTCCGCTAGCTGACGACACAAGCAACAGCATCATGATCTGCTTTATCCGGTTCTCTCGAAACCTCCTGATGATGTTAATACAACCTTCTGCCGATACCCAAGCACTTAACAACGGCAGGATAAACTCGCGTAGGGGGATATCTCAATATCCTGATGACGATGACGTCATATAATGATGACGATGACGTCACCCAATATCCTGATGACCTCTTCAACACTTAGTCAAAAAAACAAACTTTCATTCTCGCATCTGTTAGCGATATGCGGATGATGGGCTCTCCTGATAGATGATCCTGATGCCGATACGCTCCTCCTCGGCTCCTCCTAATGATGATCACCCCGATGCACTTGCACTTCATGCAATCGACAACATCATGCTCTCCTCCACTTATCCGGATGATGATGTCCGAACTGACTGCAGGATATTTGCAGAAATATCCTGATGATGCCGTTTTAACGGACTTCTTCACTTAGCGAAATTTCACTTCGCCGATCCTCCAGGGACGACCCGATCCCACCTCAGGGTGATCTTCCAACTCAAACTTATCAACTCGACCTAGCACATGCCCATGCTAGGGTCTTCAACACCTCTTGACGGCGAACCTGCACGCCTGCATGCGAACAAACAAACTAACTACTAACCTACTGTACATCGCCATTCCACCGATCAGATGGATCAACCGGTGGAATGGATCAGTAAATCCATGAAGCCACCCAAACCAGCAAATCGATTTAACAATAGAATCCAACCAGAGAAAGAACACAAACAGGAACACTTTATTTGATTTCAAAAGATGCAATACAATGATCAATCTCTCTCTCAGTCTCACTCTCTGCAACCTAGCTCGATCGATGATATCTATCTGTCTCTGCAATATCAACCGATCTCATGCTTAAATAGATTATCCTACGAGTACTACTGACCCGACTCCAAGCGGCTGGGAACTCTCCAGGCGGCTGGGAGATCCCACCAATCATACATCATGACAGCTGTTATAACCAACTAACTAAAAATAGCAAAAGCCTGGTCAGCATGATCTTATCATGATCAGCGTGACCTTATTACATGCATTTGGTCTTAACAGACCTTCTTGGAAACATAAACAAGACCTAAAACTACTAACTGCCTTATCAAGACCAGCTGTCAGGTAGGTGCTCCTGCACCATACTCCCCAACAGAAAGGAACTCATGTCCCATGAGTTTAGTATGTGGAAGTCCTCCACCTTTACACTTTGTTTTGTCAATAGTCTGACCTGCTCCAGCTTTGTCTGCTGCTGTCTCTTGCCTGCTCCAAGACTTCTGAACTGTAACTTGCTTTCTGACAAGTAAATCCTCATGCCTGTTGATGTAGGCCTTTCTCTCACATACCCTGTGTTTGTCAGATTGTCTGACCAGAACCTCTGTCTGAACTACCTCTTGAACTGCTGAAATGTTCAACTCTATCTTTCTTTCAACCTTTATAGGACAAGCAATAGTCCCAACTATGACAACATCCTTGTCATTCCTTTCAACTGATTGCTGTTTGCAAACCTGTTTCTGCACCTGTTGCTGACCTCTGTCAGTCACAACTGAAACTTTCTTCAGCTTGTTGTCTGTAACAACTCCTTTCCCTGCAGTATCCTTATCTGCCTTCATGCCTGCTCCTCTAGGCATCTGCACAAATTCCTTCTTTCCCATCAAAATGATTTGGGCTGCCTTCTGTACTGCAGCTTTTGCCTGCAATGGCATCAACTTAATAATCTTCCCATCCTTCTTGATGGTGTAGGTATTAGCATACCCATCATACAGTACTCTTCTGTCAAATTGCCATGGTCTACCCAACAGTAGGTGACAACATTCCATAGGCAAAATATCACACAAAATTCTATCATGATATGCTCCAATCTGAAAATCCACATATGCCTGTTCAGAGACAAAAAGTGATTGACTATCACTCACCCAAGATGCCTTGTAAGGGTGTGGATGTGGAATCCTTTCCAAATGCAATTTATCCACCATCTCCTGAGATACCATGTTGTCTGTTGAACCAGTATCAATGACAACCTTACATACCTTACCTTTACTCTTGCATGTGGTTTTGAAAAGAGCTCTTCTTTGCATCATATCCTTTGATGCCTGCAAACTAATTCTCCTTAGCATCAATGATTCTCCACTCTCTGGATATCCATAATTATCAGGATCTCTGTTTGAACTCTGCGCACTTTCTTCTACTTTCTCTTCTTGCACAAGTTGTACTCTCTTGTCATTTGTTCTATCATTTCTGGATGATGAACCTTTGTTTTCTGGACATTTGAAAGATGGATGACCAAACTCACCACAGGTGTAACATTTTCCTGAAAATGTAGTAGAACCTCTACCACCTCCAAATCTTCCTCTATTACCTTTCCATCCACCTTTGAAATCAAACTGTCCCTGTCCTTTACCAGTGTCTTCTTGACCCTCATTGGTTTGCTTTTGTGCAGGGGCTGATCCTCTTCCCCTATTGTTTCCTCTATTCATCTTTTCTTCAATCCTGATTGCCATTTGATAACAATCCTCCACATTCTTAGGGTTAGCTAAAACTAACTCATCCTGTATGTTAAATCTCAAACCAGCCAAGTACCTAGCCACCTTTTCTACCTCATTCTCATGATGACCAGATCTCATACTTAACAGATAAAATTTCTCAGTATATGCTTTCACATCCCTGTCTTTCTGCTTTAAAAATTGCAGCTTCTTGAACATCTGGATTTCATAATCCCTTGGCAAGAATTTCCCTTTTATCCTTGCTACCATCTTATCCCATGAAGTGATCTTTGACTTCCCTTGCTTCCTTCTCTCAGATTGTACATAATCCCACCATACCAAAGCATGACCTCCTAACTTGGTCTTTGCAATCTTTACTTTCTGATCTTCAGCAACATCATCTTCACATTCAAAGTGATTATCAAGTGCAGCAATCCAATCCAACAACTCATCTTCATTCAAACTTCCAGTATATTTGGAAACATCAACCTTTACCTTAGGTTTATCATTCTGCACTGCTTTTAACAGTTTTGCCAGTCTCTGGTCTTCAGCATCCAGATCTTCAGCTACCTCTTCATACTCTTCTACAGTATCTTCATCTTCTTCAGACTCACTGTCTTCCACTTCCCTCTTTTTGTTCTTTTCCAGGGCTGTCAGCCTGGCTTGAAGTGCTTCAGCAAGCTCCTTCATCTTCCTCATCTCTCTAGCATGTTTTTCCTTCATCTCCTGCAATTCCCTTGCAGTACCACTACCTTTCGGAGGCATTTTGTCAACCTCTCAACACACAACACACAATCAACTCTATCTCTGCCCTTTCGGTGACAGAATCAACACACAACAGCCCAGACCTTTTGCTGAGCTCTGATACCACTATGATGCAGAGGCATCCACACTATAACCTTCGCATATAGCATGGATGTCTGCAGCCCAACCTCATCATCATCATCTTCGCCATCATCATCATATTCCGCTTTACACTGTCCGCATCATCATCATGTGTCCTAAAAACACCAACAGCATCATCATATTTCGGATGATCACACTTATCCTCCTGCCGACTACTGTTCACCTCCTCCGTTTTCCGCCTAACATCATCATGATGTTCAACTAGCGCAAACATCCTCCGGTTGCACTGTTCATCGGGCTCCAAACACTAGCGGCATCATCATATGCGACACCACCTTCGTCAGTAGGATAACCAATATCCGGTTGCCCCAAAGATCCTGATGACGAGAACCTTCAGCAGCTTCCCTTCGATGCTCCGCTAGCCGACGACACAAGCAACAGCATCATGATCTGCTTTATCCGGTTCTCTCGAAACCTCCTGATGATGTTAATACAACCTTCTGCCGATACCCAAGCACTTAACAACGGCAGGATAAACTCGCGTAGGGGGATATCTCAATATCCTGATGACGATGACGTCATATCCTGATGACGATGACGTCACCCAATATCCTGATGACCTCTTCAACACTTAGTCAAAAAAACAAACTTTCATTCTCGCATCTGTTAGCGATATGCGGATGATGGGCTCTCCCGATAGATGATCCTGATGCCGATACGCTCCTCCTCGGCTCCTCCTGATGATGATCACCCCGACGCACTTGCACTTCATGCAATCGACAACATCATGCTCTCCTCCACTTATCCGGATGATGATGTCCGAACTGACTGCAGGATATTTGTAGAAATATCCTGATGATGCCGTTTTAACGGACTTCTTCACTTAGCAAAATTTCACTTCGCCGATCCTCCAGGGACGACCCGATCCCACCTCAGGGTGATCTTCCAACTCAAACTTATCAACTCGACCTAGCACATGCCCATGCTAGGGTCTTCAACACCTCTTGACGGCGAACCTGCACGCCTGCATGCGAACAAACAAACTAACTACTAACCTACTGTACATCGCCATTCCACCGATCAGATGGATCAACCGGTGGAATGGATCAGTAAATCCATGAAGCCACCCAAACCAGCAAATCGATTTAACAATAGAATCCAACCAGAGAAAGAACACAAACAGGAACACTTTATTTGATTTCAAAAGATGCAATACAATGATCAATCTCTCTCTCAGTCTCACTCTCTGCAACCTAGCTCGATCGATGATATCTATCTGTCTCTGCAATATCAACCGATCTCATGCTTAAATAGATTATCCTACGAGTACTACTGACCCGACTCCAAGCGGCTGGGGGCTCTCCAGGCGGCTGGGAGATCCCACCGATCATACATCATGACAGCTGTTATAACCAACTAACTAAAAATAGCAAAAGCCTGGTCAGCATGATCTTATCATGATCAGCGTGACCTTATTACATGCATTTGGTCTTAACAGACCTTCTTGGAAACATAAACAAGACCTAAAACTACTAACTGCCTTATCAAGACCAGCTGTCAGGTAGGTGCTCCTGCACCAATAAGCAATATACATAGTAGTTCCAGATACTGAATTCTCCCTGCTGGAGTGATATATCTTATAGCCAATTATCATAGATGCAAATTTGATATCTGTATCAGTGATATCTTCTATGGTCATTGCTCTCTTATCAAATTTTGATCCGGTGGCCTCAGTCACAGTTTGATTTTTGACAGATTTGAGAATAGGTAACCCTCTGGAAGAGTGTAAACTGGTTACTGCCCTAATTGCATCCTTGGTGATCTTGAATGGTTTATTCAACCATAAGAAGTTATCATGCACTCTGCTCAACACATACCGGACCCACTCATCTTCTTCAAGACAGGGGAAATGGATGTACTGACTGAAATGTTTATCCCAGATGGCCTTATACTGAGGTTTTAGTTCAAAAGATTCATCTATTAGTTCCTTGTGGTAGATGTCCATCAGCTTGGATTCACCAAAATCTTCAATGTTTGTGTGAATGTAAACCCTAACGTCTTCTACATGTAAAACCCCATGCAGAATGCTAGAAAAAGCCCCTAAGGGATCCACTTCTAGAGATTTGTAAGGATGTTTTTTAAATTTGGGTCGAGGCCTATCAGAAATCTTTACAACATTTGGAGTAGCCATCTTCAAAAGATTTACAAAGAGATTTTCAACAACAGAAAATACCTTTTACGCTTCTAGGGTTCGCTGAATGAGCTGGATTAATTTGCTAGATGAATCGACTTCAATGGTTGATCTTTTGAGAATTTGAGATAATTGTTGCAGAGCTCCTTTTCTCTTCTTCTTGACTGCAAATGTGCAAATGACAGATGAAAGAGCCTCTTTATTTTTGGGAAAACCCTAATTTCATATTGCAATAAATACGTAACTCAAGTTATTCCGGTTGCTTGGTTCTTCTTATTTTGAGAAAGATCTTTTTCTGAATCACTGAGATATACTTAGAGTTATCCTTGGTGATTAATAACAAACTATCTTACTTTCCCCAAACACTTGATCTATCCACATAACAAGATGCCTCGAATTTGAGTCATACCGGATTTAACTGTGATAATCTTGTTTTACCAGATGACTGTTAAACCGGATCAATCTTGGAAGATTAGACTCTTCAAATCTTTCTGCGGATCTTCCATATCTTTACCAAGATTTCTTTAGATGTTTCTCTGAGAATCCTTTTATTCTGCAACTTCCCATGTGCCAATTTCAGGCACCAATTAACTGGCTGGGGGAAAATGTTTTTCATTGTGTCTCCCCCTGAACCAGAGCTCATTTTTAATTTCTGGAAGGAATATCAGCACCAGATTCTAGTGCGGATCCATCCCCTGCATTCTCTATACTTCTCTTCACCCAAATCTTGTTCATCTCACTTTTAACTTCATCCGCATTCACTTTTCCTTTTCCTTTGTCTTGATTCTGATTATGATGCACCGGACCCCTTTTGTCCAGATTCTTGTTTCTACAGAATTTGGCAATATGACCAGATCTATTGCAATTGTGGCAAACAACATTTCTTTGCATATTTGAATGATACCCTGTTAATCTGCATTGATTAGCCATTTGTCCCATTCTATTGCATGCAAAGCATCTACCATTGAATGAATTGTTCATTTGCATATTTCTGCATTCATGAGATTTGTGACCATACCTTTTGTAGTTGAAACACTATCCGGAGAAGGATGTATTAGTTTGATTTATTCTCTTTCTGCACTGATTAGCTTAATGACCAAAGTTATTGCAGTTGTGGTAGTATCCATTGAAGGATGGATATCTTTGAGCATTAGGTTGCCTTACCGGAGGTCTTCTAGGCTTGTTCCTTGGATTTCCTGATCCAAAATTCTTCTGACCAGATCCAG
Organism: Cunninghamia lanceolata; assembly: GCA_027924645.1. Taxonomy (NCBI): domain Eukaryota; kingdom Viridiplantae; phylum Streptophyta; class Pinopsida; order Cupressales; family Cupressaceae; genus Cunninghamia; species Cunninghamia lanceolata. The sequence continues at coordinate 14,395,534 of BSBN01000476.1, read as the reverse complement.
AGCTTTCACCTTTCTCATATCCTAAGCCACGCTTGTCATCTACCCTCTTTTGGCTTTCAGGAAGTACTTCAAGTTGAGTAGAACTTATCTTGAATTTCTCTTTGTATTCATTTGCTTTTTGAAGATCCTTTTTAAGAGTGTCAATTTGATCCTCAAGTTTTTCTTCATTATCTCTAGCATCTTCAAGATTAGATTCTAGATGCCTGATTATTCTATCCATTTTGTGGTAGTCTTCTGACTTCTCCTTGAGAGATTGTCTTAGATCATCTTCAGTTTTTCTTTTCTCTTTAATTTCTTAGGTGAATTTCATAACTCCTGATTCCATTTCATGTCTTACCATAATGACCTCTTTTGATAACTTTTCACATAACTTGGTTTTCTCCTTTAGATCTTCATTTGTACCATTGTCTTCACTTTGACTTGCCAATTGCTGAAGTAGATCTTTTCTCTTTTCATAGAGATACTTAGTTTCCCTTTTAGTTCATTTATGAAATCATCAGCCTGTTTGAGTCTTTCCTTCAATTCATTGACTTCAGAGTTTGATTACTCAAGATCATCTAGGGCAGATTGAAGTTGTTCCCTCATACCATACACATCCATTTGAGTTCTCAGATCTTCCTCAAGCTGTTAGGCTTTTTTTTTTTTGGAGGAACTTGGCTCTGATACCAATTGTTGATAACTGAGAGGGGGGGTGAATTAGTTATCTTAATTATTTTAGCTTTCTGAATTTTCTTATCAATTAGTGTAGCATTAAATTAAATAAACAAACATAACCATAAAATGGAAATAACATCAATACACATGACACAACGATTTTGACGTGGAAAACCCTGTTAGGGGAAAAACCATGGGGTGATTAACCCAAGATTATATTCTCTGTTAGAAGAATAAGATAGTACAAAATGGCACCCAATTAGGGATCATTGCCTAAGCACACTGCTCACAAGAGGCTCACTGCCTACAATAGTTTTTACAAGGAAACTAGATACTTGAACTGACGAGAAGCATCCACATATGTTGAGGTTCAATTTCGATTAAGCCCAAAATACTGATCTGTTGCACTTCATTCTTACTCTCTTAGGTGCTGCTATCCTGTTACATTCCGGACCTGTCTTACTGCCTTCACACTGCTCTTCTACTTTTCTTCGCACCACACAATATACCACACACACCTTCACATCTAAATCTATCTGGTATATATATCCGCACAAAGGATTTCATCCTCTTTTTAGTCGGCATCCGGAATAGTCAATATTTTCCCAAACTCTAGTCTATCGGCTGAATCCTTGCTTACCAAGTGATGTGAATCAAGGAGATACTTATATAAGTCATCTAACATGTCAGCCAATCATGGATGATACCTTAAGAACCTTAATCGCCATCAATATCTCATCCGGAATAATTCTGATGCTCTGTCGATCAGTTCTTCCTCTGTCTACTCTGCCAAACCGGACCCCAATACTTAGATGCTCATATCTCTTCACTCTTTCATCACCGGAGGCTCAATCCCTAGAATCTATTAGTCAAGGTATTCTTCTTGACTTCCTCAAGTCCACACTTTACAAATATTCTTCCTATAAGAGATCCGGACCTGACTGTCAGACCTTGCTGCATGCTCTGTTCTTGCTTACTGGACCAAAGTATTCTTCAATCTGACTTCCGATAAAGATACACCATGTCCTACGGATGTGTGGAGTGGTCTTTGTTGCCATCAATGACAACATCAATGAAGCCACATAGTGTCTCTTGCCAACAGAAATATCTCTCACCTTGTAGACTCTTTATCCTAGTAGGTCTGTACAAGTTAATATGAACTAGTTCCAATGGCCTTTTAGAAGAGTACTTCTTGGACTTGAATCTTATAATTGTCTGCTTCCCCATTTGACATTCCTTGCAAAAGGTGCGTGTAGGATTGATGATCTTTGGCATGTATCTTACTTCTTGCATGGAGCTGATCTTCAAAAGATTGTCAAAGTTGATGTGCCCCATCCTTTTGTGCCACAACCAACATTTATTTGTTTGTCATAGAAGACAAATCCTTCCATTAACACCTTTTAGGTTGTACAAGTTGTTCTCTATCCTAGCACCTTCTACCACCAATCTTCCAAACTTCACTCTTTTGATTTCACATCCTTGATCATGAAATATGAGATTGTATCCTTTGTTGCACATCTGACTTACACTAAGAACATTGTACTTGAGACCTTCTACATAAAGAACATCTTCTATCCTAGACTTTCGATCAATACTTATGGTACCTTTTCTACAAATTTTTGCAGCTGAATTGTCTCCAAACTTGACTGATCCACCATTCCACTTAACAAGATTGATGAATTTGCTCTTATCACCTGTCATGTGTCTTGTACATCCATTCTCTATTACCCAAATATTTTTTTTCCCTAGAGAATGAAATGTTGTTTGGACTAACATTAAATTTTAGACTTCATTCTTTGTCTCTTGTCTTTTGGAAGCATCACTCTCCTTGTCTTGCTAAGTTACATCCGTTATCTAAGATTTTGATTTTGCTAATCCACTCTTGCAATATCTTGCTAGATGTCCAAAATTGTTGCAAATATGACATACCACATTGACATTCGCTAGTGAAGCAAGAGAATTCTTACTTACAAGAATTCTTCTATTCATTTCAAACTTGCAATCCAAAGCCTTGTGAGATCTACTCCTTCAGTGTCATTTGGACTTCCAAGCTTTGCTTTTTCCAATTCCTTTTTGAGTGATAGTTTCTTTCTCAAGTCTTGTGCATTCTTTTGTCTTAGCTTCAATCAAAGTTCTTTGTTCTTGATTCTCTTTCCTTGCACAATCCAAGTCTTCAAGAGTAGAAATAATTTCACCTTCAAAATTAGCTTCACATTCTTCTTCATCTACAGTCTTGTCTGAACCATCAGAGATCACCATGGCCATGAATAAATATTCTCCTTTATCATCATATGATGAATAGTGATCTACTTCTTCTATGGAACTGTAGCCTTCTTTGGAAAGGAGGTTCCTCTTGAAACCCTTGCTGCTATTTTCATTTTCTCCAAAAGGAAATTAGAAGATTAATGACCAACTCTTCCACATTTAAAAAATTTGAAAGGTAACTTACGTTTATACTTGCCTAATCCTCTCTTTAGTTTTCTCACAAAGTTTGCTTCTTCTTCCTCACCTTCACTATATAAATCAGATGCTCCTTCATTCTTCATAGCTTTGAAAGCAGCTTTTCTTTTGTATGAACCTATGACTTCATTTCTCATCTCATAGGTAGTGATGGACCCAAACAACTCTTCCATGGTAAATGTCTTCAGATCTTTGGCTTCTTCAATTGTAGAAACTTAATTTTGAATCAAATCTATGAGGGAGATTTCTCAGGACCTTTTTTACAACCACTGTATCACCTAGATCTTCACCTAGACTTTTGATTCCATTGACTACTTCATCTACTCAAATCAAATAGCTAACAATGTTTTCCTCTTCTTTCATCCTTAGATTCTCGAACACTATTTTGTAAGATTGTAATTTTGCTTTCTTTATAGTGTCATTTCCTTCATAGAGATTTTTTAGATTATCCCATATCTCCTTGGTTGTTTTGCACTGCACTACCTTGACAAGATCTGAACTGGTCAAACCACTTAAGATGGCATTCTTGGATTTGACATTATTTTCATGATCCTTCTTCACATCTAAATTTGTAATAGGATGCTTGGGTTCACTATAAGCATCTAGTGCAGCTCTCTAAAAATCATACCCTCATAGTGAGGTAAGATAGGCTTCCATCCTTACACTCCAGAAGGCATAGTTACTTCAATCAAATATCAGTGCTTTAGAGGACTCTTTCTGAGCCATGTGTTCTACTCCAAGATCTACCTTCATTTGTTAGGTTGCACCAAGGAACTCACTTCTGATACCAATTGTTAGAACTCACTGATATACTGAGAGGGGGTGAATCAACATATGTCAAAACTTAATCCAAAATAACTTTATCAACCAAATCTTTCTAATGCCTTAAACAGATAAAGAATCAAACTATGAAATTCAAAGAACAACACACAATCACACATCCATAACACCATGTTTATGTGGAAAACCCTATTAGGGAAAAACCACGGTGAGCAAGCTGCTTGGATCTATTGTCCAAATCCAACCTCACAAATAAAACAAGATTTACAATAGTTTTTATGGGCTAGAACCCAAAGGAAGCTACAACTACCTACTACATTGTTTTATGGCTTCAAACATAGGAAACTACAAATCCCTATAGTGCTACAACACTTACAAAAAGAGACTACAACCTTTGTACCGAATACTTGTCAAATTCCACTAATCAAACACCTCCGCAACAACAACAACCTTCACACTTCAACTCCTCTACTCAACAAACTCTGGTACCTTCAACACACTTCCACACTTGTACATACATCCTCGCTGATGCAATCATGGATGGAGGGTCCTATGAAGGGACTAACCAAACCATATAGCTAGAGTAAATACGACAGAAATAACACAAATATAGAATGCAATGGAAGATTCAAATGCTCAATAGATCAGATAATCAAAATGATTATATACCGGCAACATGCAAGCTACAATCAAAGGGCTCAGAGGTCTATTTTCTAGGTTACAATAAAAATGAAAGATATGGCATTCAAGTGCCTTTCAAAAAGAATCTATCTTCTAAAACTAGTTAACTGAAGAACTAACTTCCTAGTGCATCTAAGAAATCTATATATCATCTTCCAGCTCAAATGACCCTCTGCGTCAGCCACAAGAGTTTACAAACTCTAATGAATGATGAGACATGCAGAAACATGTAGGTCAACCTACAACACATGGTATTGCTCTGCAAATGAATGAAAATAGGTGTGAACCTCAAGGAAGGTCTATTTGGTCTTGATTTTCCTTGTGATATGTTCCATTTGGCTCCGCAATCACAAAAGTGCTCCACAAACCTTGTATTCTAAACTATCTATCAAATGCTCTATTTTGTGAAAGGTGATGAAGTTTTAATAGAGATAACTTTCTGTAGATGAATTCAGATCTCTTGAAATCTTAATATGATGTAGATAACATGGCATAGAAGCTAAATCCTTCTCTGTGAGATCTGATATGAAGATGCAGTAAAATGCGGCAGAAAATGCTAAACTATAAATCACTAAACTACAACTCAAATGAAAGAAAAGAAAAGAAAAGAAACAAAAAAAATTTTAGTTGATGCAAGATTTCTTTACAACCTAGGATGCTCCTACATGAGACACCCAGGGTTGTTGAAAAGTGAGTCCCTCACTTTGCTGGGGCTAGAGGAAAACCAAGGTAGTCTCCCTCAGCCTAAGAAATCCATGATGAATCTTGTTCCAGTCTTCCTTTTTACTTAACCAAATACTCTTTGTACTGCTTGCCCCTGGTACTGCATCCAACTCTGCTATCCAAGATGTTCTCTATCTACTCTGGTTACTATTGTGGTAACCAGTCCTTCAATCCAGCTTCAAGACTATCACTTGATTCTCCCTCATGATACTGATATAGATCTACAATGTTGAATATAGGTGATATACCAAATGTCTCCGATAGCTCTACTTCATATTCATATATTGAATCAAACTTCTTAAGAATCTTACATGGTCCAAACTTCTTCATATTCAGCTTGTTGTATTTGCCTATTGGAAATCTCTGCTTTCTTAGATATACCATTACTTCATCTCCAACTGAAAATTCTTTATGTCTCCTCTTCTCATATGCTTGCTCCTTATACGTACTATTCATATCCTCCAAATGCTTCTTGACTTGATTATGTAGTGCTTCCATGTATCGTGCAAATTCTTTTGCCTTTGCATTTCTCTTGTTGTCCATACTGATGTCTCTTAGCTCTACAAATCCTCTAGGTTTCACTCTTGTAACAACTTCAAATGGTGTCTTCCTTGTACTTACATTTACTAAATTATTGTATGCAAACTTTGCTTGCAGTAGAATTAGATCCCAATTTCCTACTTTGTCTCCTACTAAACCTCTCAACAAGTTACCCAAACACCTATTTACCAATTCTATTTGTCCATCTGTCTATGGGTGAAATGTTAAACTGAACTTTAGGTCTGTCTTCATCTTCTTCCATAATGTCCTCCAAAAACATCCAATGAATCTTGTATCCTTGTCTGAAACTATACTCTTAGGTAATCCATGCAATCTCATAATCTCCTTGAAAAATAGATCAACAACATCTACATCATCATTTATTGTCTTACAAGGAATGAAATGTGCCATCTTTGAAAATATGTCCACTACTACAAATATAGAGTCATATCCCCTTTGTGTTCTTGGCAAACCCAATATAAAATCCATGCTTATGTATTCCCAAGGTCTCTCTGGTACTATCAAAGATTTGTACAAACCAGTATTCTAACTACTCCCTTTTGCAACTTGACATACTTTGCAACTTTGAACAAACTTCCTTACATCCCTATTTAATTGAGGCCAAAAATAATGTTCACTTACCTAAGCTACTATCTTGTCAATCCCAAAATGTTCTGCTAATCCACCACTATGCTTCTCCTTGACCAAATGATCTCTCATTGAACTCCTAGGTATACACAATGGATTTGCTTTGAACAACATATCCTTCAGAATGAAATAGTCCAACCACTTACTTCTATTTGTCACAACAGGCTCCTTACATGCTTTCCATGCTTTTGCAAAATCAAGATCCTCTTCATACATGTGCTTCAGTTCTTCAAATACCAATACTTCTACCCTCATCTCTGTCAGCAAATTCCTTCTACTCAATGCATCTACAAATTTATTTAACTTCCCACTCCTATGCTTCAATACAAATTTGTAACTCTGCATGAACTCTACCCATCTCATATGTCATTGATTCAACTTTCCTTAACTATTTAAATACTGCACAAAGCTTGATGGTCAATGTACAAAACAAATTCCTTTTGCAACAGGCAATGCCTCCACTTCTTCAAGGCTTGAATTATAGAACATAACTCTTGATCATAAACTAAATATCTTTTCCTTGAATCATTCAACTTCTCACTGAAATATGCCACTGGTCTCCCTTCGTAACTTAACACTACTCTTATTGCACTTCCACTGGCATCAAAATCAACTTGAAATACTTCATTAAAATTTGGTAATACTAACACTGGTTGCTCTATCACCTTCTACTTCAATAATTCAAAACTCTTATTTGCTCCTGATGTCCACTTAAAATCCTTCTTGTCACCTATCATTGTCTTTCATTGGTGTGCATATTGTACTAACATTTTTGATGAACTTTCGATAGAAAATTACTAGTCCATGAAATGATCTTACCTCTCCAACATTCACAGGTGTTTTCCATTCAACAGTTGCTCTAACTTTCACAGGGTCCATCTTCAGTCCTTCTGGATAAATCACAAATCCCAAATATACCAATTCTTCCTTCATGAAACTACATTTCTTGATGTTTATCATCAACTTCTCTTCTCTCAACCTCTACAATACTTTTCTAATATACCATAAATGTTCTTCTTTTGTCTTATTAAAAATCAGAATATCATCCAAGTATACAATAACAAACTTACCCAAGAATTTCTTCAAAACCACATTCTTCAATCTCATGAAAGTACTTGGTGCATTAGTTAATCCAAAGGGCATCACTAACCACTCATACAATCCTTCATTTATCTTAAATGCAGTCTTCCACTCATCTCCTGTGATCCTAATCTGATGGTATCCACTCTTCAAGTCTATCTTTGTGAAATATTTGTCTCCACTCAAATAGTCCATGATGTCATCCATCCTTGGAAATGGAAATATATACTTAACTATGACCTTATTAGTTGCTAGATAGAGTCTGTACACATCCTCCATTCTCCATCTTTCTTCAGTGCTAGTACTACAGGTACCACACATGGGCTTAAACTTTCTTTGATCAATCATTTCCTCAATAGCTCCTATATTTGTCTATTCAGCTCCACATTCTATGCTAGTGTCATCCAATGTGTTGCATTTTTAGGAAAACTAGCTCCAAGTATAAGGTCCATATGATGATTGATACTCCAGATTGGTGGCAATCCTTCAAGCACATTATCTGATATGATATCTTGGTACTCTGTCAATAATTCAATTATCTCCTCTGACGGTGGTTCTTCTTCTTTTGTTGTGGTGTTTTCTACACTTAGGGTTCCACATTTCTTTGGAATCAAAGAAAAACACATATTCTCCTGTCTCAATCCATCCAAAAAATTTCCTTCCATCTACTAAACAAATTCTAGCATTCCCACGTACTTCACCCTTAGGTTCATCTTCCAAAGGTATCAAGATATGTTTCTTCCCATTTGATGTTATAGTATAAGTATTCTTCCTCCCATCATGTATTGCCTTTCTATCATACTGCCATGGTATCTCCAACAATATATGACCTACATCCATTAGCATAATATCACACAATACCTTGAATCAACATAAGATCCTATATTAAATTTCACCAAACATTATTCACTCACCAGTACCTTGTACTCATCTTGAATCCATGCTATCTTGTAGGTTTTTAGATGTTTCATTCTCTCTATGTTCATCTTCATCACCATCTCTTCTAAAACCAAATTATCAGTACTACCACTATCAATGATAATCTTACAACATTTACCTCTTGATTTACATCTTGTCTGGAAAATACTTTTCCTTTGCGATGGTTCCTCATTTGTCTCTGCTAGAATTAATGCTCTCCTCATGACTAATGATTCTCCTTTCTCAGGCTTTCCCACTGAACTAGGTGATCCAATAGGTTCTTCCTCCACATAAGTTTCTCTTGCATTGTTCTTTGTTCTCTTGCTAGTACTTCCTTGATGACATTCAAATGCTCTATGTTCTTCTCCTCCACACTTAAAACAAGTTCCTCTGAATTATCTTTTTCCAAACCCTCTTTCATCTCTCCCATATCCTTCATTGCAATAAGAATTATGATTCCCTCTACTGTTGTGGTAGAAACTTTTGTCATCTCTCCCCTTGTGGTATGAATTATTGTCCTTCTCTTCCTTCTAATATGGGCTACTCTCCTTTTTTTCTCTACATAAGGTCTTTCTCCTTCAAAATGTGTTCTATCTCTCTAAAATTTGACTCCTTTACCTCTCTGTCTTTGCTCATGCCTCTTATTCAACTTGTCTTCAACATTCAATGCAAACTAATATGCTTCTTCTATTGTTGTCATCCTTACCAAACCGAGTGCTTCTTGAATGTTCATTCTCAATCCATTTATGTATCTTTCCACTTTCTCCTTGCTTGCTTCACTATGTCTAGTCCTGATAATCATCTTATGAAACTCTTTAGTGTACTCCTTCATAAATTTCTCCTTTTGTCATAGGTTTTGCAATCTCGTCAACAAATCCAACTCATTGTTATCAAGTATGAATTGATTCTTCAACTTTGTCACCATCCTATCACATTTTATAATCTTCTCTTTTCCTCTCCTATTCCTATCTAGTTGAACTTCTTTCCACCAAATAGCAACATGTCCTTTCAACTTGGTTTTTTCAAATCTTACTCTCTCCGGATCTTCAATTTCCTTATATTCAAAGTATTCCTCCAAGTCATTTATCCAGTCCATAAATTCCTTAGGATTCAAATTCTGGTATAGTTTGATACTTCCATTATAGGTCTCTTACCCATATTAGAAATAGCTTTCAACACTTTTACCTGATCTAATTCTTCTTCTTCTAGGGCTTCTTCAATTTGGCTAGCAGCTTAAAATTTATCATCATCACTTTCATCTTCATGGCTAGGGTTTGGTCCTCTTCTTCTATCTTCTTCTACAGCATCCAATCTAACTTTCATTGTCCTCATTATCTCTATCATCTCTTCCATTCTTCCAAAAACATTGTCCATAGTAGGCATCCTCCTTGGCGGCATCTCTTCCTAGGATCTAGTGCAACTACCTCAATTCGGTGATCTGACTACAAGGTAGCAACTACCTCACAATCAATTCTCTATTGATAAACATAAGTAAACTACCTTATATCAGTGCTTTGTTCACCACAATATCTTCTAGAATGCCTTCACTTCCATTGGATTCACAATTTCGCTTTGATACCACTTGATGCAGTCATGGATGGAGGGTCCTAAGAAGGGACTATCCAAACCATGCAGCTAGAGTAAACACAATGTAAACAACACAGATGTAGAATGCAATGGAAGATTCAAATACTCAATATATTAGATAATCAAAATGCTTATATTTTAGCAACATGTAGGCTGCAATCAAAGGGGTCACAAGCCTATTTTCTGGACCTTACAACAAAAATGAAAGATATGGCATTGAAGTGCCTTCCGGAAAGAATCTATCTTCTAAGACTACTTAAATGAAGAATTGAATTCCTAATGCATCTAAGAGATCTATGTATATCATCTTCTAGCTCAAATGATCCTCTGTGTTGGCCACAAGAGGTTACAAACTTCAATGAATGATGAAAGGTGTAGAAACATGTAGGTCAGCCTACAACACATGGTATTGCTCCATGAATGAATGAAAATAGGTGTAGACCTCAAGGAAGGTCTATTTGGTCCTCAATTACCTTGTGATATGTTCCATTTGGCTCTGCAAGTCACAGAAGTGCTCCGCAAACCTTCTATTCTTAACTAACTATCAAATGCTTTGTTCTGTGAAAGTTGGTGAACTTCTAGTAGCGATAACTTTCTGTAGATGAATCCAAATCTCCTGAAATCTTAGTATGATGTATCTAACATGGCATAGAAGTTAAATCCTACTTCACGAGCTCTAATATGAAGATGTAGTAAAATGCGGTAGAAAATGTTAAACTGTAAATCACTGAACTATAACTGAAATGAAAGAAAAGAAAAGATTTACCATGAAGTAATTAAACAAGGTAAAAATGAGATAGAGAAAATTTTTCTTTTATTAAACATATAATCAAATATCCATAATTACAAGATTTTTCCTTAACAAGGTACAATACATCATGAAGTCTTTCTCAATGACAAAGTTTACAATGTAAATCAATTACATAGACAATTTGGAATAAATACTATCGTTGAATACCTGACATCTTTATCACAAGTCATCGCATATCTTCTGCTTGGAGAGAGAGAGAGTATCTTTCCAGTGATTTACCTCCATCCACAGACTAGCGGTCTCCCACACATCTTCCACATAGGAAGTGGCCCTACCCTTCATGAGGGATATAGACCAAAGGTGACCAGTGGTAATTTGCATATCCCAAGTACATTGTGTTGTATCCTACACCTATCTATCAACCATACAACCCTAGATACTAACTAGCTAAGTATGATTTCTGATAGATAGTGTAATCTAGATATAGTGAACCGACAATGCATGCAGAAGACAATTGCATTACTTTGGCCAAAGTTTTTAATATCAATATCATTCATAATGAACGTAGTCGTTTTGTTCACCCACCCCTAATCGACTTGGATATTTTCATATTCTCATAGTTTTATTCTCCTACCAACCGTAATCATATAATAATTTAATCCATGAGTCACAATAATAATACCTTTAGACTTTAATAAGTCCTTATTACAAAACTATACAGTTGGTTCAAAATCAGCTCTAGGGTTTACTTATTATCCCATGGCTAATATAATATTTCTTATGTAACCTTATCACTTATCTAGGAAACCTAGATTCGCTATTGTTTTGTGGGTAATTCAACCAAAGATAAGAACACTATAGTTCTTTAAATAGATATTAACCCTTGTCAAATACCTTTTATAATGTGATAATACAAAACATACCCTTTATGCCTTTCCTACAAGGTCATTCTTTGTTAGACTAGGTCTACTCCATTGCATTGAATCTCTTCAAGGATAATGTGAATAATAAAGACAAATAGTCATTAATGGGTTCTGTTGGTTTTTCTTCTAAATCAGCATTAGGGTTTGCCAGTTCTAATGCATAGGTAGATTCAGCCAACAAAATACAGGAGGTTGCGTGAGCTCCTCCCCTTCACTTTTGGTTATGCTGCACCAAGGGGGGTGTCCCTATTTGATAAAGATATGACCTTGACTAGCTCAATGACATAAGGATTTAGATTGACAGCAACAGGCAGAATACTCTCATGTATGGACCAAGATTTGTGTAACAAATCACAAGGTTGGCAACACTCTTGGACACATGTGTCTGGTTAGGGATGAGAGCATGTAGGGGTTTCCTACTCCTACTCCTACAACTAACAGGTGGAAGTATGAAATGGTTTGATTTGATGTTTGGATTTATGGGACTTTCCTAGACCCTTTGAACAGACAGATTCCCAAACTAGTGCCTTATCTGGGCAACAGAGTCAAATCTACAAATGTAAATATTTCCCTATGACAACATGAATTCATATCTAGAGGACTTGAGTAAAATATTACTACCTAACAGTAATATGTCCAAGAAAAAGTATTACCTATGATCATACTTAACAGATCCTATGATGCAATCTATTTTCCTTTGTATATGATCAAAAGCCTATTTAACTACTCCTTGAGCAGATGCAAGAAATCAGAAACACAGTACAACAAGTATATACTGAAAAACTTGGAAGCCCTTGACAACCTTGTTTGAAAGGAAAACAAATAACATATAGGAGACAATCCTAAACAATACACACCACAAGTGTTTTTCATTTAAAATCAATCTGTATAGAAAATCATCATACAGGAAATTGCCACTTACAAGACAAGAATGAATGATACACCAAAATAAGGACCAAATCTGCAACAAAATGTCTTTCAAAATGTGAACACCTTGTGTTCAGAGTTAGAGCAAAAGGCCCCAAAGACATCCAACCCATGAAAAAGTGACACAGTCTACCCTTTATATAGAATCGTGTACTTAGCCAAAAATTAATTACAAGGCAAATAAAAAATTTGCTAGATTCAAAGCATGAGAAATGGCGCTCAGAAAAATTCAACACTACGGGGGAGACAGAGAGGATGGAGTACATGAAAATAGGGTCCCCACCGCTATTCAAGGACATCCATCTTCAAACAGGTAGCTATCCAGTCATTCAGGCCATACCTCTGCAATCCCTATGCCATTAATGGCATACCAACCAATAGGATGTAGTAACAACCTATGTTCAGAAGGTTCCCGCCAGTAAGAGCACAGGAAATCCCATGCTGACGAAAGTTTGAATCGTGACAGTCAAAATCCTGCCCATTACCGAAACCTATGGTGCCAAAATGGTCTTGAAAAGTCAAGAACCAACAAAACTGTGCCACGTAGGCACCCCGTGTGTCCAATCACCGATCATTTCAAAAAAAAGTGAAATGAATAATCCTACATTCAACATGTAATGTATGTGAAACCACCTTATAAACCAAGCCATGGGCAGACATAGTGTTATGCGCTTTTGCCCCGCACAACCACTGAACCACCTGCCATAAACCTATCACCCAGACTCCCACCGATATCAAGATCCGATCGGCGAGCCCGAAAATCCTTCCGCTGATACACAAGTCATCCTGATGACCACCCTGCATACACCTTGTCCATCGGCCATCGGCGACACCCAGAAAACATCCACCAATGCCCACAGTTATGCCGATGACATCGTCATCAGGGAGACCACTCCCATCGGCCCAACACCAGCCTTCCAATTCTGATTCCACAACTCTCACTGACCGCTACACCCTTCAGCAAGACAAAGATTGTCAGCCAACTCAAAAATTCTCCAACTAATATACACCGTCCACCTGATGAAGTCTCCAAACTACTCTATTGGCTAGACCCACGCTATCGGCACACCGCCTTGTTATCTGCCTAACATGTAATGTTTCCCTGACAACCACCTCCATCGGCCAGACTAGGACTATCGGGTTGACCAAGAACCCCCTGCCAATAACAAAATTCATGCCAATAAACACTTGATGAAAGCTTCAAACCACAATCCATCGGCTAGACACCAACCATCAGTGGACCTCTCGCCAGCTCGCCCGATAAGCAATGTCACCCCGATGAAGGATCATAGTGACAGAAAACTCGATGACCCCTTAGAAATATCAAGGCGACAAACTGAAAAATGATAATGATGATGACCCCCTCCCTCAGAAAATATGATGTTGATGCTGGAACATGCTGAGGAGGCCTGAATACTTCAAACTTTTTTGGATTTTTAGGGAAGGTGCCTGCAAAATATATGCTTGTAACTTGACTGCTCATGCAGGCACCAATAGGTTCTCATAAAAACCTTATTCCATCTTCCATAGTATCTCTAAGTTACTATCATTTGAAATGATACAATAGTTACTAAAGATTCATACGAATCGAGTTCTCAAGGATCGATAATAATATCCATTATATATATATAAACAAGACAATGTGCTAAAACATTATAACCCCTATACTATATGGTTCATGTTGAGAATATGAAAACAAAGTTCATTCATTTCTTTAATATTCACGAGCCTATTGTTTTGATAGCTCACAATCATTCCAATGACTGGTTATAAACTTATTTTATAGGTGATCTAATTTCACAACAAATGACAGTTATGACAATCTCACACTATGATGGATGTTTATCCTTCATTCTAAGCAATCGATATGATAATTGGTTTCTAATAAAAAGCATAAAAGTCGATTCAATAACTGTAACAATGTACTCACTTGTATTACCAAGTGCCAACTTTATAATTTGCTTTCTAAATCTCATTATAAACAGAGATAAAATGACATAGGTCCTTCAGGAGTTAACTGTGTTTTTCCTACGTTGAAGCTCACTAATTATCGACTATCATATAATGAATTCAGGAGTTTAAAACTCTCCCTTAGCGTACTCATACAGTCGACCAAGACTATGGTAATAATACTAACAAATGATAGCCATTCTCTGCATGGCTTAATAGAATCAAAATCAAAGAATACCTGATAGCAATCGACTTAGGAGTTGATTGAGATATGTACAGGGTCGACGCATTCCAATCATGTATTCCCTTGCTATTTCCAACTAAAACTACTTCTCACCCTTGGCAATACGTTCTATATTATCCTTCTAATCCTATTCATCTTTCTCCTCTGGGCTCAAATGAGTTGTTTTTCCTAAATAGGACTAAGGCACGACTCCTACAGAGTCACCCCACTTCATCCTTCATAAAGAATTCAGTTGCAATACTTAATTCAACTATAACAGCCTTTTGTGACTAAGTCACAACAGAAATTGATTTACAAGCAAAAGTCCACATGTCGTTTGTGGAAAGTCGCCATATGGTTCATTCAGTTGGGCAGTTTGAAAACACAGTCATCCTCATAAGGATGAGGCTAACACTTATTAAAATATAACTGATCTTTTAATGATCAAAACATGTGGTTCGATCCACCACTTATCACTAATGAAGACTCTACTATAATTTAGCCTACGACTCCTACAATACCATCGACTCATTAAGAGGTATTATCCTCTTACAATGCTAAGGCATTTATATATTTGATTACATAAAATATACTTCTTATAACATCACCACTATATTAGATAATCATAGTTTAATCAATAATAATATTTAAACAAGGAATTATGGATAATGTGGTTGGGTTGAGCTTGTCTCCCCATGAGAATCCGTCAACAATAATCACGTATTCTTAACTCAAGGAAATCGTCTAAATGATTAAGAATCATTTATAATACGTCATGAGACTTTATAAAATAAGAGAATCATTTTAGGACAATTTACATCGTAATATTTACGTTAAACGTAAATAGTCATAGTTCAAGTTCAAATGGCGTTGTTATCGCTACTTACGACTAAGATGACTTATTACAACTTTCAAAGATTTGTAAGGTATCAACTACCTATCGATTGGGTTTATAAGTAAACTAACAAGTTAAGGCTTACCTCTCACAATACACTGGTTCATACTTTGTTACACATCATACTCGTTTTGGCAAATTGACCATTCGTAACCCGAGGTCTATATCTCTCTCCTCAAAAGATACTCTCTCTCTCTCTCTCTTCTCCGAGAGTCATCTGAGAATCTGTATTCCTGTTTCAACTTGTAACCAAACAATTTATGATCAGTGCATCATGACTTAAATAATAAATCAAATCTCATAAACAATTATTAAATTGATAAAAAAACATAATCATTTTCATAATTCCATATATGACATTCAATATAAACCATGTCTTTTCTTGGCATCAATCTATAACATCATAATAGATTTACTTATGTTCTAGTAAAAGTGAAAAGTTTAGTAAAGACAAAAATTAGGGATGAAACATATCCTTCCCCTAAAGATTCATCGTCCTCGATGACATAAAGTATCAAAATGTAACTAAAAGCAAGTTCATTGTTTTCAACTGATAACATTAAACAAATGAGGAAACTTTTGATAGAATTCATGATAATCCTCCCATGTAGCATTTTCCTCAGCATATTGGTCCCATTGGACCTTGCACTGCAAGACTTCTCTATTACGTAAGTGAAGCTTGCACGTTTCTAACATCTTGAGTGGCTCGATCGTGACCACCCCTAGATCCTACATCTGTAAAGAATTCCAATTCAAAATATGGTTATCACCTACAATATATTTCTTCAAATAAGACACATGAAAAACATTGTGCATTCTAGACAAGGCCGGTGGTAGAGCAATTCTGTAGGCAACCGGATTGACTACTTCAAGCACTTCAAAGGGTCCCACATAACGAGGGGCTAACTTAGAATGTTTCCCAAACTTAATAGAACTTTTCTGAGGTTTTTCCCTCAAAAGAACTTTTTCTCTAACAGAGAATTGCCTTGGAACATGCTTTGCATCCACATAGCTCCTTTGTCTATCATTGGCTTCTGTCAATCCTTTTTTGATCAGCTTCACCTTCTCTTCCATTTTAGCTAGCATTTATGGTCCGATGCTAATCCTATCTTCTAGCTTATCCCAACTTATAGGAGTTTGACATCTTCTTCCATACAATGCTTCAAATGGTGCCATCTTAATAGCGGAATGATAGGAATTGTTATAAGCAAATTCTACAAGTGGTAAGTATTCATCCCACTTATATTGCTAATCCATGCAATACATGCATAACAAATCTTCTAAAACTTGGTTTACTCTCTCATTTTACTCATCAGTTTCAGGATGATAAGTTGTACTCACATTGAGTTTATCCCCTAGTGTAGAAAACAAAGTTTACCAAAACCATGATGTTACACACACATCTCTATCTGAGATAATCTTTTCAGGGAAGCCATGCAATCTAAACACCTCTTGCACAAATTTGTGAGCTAACACTAGTGCGTCAAATTCCCTGGTATAAAATGTGCTACCTTTGTGAGTTTATCAACCACAACTAAAATGGCATCATGTCTATTTCTTGACATAGGAAGACCTTGAACAAAATCCATACTAATAACTTGCCATTTCCACCTTTGCACATCATGTGGGTATAACAATCCTGCAGGGTGTTGATGCTCTACTTTTACCCTCTAACATTCTAAACAACTTGTCACAAATCTTGCAGCATCATTCTTCATTCCTTTCCAGAAATAAAGAGGTTTAACATCCACTAGGAGTTTGGTCACTCCTGGATGTTTAGAATACGGTGCAGTATGAACTTCTTTCCATACTAGATCCCTTAAGCCAGCTGAATCAGGAACATACATTCTACCCTTGTACCTCAATAGTCCATCAGACTCTATTAGAAAACCATCATACCCTATTAGAAAACCATCATACCTTGGATCTATAGGATTATCTTTTAGAGCCTGCTTAACCTGCTCATAATACTCATCACCAGACAAATTTTGTAACACCAAATCCTTGAAATTTCCATGAATAGAAATAATAGAAGCTATATGTCTTCTACGACTCAAAGCATCAACTACTCTATTCTCTTTCCCTTTGATATAATTTATCTCAAAGTCATAGTCAGATATCAATTCTAACCATCTCCTTTGTTGAGCATTCAAATGCGGTTGAGAGAAAATATACCTAAGACTTTGATGGTTTGACTTAAGCACAAAAGTTTTCCCCAACAAATAATGTCTCCACAATTGCAAGGCATGAGTTACTGCTGCCAATTCTAAATCATGCAGGGCATAATTTTTCTCATAAGATTTCAATTTCCTTGATTCATATGCTATGACTCTTCCATCTTGCATGAGTACTCCTCCTAATCCCTCTCCTAAGGCATCTGTAATTACCTCAAATTGTCCTTCGAGGTCAGGAACTTTCAAGATTGGAGCAATAGTTAACTTTTCCTTTAAGAGATCAAATGCATCCTAACATTTGTTTGTCCATTCAATCTCTTTCCTTTCCTCTGTAGGGAAGTGATTGGACTAGCAATACTGGAGAAATTTAGAACAAACTTTCAGTAATAGCTAGCCAGGCCCATGAAACTACATACTTCATGCACATTTATTAGTACAAGCCAATCCAGAATAGATGTGATTTTTGCAGGATCAACAAATATTCCATTAGCACAAATAACATGACCTAGATATTGAATCTCCTTCTGAACAAATGTGCACTTTGACAATTTTCCATATAACTTATGTTCTCTTAATCGTTGCAGAACTATTTGTAAATGTCATTGATGTTCTTCTTCATTCTTAGAATAAATGAGTATATCATCTAGAAAGACTAAAACAAACTTGTCCAAACAATCTCTGAATACACTATTCATGAGATTCATGAATGCAGCAAATGCATTTGTCAAACTAAATGGCAACACTATGAACTCATATAGTGTCCATATCTAGTTCTAAAAGTTATCTTATGAATATCTTCATCCTTCAGTCTTAGCTAATGATACCTTGATCACAAATCAATCTTTGAAAATATAGAAGCTCCACGCATCTGATTAAAAAGATCATCAATACCTGGCAATGGATATTTGTTCTTTACCGTTGCTTTATTGAGCATACGATAATCTATACACAATCAAAGGGTTCCATCCTTCTTCTTAACAAAAATAATCGGGGCACCTCAAGGTGAAACACTAGGTTGGATTAAACCTTTTGCCAACAATTCTTGTAATTGTGCTTTCAATTCCATTAACTCCGTAGTTGTCATATAGTAGGGTGCTTTTGATATAGGCTCAGATCCTAGTTTAATATCAATTGCAAAATCAAAAACCCTTTTGGGAGGTAGTCCTGGATGTTCTTTTGGAAACACATCTCGAAACTCCCGAAGAAAAGGATACTTTTCTTCAAAAGATGAACTAGGACTTGCTAATCCTTCCTCCACTTGTTCCATTTTGATTGCAAATAACTGACAACCTTTCTTTCTAACCCTCTTCAATTGCTTAGCAGAGATAGGTCTTATTTTAACTTCTCTTTGAATCCCTTGGAATTGGGTTTGATTTCCCAAATCATCTAAACATTCAACTATTTTTGAAAAATAGTCAACCTTAGCTTTATGCTTCCATAACCAACTCATTCCTAGGATTACATCAGAGGAACCTAAGGGAGCTACATACAGGTTTACTTCAGTTGAGAAACTAGGGAGGTCAATTTTGGCTTCAAACAAACATTGCTCTACCTGAGCCTTAGATTGGTTAGCATATTCTACTGACCAAGGTTTAGACATGTATCTAACTTTTCTAGGAAACTTATTCAAAATTCTAGGTGAAACAAAATTTTCATTGGCTCCTGTATCAATCAAAATAGATATAGGGACTCCAAACAAAGTACCTATCATCTCAATACATGTGATTTGATACTCTGCTTGTTGATTGTCGAGCGCTACATGAATCCTTTGCTAAAATACTTCTTGTTGGGTAGGTAGTGCAGTACCTCTTTGTTGACCATTTTGATCTTTGTTAGGGCAACGATTTGCATAATGGTCTCCCCCACAAGTAAAACATCCTCCAATGGGTCCTTTCTTATCTGAAGTCTTCCCATTGTTATCCTCATTTCTTTTGTAGTTGCCATTCTTCTTCTCATTACCAAATTCACCCTTGTTCTTCTGAGATCCTTTATCTTTTCTCTTGTTATCATAGCTCTTCTCATATCTTTTCTTGTATGGTTGGTTGTTAGGAGTTCCATTAAACCTCTTACAGTTTCTATCCCAATAGGCTGAGATGGATTTCAGCTTTTACTCTTGTTTGATCACTTTCTCATACACTTGATGCATTGTTGTGGGACCATGTACATCCACTTCTCCACAGATTTGAGCATTTAAGCCCATGATGAATTTTTAGATCTTGAATCTCTCATCCTTTTGATACTGAGGAACATATTAAAGGATTCGGGTGAACTTTTATCCATATTCCACTACTATCATATCTCCTTGACAAAGATTCTAAAAATTAGTTAGTTTCTGATCAAAATAGAGTAGTGGTAACCATCTCTTGCAAAAGAGCTTCACAAACTCATCCCAAGTTACCCTTAGAGAGCTTAAATTCAATTCCATCTTCTTATTCATCCACCAAGTGGATGTTTCTCCTACCAGTTGGAATGCTCTCCATACTACCTTGGTCACTTGTAAGTAATTCCTTATCTCGAAATATTTTTCCATTTCTATTAACCAAGTTTCTACAGCATCTCTAGTTACTGTCCCATCAAATTTTGGTGGAGTGACCTTCTTCATGTCCTTAGAGAGCTCTGAGGTTAGTCTATCTCTTGCCTCTTTATGAGGTTCTATACTCTTACTATGCTCTTCATGATTTTCTCCACTTTCTCCATGAGAGTTTTCACCTCCTCCCTCAAAATTTCCTTTATCATCCACCTTCATTTCCAAATCACCCAGTCTTTTCTTGGTTTCCTCAAGCATAGTTCTGATTTGGTCCAGCTTATTATTTGGTGGGTGGTTTTCCTCTTCACTTTCTCCTTGGTTAGTTCTTTTCTGAACCATGCTTATCGATTTCTCACACCTAAGAATATTGAGTTGTCTATTAGTTCATGATTATAATGCATCCCATTAAATCAAAACATAATAAACTCAAATTAAACAATAGTTTGGTACAAAAAACAACTCTTTTTGTTTATTTCATTTCAATAGCAAAGAGTATTCCTCATTTATACAAGAAATGACTTCAAAAGTCATGCTCAAGAGGAGTATATCCTTCATACTCATTTTTAGATACATAATCTTGATGTATATAACCCTCTGACTCACTATCAGACCTAACTTCTATGATCTCAACAGTTGGGGGTATGCGGGGATCTCGCCTAACCATAGTTATTTCCTCGTCTGACATATACTCTATGATTTTAGTAGTGATCTTAACTCTTTCCATGTTTTCCCTTCTTACTCACTTGATTTGAGCTAAGGCAGTTGCCAGAGTTTCAGTATCACTTAACCAAATGTCACTCTCATCATTGGTTCCCTCAAAGGTTTTGATAATGACCTCATGTTCTCTTTTTTCTTTAAGGAAACGTTGACTCGTTTTAACAGACTTTCTTGTTGTCTTCTTAAGATGTACCATCCTGGCACATAAATTTTCAAACATTAGCTAACTGCATAATGTTGGCTACAAGCAAGCATAGTGGTCTCATAAGCCCTAGTGCTGAACCTGCTAGCTCTAATACCATATGTAACATCCACATTCTAAAAACATAGTAAAACCAGAAAATTTACCATAAAGTAATTAAACAAGGTAAAAATAAGATAGAGAAAAATTTTCTTTTATTAAACATATAATCAAATATCCATAATTACAAGATTTTTCCTTTACAAGGTACAATACATCATGAAGTCTTTTCAATGACAAAGTTTACAATGTAAATCAATTACATAGACAATTTGGAATAAATACTGCTGCTGAATATTTGACATCTTTATCACAAGTCCTAGCATATCTTCTACTTGGAGAGAGAGAGAGAGAGAGTATCTTTCCAGTGATTTACCTCCATCCACAGACTGACGGTATCCTACACATCTTCCACATAGGAAGTGGCCCTACCCTTCACGAGGGATATAGACCAAAGGTGACCATGGGTAATTTGCCTATCCCGAGTACATAGTGTTGTATCCTACACCTATCTATCAACCATACAACCCTAGATACCCTCTAGCTAAGTATGATTTCTGATAGATAGTGCAATCTAGATACAGTGAACTGACAATGCATGCAGAAGAGAACTGCATTACTTTGGCCAAAGTTTTTAATATCAATATCATTCATAATGAATGTAGTCGTTGTGTTCACCCACACCTACTCAACTTGGATATTGTCATATTCTTGTAGTTTTATTCTCCTACCAACCCTAATCATATAATAATTTAATCCACGAGTCATAATAATAATACCTTTAGACTTTAATAAGTCCTTATGATGAAACTATATAGTTGGTTCAAAATCAGCTCTAGGGTTTACCTATTATCCCATGGCTAATATAATATTGCTTGTGTAACCTTACTGCTTATCTAGGAAACCTAGATTCACTATTGTTTTGTGGCTAATTCAACCAAAGATAAGAACACTATAGTTCTTTAAATAGATATTAACCATTGTCAAATACCTTTTATAATGTGATAATACAAAACATACCCTTTATGCCTTTCCTACAAGGTCATTCTTTGTTAGACTAGGTCTACTCCATTGCATTGAATCTCTTCAAGGATAATGTGAATACTAAAGACAAATTGTCATTAATGGGTTCTCATAAAAACATTATTCCATCTTCCATAGTATCTCTAAGTTACTATCATTTGAAATGATACAATAGTTACTAAAGATTCATATGAATCGAGTTCTCAAGGATCGATAATAATATCCGTTATATATATAGTCTAAACAAGACAATATGCTGAAACATTATAACCCCTATACTATATGGTTCACATTGAGAATATGAAAACAAGGCTCATTCATTTCTTTAATATTCGTGAGCCTATTGTTTTGATAGCTCACAATCATTCCAATGACTGGTTATAAACTTATTCGATAGGTGATCTATTTTCACAACAAATGACAATTATGACAATCTCACACTATGATGGATGTTTATCCTTCATTCTAAGCAATCGATATGATAATTGGTTTCTAATAAAAAGCATAAAGGTCAATTCAATAACTGTAACAATGTACTCACTTGTATTACCAAGTGCCAACTTTATAATTTGCATTCTAAATCTCATTATAAATAGAGATAAAATGACATAGCTCCTTCAAGAGTTAACTGTGTTTTTCCTACGTTGAAGCTCACTAATTATCAACTATCATATAATAAATTTAGGAGTTTAAAACTCTCCCTTAGTGTACTCATACAATTGACCAAGACTATGGTAATAATACTAACAAATGATAACCGTTCTCTGCATGGCTTAACAAAATCAAAATCAAAGAATACCTGATAGCAACTGACTTAGAAGTTGACTGAGATATGCACAGGGTCGACACCTTCTAATTGCATATTCCCTTTCTATTTCTAGCTAAAACCACTTCTCACCCTCGGCAATACGTTCTATATTCTCCTTCTAATCTCATTCTTCTTTCTCCTTTGTGCTCAAATGAGTTGTTTTTCCTAAATAGGACTGAGGCATGACTCCTTCAGAGTTGCCCCACTTTGTCCTTCATAAAGAATTCAGTTGCAATACTTAATGCAACTATAACAGCCTTTTGTGACTAAGTCACAACATAAATCAATTTACAAGCAAAAGTCCACATGTCGTTTGTGGAAAGCTGCCATATGGTTCATTCGGTTGGGAAGTTTGAAAACACAGTCATCCTCATAAGGATGAGGCTGACACGTATTAAAATATAACTAATCTTTTCATGATCAAAACATGTGGTTCGATCCACCACTTATCACTAATGAAGACTCTACTATAATTTAGCTGACGGCTCCTACAATACCATCGACTCATTAAGAGGTATTATCCTCTTACGGTGCTAAGGCATTTATATATTTGATTACATCAAATATACTTCTTATAATATTGCCACTATATTAGAGAATCACAATTTAATCAATAATACTATTTAAACAAGGAATTACGGATAATGTGGTTGGGTTGAGCTTGTCTCCCCATCACAATTCGTCGACAATAATCATGTATTCTTAACTCGACAAAATCGTCTAAACGATTAAGAATTGTTTATAATACATCATGAGACTTTATAAAATAAGAGAATCATTTTATGACAATTTACGTCGTAATATTTATGTTAAACATAAATAGTCATAGTTCAAGTTCAAATGGCGTCATTATCGCTACTTACAATGAAGACGATTTATTATGACTTTCAAAGATTCGTAAGGTATCGACTACTTGTCGATTGGGTTTATAAGTAAACTAACAAGTTAAGGCTTACCTCTCACAATACACTGGTTCATACTTTGTTACACATCATACTCGTTTTTGCAAACTGACCATTCGTAACCTGAGGTCTATATCTCTCTCATCGAAAGATACTCTCTCTCTCTTCTCTGAGAGTCATCTAAGAATCTATATTCCTATTTCAACTTGTAACCAAACAATTTATGATCAGTGCATCATGACTTAAATAATAAATCAAATCTCATAAACAATTATTGAATTGATAAAAAACATAATCATTTTCATAATTTCGTATATGACATGCAATATAAACCATGTCTTTTCTTGGAATCAATCTATAACATCATAATAGATTTACTTATGTTCTAGTAAAAGTGAAAAGTGTAGTAAAGACAAAAATTGGGGATGTAACACTCTCACACACTGATACAATTCACACCAAATAAGATCTTTCATTTATATCCTCTACAAGATTCAAAATATTTTTCCTTCGTCGGCCAAGATGAAACGTGTAGCATGAAACGTGCAATGACCACAACTAGTTAACATCCAAAAACATGTAGAAATCCAATGCGGTTCAAACCAAGAGATAAACAAGACCTATTTTATCTTAACACACATCTTCATGCTGGTGCACACTTCCAAGCTTTTGGCACAATCATCAAAACACATCAAGTCAGTCTAGCAAACATTTATCCTTCCACATATTAGCTCCAGACCTAAAGTGGTACTGGAGAGATTAATTAACATCATGCGGATCACTTCAAAAATATTACATGACTTGTAAGAACATTTCCACATAATCCTTTCTCTAAAAAATAGATCTTCTTTTTGGCGCAAACAAACAAACACATAACACAAAATTCTTGCAAACTTTGAATACATAGTCTTGAGATAGAACATTTAAAAACAAACTTGTGGTACACTTCAACATCTGAGAACTTGGAAAGAATAAGCATACAGACCATCTAGACTCATCCTACAAAAAACAAATCCAAATAATGTAATGTGGTGAAATGTGGTGGCTTTTACTTTCTCCTCCAGACAACTCTAATTAGCAATATGATATATGTTTACTCAGTTGACTCCGAAGAACTTCTGCAATACATCATATCATCTAAAACTTGAACCATGCATACCTTTCATATATCCATCTATCCTTCAAGTCGCAATATCACATCTTCAAACGTAGAGCATTTCTCTAACGCTTTCTGACTACAACAATATTAAATCATTGCCTTTACTCTGTAAGCTCTAGAAACTTTTGCATTAACTTCTATGCTTTGAAATCAAGAACATACAAGCTTCAGACTTGTCTTTGTCTAACTTCCAAATTGCAAGACCACATCTTCAAATGTGGAGGAATGCAAAGCATTCTCTTGAGCTTCTTCAGGCAACTTCTAGTGCCTTAGAGTATCTGAAACTTTCTTTCATATCTTATGCAATCATTTTCATTATGAAGAAATGAATACATCATTCACTACATCAGGAACTACATTCACAACATCATACACAACATTCACAACTCTATTCAACAAAGAAAGAATCTTCATGTTAGCACAACTTTCATCTTTCCATGAACTTCATTAGATAAGGTACAACTATGTATAGATGATACTGATCCATCTCCTTCACATCTCTTCTGATCAACACTCTTCTATCTGCTCCTCTGCACAACATTTTGCTTACAACACTTCTGATTACTTACTCTATTGTCATCACTGATCACCACTCTGCAACAATCTCCCTTTGGCTTCTCTATCCTTTGACATCTCTTTTGACATTACTGATCATCACAAATCAATACTCCATACCACTGTTGACATCAATGACAACACATATGCAACAAGAATAGTCTATACTAGCACTTCCCATTTTAACAAGGTTTTCCAAGTTGAATGTGATGCAAGTTGGGTTTCCATTGGAGTTGTCCTAAGTCAAGAAGGAAGACTTGTTGCATACTTTAGTGAGAAGTTAAATGATACAAAAAGAGGTATTCAACTTATGATCTTGAGTTTTATGCTATGGTGTGGGCCTTAAGGAAGTGGAGGCATTATTTGATGCCTAAGGAGTTTGTTATTTTCCTCGATAATCATGCACTACAGTTCATAACCAACCATCTTAAATTAAGTTAAAGACACATGAAATGGATGGAGTATTTGCAAAATTTCACTTGTGTTATCAAGTATAAAAGGGCCAAGCCAATAAGGTAGCATATGCTTTGAGTAGGAGATCCTTACTCATAAGAGAAATTTAGATAGAAAGTGGAGGAATAGAGTCTCTTAAGGAGTTGTACAAATCTAATTTGGATTTCCAAGAAGCCTATGAGGTGTGTAAACAACCAACCATAAGGAATAGAAAACCTTGGATGGACTACATGTTGCAAGATAGATTACTTTTCAAAGGATCTCAACTATGTGTACCTAGGAGTTCTATGAGGGAAAATTTGACTAGAGAAAAGCATTGTGGTAGTCTTGTTGGTCATTTTGGCCTTGGGACTCCATTAGTGTGGATTTTTTTGGGGTCTACCAAGAACCCAAAGAGGCCATGATTCAATCTTTGTTGTAGTAGATAGGTTTTCGAAAATGGCTCATTTTATATCTTGCAAAACCACAATTGATGCTACTCATGTTGTTGATTTGTTCAATGAAGATTCATAGAGGTTGTTAGATTACATGGCATTCCACTAAGCATTAATCAGATAGAGATACTAAATTTGTGGGACACTTTTAGAGGACATTATGGAAGAAGTTGGGCACTAATTTTAATTTCAGTTCAGCATACCATACTCAGAGTGACGAACAAACATAGGTGGTCAATAGGACTTTGGGTAATCTACTAAGATGCTTGAAAAAGGACAATCCCAAGCAATGGGATCTCATCTTGCCATAAGAAGAATTTTCTTACAATGGTTCACCTAACAGGGATATGGGTATGATTCCTTTTCAAATTGTGTATGGTTCACATCCAAGATGTGTTTTTGAGTTGAGAGATTTAGGAAAAATAGAGAAAAGAAGTATTGAGGGAGAGGAGTTTGCCATTGCTATGCAAGAAGTACATGAACAAGTCAAGAAACAATTAGAGGCAAGTGTGAGTAAATACAAGAAACATTAAGACCTCAAAAGGAGAGAGGTTAATATTCATATTGGAGACATTGTATTAGCTCATTTGAGGAAAGATAGGTTTCCTAAAGGTGAGTATAACAAACTAAAAATGAAGAAAATTGGGCCTTGTAAAATTCTAAGAAAGTTTTCTAACAATGCTTATGAGATAGAATTGCCAAGTGGTGTTGGAATCTCTCCTATTTTCAATGTTGCAGACTTGTATCCATACAAAGAAGGTGATGATGAAGGTGACATATCTGAGAGCAAGGAAATATCATTTGGGAAATGGGCAAACCAATTGCCAAAAACCAACAAGGAAGAACTCGAAGCTATTTTGAACAAGCAAGTTGTTTAAAGGAAAAGGAGTAAAGAGTACTACCAGTACTTAGTTCAAAGTGGAAAGGTCATTCAATAGATGATGCTACTTGGATGATTGAATCCACCATCAACAAGTATGGGATTACACTTGCAGACCTCATGAGCAAAAGCTCATGAGCCAACTTTTGCTCCTTGGGAGTATGATGCAGGAGCATCATTTACTTTTGTTCTAGGTTTACATTAAATGTTGTGCTAGGTGTTAAATTACATGTTAGGAGGTATCTAGTTAGGTTTGAATAAATAAGAAATTATAAATTTCAAATTTTGGTGTTTTTACTCAACCCTAAGTACCTAATTAGGGGTTTTTGAATGCTTAATTTATAAAAAAAAAAAGAAACTTTGGTTTTGCACGTGCATGGAGTAGGTAGTTAGGGATGCTTAAGAATTTGGTAAAACAAGAAAAAAAATAGTTTTGTATCATTTTTGGGAGAGAGAAATCAAGTTTTTGTTTGGCAAGGTGTGTACAAGGTTTTAGACCTCTGTTTTTGTAAAATAATTGAGATTTGAAGCATTGTTGTCCAAATTTTCTTGGTATATAGAATTATTAGATGGTTTTGCATCATTCTATAGGTGAAATGAAGTAATTTCAATCATTAAATTAGATGGCTTGAGTCATTCTTTCAAAATTGGGTTGTACACATGCATTTTTTGCTACTTTTTGACTTATAAATGTGGATTTTAGGTGCTGTACATAATTTTGAGAGCTCCAATTGGTACTTGGAGATGTCTAAAATCAATGCATATCTAATGCACTTGGTTTGAGGTCTTGAAATGAAAAATTAAGTCAGAAATGAATTTTTTACCTTCACTGCCCTGTCAAAAACCCTACCTAGGCAAAAGTGAGAAATTTGGAGTTTTGGGGGTTAAACACCTACCCAACTGATAAAATTCAGTCTGTAGGTTTGTGGAAACATACTTCAATGGTTTAAATAGTTTTGTACCATTTTGGCACGTGTGAGAGTGTTTTTCCCAAAACAAAACTTAGTTTTAGCCATCTAGAGGGCTAATTAAGACTGATTTTTGTCCATTTTGAAGGGTTTGCATTTTAGATTTGAGGTTGCCATTGTAGGAGGAGTTTTATCTCCCCAAATAATATCTAAAAGTGTGTTTATATTCCCAAGAACCTCCATAAAAGTTGTTGTCCCATCATATTTGTCTCAAAACAGTGCTGCTATTGAGAGACAATTTGTCAAACAAGTCATTGATCATTGTTCATTTGTTGCAAATTCCTTTCCCTCTGCATTATTGACTGTCAAAATATTTTTAATCTTTTCCTCAAATACTTGCATATAATCAAATAATTGGAGATTTATATAGACATGTTTCTAATTGCATTTTGAACAATTTCTAATCTTTTTCTCTGATATGTGCTATACAAACTTGATTATTCATATATATAAATCATTATTTACATTTAAAAGCCTTTTTTGGTAGTTCCAAAGTGATCTACTTCTGGTTCTGAAATGTTCTCCTCTATTTCCATTTTATTATTAGAATGAAATGCTAATGTCATTAGTCTAGAACTTCTATTATTTTGGCATGTTGATGTGTTTATTTTGTGCCAATTCTATTAGCATACTAGAATGGTATCTAGGAAGTAGCTTTAGCTTGCATGGATTATGACTCTAGCCTAGGCAAGTGCATAGTAAACTTGACTAGACAACTTTGTTGCATTGCCTCTGAGAAAAACCAAGCCCTACAACTTTGCAATAGTAAATAGAAAAACCTCCCTTTCCATGCTTTGTCCTATCAACACTTAGCAGGGACTCTTGTTGCAGTGCAACCCTTGTTTGAAATTGCAATTTGAAAATTAAGGGAAAGTTTAGGAGGATATTGTGGAAAGTTCTCAAAATTTTTGAGTAGTTTCTTTGTTTGCAAGGTAGTTTTTGTGTATGGTGGCAAATATAGTGAGAACATTGGGTTTATTGATCCCTATTTTTGATGGAACTAACTTTACTTATTAGAGTACAAGAATGTAAACATTGTTAAAATATATAAGGTTTTATGGGAAATTGTTAGTAGAGGGTATGAAGAACTAGAGGATATCAATACATTAAATAATCAACAAAAAATAGAACTTCAGATAAATGAACAACAAGACAATGAAGCTTTATTTCTAATTCAGAATGCACTAAGTTGGTCAATTTTTCCTAGGATTAGTTGTGTTGTACATTCAAAATAGGCATAGAATATTCTTATAAATGCATATCAAGGTGCTCACACAATAAAACTCCACAAACTAAGAAATAGTTTTGAAAATATCAAAACTTGTGCTAATGAATCGATAAATGAATTTATGATTAAGGTTGAAGGTATGGTAAATCAAATGAGAATTCTAGGTGATAATTTGACTAATCAACATGTGATTGAGAAAATCTTGAGAAGTTTGCTTCCAAAGTTTGATAATGTTCTTTCCACAATTAAAATCTCAAAGGATCTCACAATAATGGAAATTGATGAATTAAGTGACATTTTATTAACAACCAAAGAAAGAATGAAAAATAATGAAGAAAGTCTTGAGCAGGCATTTGCATCTAAGTCCAACATTAGGGGTAAAAGAGCAATTGTTTTAGAAGTTATCACAAACATAATTATGGAAAGGATTCTCATCGTAAAAATGAGCATAGAGAAGAGTCTAGTAGCATCTATCGAGGAAGAGGTTATGGTTTCAAAGGAGGAATAACAATTTTAGAGGCAGGGCTAAGGTAGAAGTGGGGATAAAAGTAGAGACAAAAGACATATTTGATGTTTTCATTGTAATAAATGTGGTCATTATGAGTCAGAATGCTGGCAGAAACAATCTACACATAACACTATAGAGGATAAACATAATTTGTCTATTTCTTGTTTGAATATAAATGCCAATGAAGACACTTTGTGGTATATTGATTTTGGTTGCTCTTCACATATGACTTATAATGAGAATCTATTTATTGATCTAGATGAAAAACATAATAGCAATGTTGTGTTGGGGGATAATCAATCACATGGGACTAAAGAAAAAGACACTATTGAAGTGACTAACAAACATGGTACAATTAACCATATTTCTGACACTTTATTGGTTCTTGTTTTAAAAATAATTTTTTATCAGTTGGCCAAATGTTAGAACAAAATTACTTAGAGGTAATTTTTATAGGAATGAGTGCATAATCAAAGACAACTCACAAAGGCATGTAGTTGTTGCATGAGCTTGCATGATAGGTGATCACATGTTTCCTCTTTGTTTTTCTTCAAGAAGTTGGGCCTTAAACACTAAAAAATGCATGATAGTCGTCTTTGGCACCAAAGGTATGAACACCTCAATTTTAGTGGTTTGATTTTACTTAAGAAAAAACACATTGAGAATAAACAGGAATTTTGTGAAGAATGTATTTATGAGAAACATTTTGTGAAGAATATATTTATGAGAGGTTTGATTTTACTTAAGAAAAAACACAGGAATTTTGTGAAGAATGTATTTATGAGAAACAACATAAAGATACTTTTCTAATTGATCTGTCTAGAATGGATAAAAAACCTCTCAAAATTGCTCATACTGATTCGTGTGATCCTATTTTTCACATAGATACACTTACAATAAATCATCATAAGTTTATTTTGCTCTTTCAATACCATCGTATACTAGCAGAGATATAAACTTAAATTTCAAAATCTCTTTAGCTGAGATAACTGTGAACAATTATATTGTACACCTGAACATCATTAATCCATAAGCTACCACTGTAATTCTTTACAACATAATGCTAATATTTAAAACACCAAGTAATGTTTGTACAGTAGCAGTAGAGCACTAAGTGTCTATTTGAGTTGGCACGGTTCAAAAAGGCAAACTACTTGGACAATTGTTAAGAGTAAAAGAAGAAGTCCGGCTAAAAGAGAGAGAAACCACCATGGCTTTGAACAGCGAACCATAATAAATTCCATCAACAGCCCAATATATTGAGCACATAGAGGACGGTGTTTAAGAATAGCCAGATCTTTCCACCAGATTTTGCTGTAATTATTTATGGCCGAAGAAGCATTGTCAATAGAATTGTACCTGGGCATTTCTGTGGGTGTTACCACAGAATTCCAAAGCTGCACAATATTACCGTCACTTCCAAGCTTGCCCCTGATGATGTCCTCTCGTCTCAAAATATCCACGTCCCGACTGGTATTAAGCAGGTCGTTCATCAGAATGGCATACCTCGTAATGGGTTTCTGCTCTTCTTGGGAGCAGATTTCCAAGGCAATCAGATTTCTGAGTATCACTTCCGATCTGGTATCTACTTTGAACTTGGGCAAATACAATGTGGAATTGCTCTCATTGAATTTAATTTGACTAATTCCTATTTTGTCACCCTCCAATTTCTTGAATTTCACTCCTACTCTTATTAGATTCGTTACAGTTGGAGCATGTTTTCCTATCTGCTCTTTTTTACAGTATATGCAGTTCTTAATATTGTACAAAATGACAACTATGCAAATCTTAATATAGTACAAAATGACAAATATGATCCCCAGTATGAACAAAATGACAAAAACTGGGGACAAAAGTAGTAAGATTGTCGTATATCCTAATAGCCTAAATAGACATTTTCTACGTTTTTCAGAACTACATAGGGTCAAAATATAAGTTTTAATCTTGCTTAAAATAATCCAACAGCTATATGTCTTCTGATTGGAGGAGGCGGTGTCTTGCCTGTCAACCATGTAGTCCTGAAGCAATTGCAAGATATGAGAATTTTTCTTGTGTTGCCGATTCTTCACTTCCCCCACTTCGATGGGGGATAAATTTTTTAGTGCCGACTCGAACCAGACATCAACATTTGGTCGCCGTCCCATAATCTCGTACCTGATCTCCTTCAAAACCCAGAATGGTAGTTGATTTTCCATCTTGAACATATCTTTCACAATTTCTGTCAACAGAGGATGATGTCGTTTCCTGCTAAGAATACTATCGATGAAAGCCAACACTCTTTCCTCTTCATGTTCTTGGAACCTGTCGAGGACTTCCAGAACAAAACAGGCATCCCTGACTATCATCCACGCACACACTTCACTGCTAAGTTTAAATTCTTTAGCATAGTTTTCCTTTATTTTTCCCTGTTGCTTTTCCTTCTTGAACTTTTCCATCACCGATTTTAATCCACCTTCAATTCTGATGTGCATTTTTCTAGCCACTTCTAGCTTAAGAAGTAGACAGTCATGATCCAGTTCATCTTTTATTTTGAAATGGTAAGGACCCAAGGAGATGACTTGAGGATGATAGAACTCCTCGGTGTCTTCACTTATGAGAGACTTTGGAACGGTATGAATGAGACCATCACAGGATTTTTCTGGTGTGATTGCGACCTCCAAACTTGATTCGATTGCAACAACCCACTCTCGTTCCACAATGTCTTCACTACGGTCCATAATTTCTTCAATACACAAATGTTTAGCTATACTAACTAAAGATGACATCTCTAGCAGGTCTTAACAATAAAATGAATGCTTGCTTTGTGCTTTCCTTGTCCGTGCAAGATGCTCGTGTAGGTGGAAACTTCACGCTGGACCTGCTTATTAAAGAAAATAAATTAATGTAACTCAAATTTAATGTCAAAAATATAAATATACCATACGGTGTGCATTCACTTCTAGCTCTGTGGAATGAATCTACATCTTACACGTTTAGTGTTGGTGTTGGAAATAAGCTACACCCGGACTGACGATGGACTGGCCCCAGTAGCTCAATGGTAGAGCACTCCAGCAGCGAATGGAATGTCCTAGGTTCAAGTCCTAGCTGGTCTATGTCTCAACATGTTATCAGAGCCAGGTTCAAGTTAGGAGCCCCAAGCATACAAGAGGTGTGGCTTAAGGGGGGTGTTGGTGTTAGAAATAAGCCACACCGGGACCAACGATGGACTGGTCCAAGAGGAGGGGCCAGTAGTTCAGTGGTAGAGCACTCCAGCAGTGAATGGAAGGTCCTAGGTTCGAGTCTTAGCTGCTCTATGTCTCAACATTTAGAATATTCTACTTAAATATCGTCCACTTAAACAATCAATCTCATATCAAACTTGATTTCCTTTAGGGTCATTTCTACTTACCATGTTCATACAGAATGTGCCTTTGGCGTTGGCGTTTGCTTTTACTTTTGACGAAGCTATGACGTCCATTGTTTTCATACGGTGCCATCTTCTAAAGTAAAGCATTACCTTCTTTGATCTTTTTGTTGGATTCTCTATTATATGTGGGGCTGATCTTTCCCTTCTACTCGAGCTTTCTTATAGAAAGTATTGCAAGGTACATAAGTAAGGAATACGTACAACCATCTAACATTGCTTTTAAACCAGTTCGATTCCCTAAATTTGGTATTTCTCCTCCTAATTATGCCGAAGGCGTTCCCTCAATGAATTGATGGGTTGCTTTGGAGATCGAAGGTTGAAATCAGATCTCGATTTTTGATTTTTTTTTAATTTGCCGATTTATTCATTCGTTTTATCCTGACCAGACACCTGTCAAACGCCTCGAAAAAAATCCGTTGTGTATCAAAGCGAGATTGGTTCGATCTGCCGGCAGAAAAAATCTAGCGATTTCACGATTAAGTTTGGCAGCGTAACTGCGGGTTCAAGCCCAGCGGGCGGGCAAAAGAGACACGGTTTACCTTTAGCTCGTCGATAAAACAACATTTTTTTTATAAAGACCCGTTGGAAGAGAAATTAGTTTAAGAGAGTGATTTATTTACTAGTCTATTTATATTTAAAAATATATATCTATAGTATCTATACTTGTTTTTTACTTTTCTATACCTTTTTGATTTTTCAATGGTTTACAATTTTTATTTTATTTTTTCTAAATTTTTTGTTTCCATATTTTTTTTAATTTTCTCCACCTGTTATTTTCTTCAATTGTTTTTTAGTTTTTATTTTTTATTTTTTTCAATTTTTTTTGGTTTTTTTTTGTTATATATTTACACGGAAAAATGAGTGCTCTCAACTCCACCCCGCTATGACATAGAATACCTCTCGGCACAATTAGAAAATGGTTTGTGGCATAAGCTTATTAATACAAATAAAAATTAAAACCTATAAAGAAAATCCTAAATAAATTATTTATTAACCATTATAACGTTATAATCTATTACTTAGTTTAATTTTATTTTATTTTTTAAATGTTTTAAAATTTATTTAAATTTTTATTTTTAACTCTTTTTAAAATATTTTTAAATCTATTATAATATATTTACATTTATGTATTCTAAATTTAATATAATATTATTCAAATATAATTATATATTTTTCCTCAAGGGGTTGACCAAATTGGTGGCAAAAAACTACAACAGACAACAATTAAAGGGATTTCCTCGTTCAACAAGAAGCACAAGAATGGATGTTGGGGCGGTGTGTTCGATAAGCAGCTCTTAAGAGCGAGGACATTAAATAGGCTATATCTCTTTTTAGGGATAGTGTTACTCAGGATAACATGGAAAAGTTTTCTTTCTATGTGGGGTATATGGCACCTCCTCTCTCCCTCAAGAAAGTTGAAAGCATCAATGAGTTTGCAGCTGGGATAAGGTTTATTCTGCATAAACTCCCTAAGTAACTGATGAGTGCCCATGTGACCTATGTATTGTCACCCTCATGGCTTAAGTAATTCTCTTTTTATCAATGTCAAAGGGAGCTACCCCCAAGGTAGCATTTTACGTATAAAAAAATTTATATATTTTTCCTTAATAAATTGACAAATCGAAAAGATAAAGATTTTGGTGAAAAAAGGCATTGAAGGTATTTTGTCTACAAGAGAGACTCAGATAATTATGCAAATTAATGGCTGGTATTTCATAGGAAGGATACAAGAGAATGGAATTCATCCTAGTTAGATACTTGTTGGACACATCATTTAAAAATTTAAAACCATCTTAACATGCCCAGGTCACCTGTGGGATCACCATGTCCATTAAAACAGTCGAAGGTGGATAAACAAGCTATATTGTGTAATGAAATGACTTGAAGAGTAGTAAGAAAATAAAATTACAAATAGACTAGAATGAATTATGGAGAAAGTTCAGACCCTCAATAAAATTACAAATAGACTTAGATTTTATAGTTATCCTTTAAAGACATTCATTAGATTTTATGAAAAAAAAATTATTACAAATTATTTAGGTCAATCAAATATGTGTATTTATTTAGTAAATATAAAATTATAAATTTAGATAAATGAATTGGAAATAATGTTTAAAAATATTCAAATTAAATATTATAACCAAATGTGGACAAACAAATTATATGTTATAGTCAAATGTGCCATAAAGTATATGACATGAAGTCTTCAATGAAACTTCCTATGGTCAATTGGTAGGTTTGGGTTCTTGATGTGTAATCACATCGTCACCTTTTGGCAAGAGTTTGATGGTAGGGTCGATTAGCATTTGACTAGAGAGAGAGTAGAATAGAGAGAAAGTTAGAGAAAGACACAAAGAGAGAGAGAGAGAGAGAGAGAGAGAGAGAGAGAGAGAGAGAGAGAGAGGGGGGGGATACAAAGAAATGTAGAGCTAGAGAGGGAGAGAAAGAGAGGTAGAGAGATAGAAAGATAAAGTTGGATAGAAATAGAGAAGCAAAGATAAAGATATAGAAAGAGGTTGAGAGATTGAGAGTTAAAGAGGGAGAGGAGAAAGGGGTAGAGAGAGAGGTGGGAGGGAATGGGGGAGGGGGAAGGGAGGGAGAGAGGGGTTGGAGAGAGAAAGGAAGTATTTTGATATAACTTTTTATTTGTTGTTTGTGCATTCCAAGGATGTCACAACTTAGGAGACTAAATTTTAAACATTAAATAATATATAAAGTTAATGTAAAAGGATGAGCAATCAATCTGAAGTTGATACTTGTCCATCAAGATCTTGAGATTGCACACAATGTCATTTTCTTAACAACCTACCAATCCACCTCATGTATTGCACAACTCTATGCAAAAAAGAAAAAAAAAGTAGCTAATTGGCCTTCCACAACTCTTTGGCATACCCATTGCACACCAAGGGGAGAGAGAGAATAGAGATAATATAAATTTAAATATATTATAATAGATTTAAAACTATTATAATATATTTTTCTATGTTTAATTAAGGTTACATGTGTTTTAGATCAACAAATTTTATTACTTTTCATTGTTCCTAATTGAGGAATAAGCATTCTAAAACCAACATTTGGTATGAAAGCTTTGTTTGGATAGATCTCATGAAGGAAGTGATACATTTCCTATGTTTATTTCTATTTTTATTGTGGGATAATTTATTTAGGTTTAAAATAAGAAGTGAAAATTAGAAGTCGT
Source organism: Cunninghamia lanceolata (assembly GCA_027924645.1). Taxonomy (NCBI): domain Eukaryota; kingdom Viridiplantae; phylum Streptophyta; class Pinopsida; order Cupressales; family Cupressaceae; genus Cunninghamia; species Cunninghamia lanceolata. The sequence goes on along the minus strand of BSBN01000476.1, from coordinate 14,358,612 downwards.
GGCAAACACCATGACAATTGAGATTAAGAAGTTTAGTAGGTAAAACTTTGATTTGTGGAAATTAAACGTTGGTGATCTTTTAGTAGAGAGAGATTAGTGGATCATAAAAATTATTGCACTCAATTTTCTACCATCAACAATGGATCAAGATTAATGGGACGTGTTGGATAGAAGAGATAGATCTACTATTAGGTTGTCTCTTTCTAATTCAGTCTTGAAGAATATTTTAGTTCAAAACATTGCTAAGAGTTTATGAGATAAAATTATTGCATTATATCAAACTAAGTGTCTTGTAAATAAGTTTTTTTTTAAAGAAATTTGTATTCTTTAAAGATACACAAAGGAGACTTTGTAACCAAATATTTAAATTATTCTCATGTAGTAGTGAGTCAGCTAACTTCTATAGATGTAAAAATGGAAGAAGAGGAAAAATGTATCACTTTGATTTGTTCATTATAGGGTACCATCTTTCTATTTTGAAGACTATTTATCTAAAGGGGATCAATATCCTTTCTTTGTTCTCTAGAATTGGGGGTGCAAAAGTTGCTTTGCATCATTTGGGTATACCACTCAATTATGTTGTATCTATGGAAAATTGTAAAGAAAACAATCTTATCCTCAAATGTTGGGTGGAAAAAACACATCACAAGATTAAATTGATTGAGGTGGAAGATGTGCAAAATTTGACAAAAGAAAGACTTGATGAAATGATTAATTCAATTGGAGGTTTTGATATGATAATAGATGGAAGCCCCTATAGTAATCTAACAAGCAACAAAGAGACCACAAGGGATGGGCTAGAGGGGAAGCATTCCTCTATTTTATATGAATTTTCATGGATTGTGAATTATGTAAGGCATGCAATGCATTCAAGTGTAACTTGATAGAATAAAGAAACCTTCATTTTGTATTGATACGGATTTCAATATATTATAAATTTCTTTTTTTCATAGCCAAGTTCTTGCCCAAATTGAAGAGGCTACCAAAAATAACCATTGAAAATTATGGACATTATTATTATTTTGATTGTATGTAGTAAATGTGCTAGTACAATTAGTATGGGACTAATTATAGGTATGGATGTTGTCAATTGTAGACCCATATGGTATTCTGGTAACAAATTCTTTATTTTGTACTTATCTGCAATGGAAGATTAAAGTGTTTGAGCAAGGCCCACCATAGTTTTACTTTGAGTATGTGTATAGTATGCGAAAGGGTGTATATGCAAACCATATCCTTATTTATATATGATTTTTAATTCAAATTTGTGGATTCAAAGTACTTCTCAATTTCAAGTAGAAAACATGGCTACATGCATAACTTTCCTATGAATAATTATTTCCAAATTTTACCTTAACTCCCCATAACAATTGAATAAATATTTCTTAAAACACAAAATTATAGGCCATCACGGGACTACAAAACTAAGCTTAACTGCATAAACATAGTGGAAAAACTATTCTATTGTGTGACAAAATTTGGGCTATGGTCAAGCATTCTAATGGAAAATCCTACATTAAAGATTAGGCTATGGTACTTTTACAATGTAAAAAGTGGAGCTTGGAATGGGTTGGTCTAGATCATCTACCTCCACTAGAGCCTCATGAAATGGTAATTTTACAAGAGAGAGAGAGAGAGAGACTTTCAATCAGTCATTTCATGCCAAGGATCCAAACATGACATGTGTTTGTTGGGAACTACACTTAGGGAAACACATAATTTGCTTATGGACCTAATAATTCATCTTTAAGACCTCTTCACTATACCCATTTCACACTAAAGTCTAGCTTTCTCTAACAATAGCAACATCCTATCTCCAAGCTTCATTGATTTATACGTGGTATGACCAATACAATTGGAAACAATGCCACTTATTGAAGTGGCCCAAAAATGGACATTTGCATCATATTGGAAGTCCACCAATGCTTAATACCATCTATTGTTCAAGTCTCTTCTCATTTCACTACTATCCCAACATCAGATGATCAATGTTTTCAAGCATTATGTTGGAATGAACTACTACTATACCAGCCATACATAAACATTCACAATGATATTGGTTCATTCGAAAAAGATATTACAACCCATTGGGAAAGAATTTCAAACAACTACCATTCATGGAATTTGCACCATACATCTCTAGATCCATTGGCAGACACTAATGATGAAAATCCTTCTAACTGGGGACATGTAATGCAAAAAGATAGTCACAATGGATGACAAGTATTGTCAAGTATGTACCTATACCAGTAATTTCAATTTGATGGGCTCAACATGCTTGGGAAACAAGAATAGGACTGGTTAAGGGCACTATCACTTGCAAATAATTGACCAAAACAAAAAAAAAAACAACTTTACTTGCATATCTGCTTTTACCCACTACTATTAAAAAAAAATACTTACATTCATGTCAATATATTTAATTTACTCCGTTTCTTTTCTAATGCCCTGGGACAATGACACATGTCACTACATTCTTTCAATGTTCAAATGATGGATGGACAACAACTATTCACTAGCAACAAAACTATATACTATATACTCTCTTCTCAAGAAATTTCAATGTTCAACGTGCAGTTATAAAGGAACCACTAATTACTTTAATATATATGCAATCTCAGCATACCCATTTACAACAAATGAATTGGCTTTCCTACATAATAAATGTATGCTCCAATCTTTGCCAATGCCTATTGCTAGATCTACTGCACAACAACTTAAGGGGACATCATGCCCAAATCTAGATGGAAAACATTCTCTTGTGCATTGGCTAGCAAGTTATGCTAATTTCTAATTTTTGGGTGGAAGCATGCCTCATAAATGGTGTATTGGGGTAGGTTTCAATTCAAGCACTACATAGGACCACCTTCAGATCACAACAACCCAAAAAATCACCAATCAACATCAATAACATTGATCACCAAGGGCTAACATTCATAGAAATATCAAGAGTGTACAACCTGGTAAGCCTTCAAATATGCACGAGCTTCACATTCCAAATATATGCACACACATAACATAGTCCATTTGTTGCACTAAGAAAGCAAGAAAAGGACCAAGTAACAACACTTTCACATGCAAACAGTTGACCGACACAAACAAACCAAAAAAAACTCTATCATTTCTATACCCATTTGTTAATTCACCTATGAAGCTTTGTCCTTTTATTCACAACAAACTTTACTTACCACTGCAGAATAACAACAGACATCTTTACATGGTTTGTTGGAATAAGTGTGTTGTTCATCTTGCATAACAATGAATTGTTTAATTATGTAAAACACATTTACTTGTAGTGCATCATGGGTGATGTGTTTAGCCACATTGAATATTTATTTGGGTTCACTTGTAAAGCTGTATGTAACATTGGATTAGATATTTTATGCAGTGGGAGACATAAGACAAATATTTAATATTTGTGGCAAATACTTGATTTTGGGAGTCAATGGTTTTGTAAACTCATGGTTTTGGAATATATGGTCTTATACCATACTACATCTTGTATCCATGTGAGCTTATCTTTATAAAAGCAAGCACATGAGTAGTTGTTGAGATTGGATTGTAGGCTACTCATTTTTTGATTGAGATTCTCTTGTAGGTTGCACCTGTGAGGGTTTGAAGCATGGCATGGGATGTATGGTTACATGTTTGTTCACTTGGAGTGCATGTAGAGAGCTTGATGCTTCATGAGTATTCATGGAGACTCTGCAGATGTATTGTAACCTTTATTGATGAATAATACATGAGTGATGGATGCTTTTGGAGCAGGGTTTTTTTCCCTCTATGAGGATTTTTCCAGGGTATATCTTGTGTCACCTTTGATGGTATATTATCTATTCTTCTATATTTTTTAGGGTGAAAAATGTTTAGGGTTTGGTTTTAATGGTTTGTATTGATCCTCCTTTCACCACTAAACATTCAAGGACATCCAACTAAGTAAAGGGATCTACTACCGGCTTTTCGTCACTTGGAACATAGGGGAAGATTGGAATTGAATGAATTTGTTGTTCAATTAAGCCTAATTATGCTCAAAACCCTAATTTCATGAAATCGTAAATAAACAGACAAATTATAGAAAATGATCACACACAGAGATATCAAATGACAATCAAATGTGTGCCAGATTTCAAAGTTTGGTGTGTGGAAAAGTTAGGGACTAATGAGTGGGTGCCCTACTGCAGTGCCACAATTTTCTTCAGGATCTGGGAATCTTGTTTGCAACCTATTCCTGCTATTTCAGAGATTTTACAGTTGCGGGATCCGGAGGACTAATGAGTGGGTGCCCAAGTCCAGGTCCCTATTTTCTTCTTTGATCTGCAATTCTGACAATCTACACTACTCTCCTACAACTCCACTTCTTTCGCTTCTGCAACCTGTAACCTGCAATCACAGAAAAGTGGGTTGAGGGTTGTGGTGTTTAGAGGCTTGCCTCAGTCAAACCTTGGAGAGACATTCAAGTCTTATGGACACCATTGTCAGATAAAGAGTGAGTATCCCTGTAGGATAGAGGCAAAATCCAAATGATAAATGATAGAAAACACAATTGATATCACTTTGTAGTGTAGATCTCATGGAAGGAAGATGCTCTTCATGCCATGAGGAGATGGATGCCAAATTTGTAAATACAAACACAAGAACAACACAAATTCTTCTTTGCCGCACAATGAATGCCTTGAATCACCTTAACATAAGCTTGTCAATCAAAATATCCATCTAGTTTCCAAACGAATCACTAATCATGCTTATATATGCAACTACAAACATTCCCGCTAAGAATTTCATAATTCAAACTTACCGTGTCGGCATAGGACCTAAATAACAGTCACAAACTGACACTTTGAAATTGGTCCCGACCTAAAATAGGGTAGGGCTAGGGTGCGGGTGTCCAAGTCCTCCCTCCCCCCATTTTAGGTAGGATTTATGTTAAGTGCATCCCCTAAGTCCCAATTGCCATGAAACTTCAGGGTTTTCTCATTGGGAGTCATCAAAATCATGTAAGATGCTCTAAATACATTCTAAAGGACCCAAGAGTTAAGCCTTAAGAGGAAAAACCCCCAAGGTTACTATTTCTGACATAACATGTAGCCCCCACTTTAATGTATGTATAAATGCAAGGCCACTACATGCATTAAAGTACGGTCAACAAACATAGAAAACATGCCAAGCACGGAGAAGACATGTCACTCATAGTGAAGACAATAACAGGGACATAAAACATGGAGAAGACAGTTACAGTCACGCAAAACATAGAGAAGACAACATTGAAGACAGGCAAAACAATGTGAATATAGTGAATGCAGTGAATACAGTGATGATTTTCTTTTTCTTTTTCCCATATATGAAATGCAAGTACAAGTACAAGTAAAGTAAACACACCACCCATAGTGTAGGAGGGACTCATCGCCACTAGTCTTTAAGACTACACATGGGGCAACACACACACCAAACAAATCTCAGAGTGTAGGAGGGACTCATCGCCACCAATCTTTAAGACTACACTTGAGAACAAACACGCCAAACAAAACAAGTACGCCATACACACACATGGAAGACACGGAGAAAACATGACAGACAAGTGATGGAGTGTTCTTGTTTCTATGTTCATCACCATCTCAAGCACATTATAGGCACACACTGATGATTGTGCTTTGCCACAACAATCGCCGAAGACATGCTTAAGGGTTAAGTTAGTCACAGAACCACTCCTCGCCTCCGCAAAGGACTTTTTGAAAATGAAAGGATGTGCACTCTCCTTAAGAAATACACCATCCTAGCCTCCACAGAGGGCTTAAGATAAAAAAGGATATGCATGATATCCCACCTCCGCAGAGGGCTTAAATGATTGCAAATAGATTTCAAACAAATTTCAGAGTGCAGGAGGGACTCATCGCCACCAGTCTTTAAGACTGCACCTGAGAACAAACACACTTGCTAGCATCTAAAATAGATAGCTTACCTTATATATGCCCCATGTCATGTACCGATATCAAGCACATTAAGGTAGGAAGAAAACACACAAGGGAACATGAGCTCTCGCAAAGCCCATGCCCCCAGAGGTGACATGTACTTTAGATCACCAAATGTTCCCACAAATACATTCCTAGAAGAAAAGTGTTAGCGTCCATATAATCATGATAAACAACAATGCATATGATCCTTCACACAAAGAGCTGAGGTTAAATACTATGAATTCAAAGACTGAGTATAACCGTGGGGCTATACTGCAGGAATCTCAAAACTGAGTGTAATCAAGGTGAGATTCAAAGAGAAACAAAGTGCATAGAGAAACAATTTTGTTATGGTTTGTAAGAGAGATAAGACATCATCAAGATCACATGGAGTGATTCTACTAGCCAAGTATCAGATACTATATATTCCAACCCCATCGTCATGTATGGAAATGGTCCATTTTTTTATTTTTTGCTGAAGGGACACTAGGTTTGTATCAGTATAATATGTTTTTTGTCATCCGCCCGCTAGATAAAAACACTAGAGGAAGGGAAACAATAAATCAAGAGAGGAGAAACAAGTGCCTTAGGGACAATCACGTAGGAGTGTGCTCACAAGTCACCAACCACAACTCTATGTCTATAAGACACAACACACAACAATGAAAAATAGACCTGAGAGGAAAGATAGAAGAATGGTGATACAAATAGAAGAAGGGTCACCACAGATGCGGTCTCCCAGTATCCTTGACCTTACAAGAGTATCAAGGGTCATCCAATGAGGCCTAAACAACACATAACACATCACGGGGGGAAACACAACACGGAGGGGAGGTCAAGTACACGAGCCAATCATGCTAACCGCATAAGTGACCACTAGGGTTAGAGATACTTACCTGTAGGGACAACCAAACTAAGGGTTGTCATCGAGCAAATCATCACTATCTTCCCACTCCTGAATGCTAGATGAAAGAGGTGTAGATTGCTCCATTTGTCTGTCTAATGTATTTTGATTATCTCCCAATCCTTGTAAGGATAACGGAGGAGGAACTTCAACATTAATACCTTTTCCCCATGGACGAGGTGAATTCTGAAGGTTTTCCTTATCCACATCTAGCACACCAAATAGCTCAAGATATTCATAATGGTTTTGTGCTATCAATAGATCATCCTTTAATACTTCATCCTAGCTAGGAAGAGCATTGGGATTACTAGAGCTATCCATAGTCTTCTCATTGAAAGTTTTTGAACATTTAGTGGTGGGAGAAGTAGAGTAGCTTATGAAATCATCATCATTGTCAAGATCATTATCAGTATCATCTCGATATGTTGTAGCTATTAATTCCAAACTATCGAGAGATCTTTCTTGTTCTTCATTCTTAGTGTGTTTTATTAATTCTTGAACAATCCAAGTGTATGTATTGATGAGAGATATAAAGTTGTTAAGATCAGATACATAATTGAAAGGATTTCAAAGGAAGAGCACATAAATATATCCTTGTGATACATAGTTTGTATATAGGTGATGACATGAGGATTCATACTAATAAATTTATAGAGGTTTTCAAATTTTATGATATACACATGTAAAGATTCCAAAGAGCATTGAGACGAAGAGGCCATGAGTGTCAAATCAGATTTCAAATATTTTTGAAGCATTATGCATGAAACAAGTGCAAAAGTTATGTATGAAAATGACCTAAAATGCTTGATTTTTTCAACTTTTTTCAATGCAAATAAGTGAAGGAAAAGGTGTTGTAAGGAAATTAATCAAGGGAAGAGAATAATATGTCTGATATCAGTCCAATAAAGTAATAATATCCTTCACAACACACTTTTTATGCAAACCTAGAGTGATGACAGGTTAAAACCCAGTGAAAATACACTAAAAATATGCAAATTTTCACAAATTTTCAATGCAAAGACCTAATAAAAAGGGTGTTATAAAGAATTTTAAGAGGTGAAGTAGATTATAACAGTAATATCAGTCACCTAAAGTCATAAAATCTATCACAACATGTTTGGAGTGCAAATCTAGGTCAAACCCTAGGGAAAATATTGCAAAAATATGCAATTTTTTCACCAAATTTCAATGCAGAGGCCCAATAAAAAGGGTGTTGTAAATAATTTGAGGAGGGGAAGCAGATAATAACCCTGATAACAGTGAATTAGTGCAAAAATATTCTTCACAACACACCTATGATGCAAGTCTAGAGAGACGATAAGGCCAAATCCAGTGAAAAAATAATGTTTTCAAACACTAGACATGAAATCTTGCATGAAAAACACTATGATGCAACACCACAATAAGAAATTAGTCCTAATGAGTGTTTTAAAAAGGTAGTAAAGTTTGAAAGAAGATTTTAACTACAAACCCTAGCTAATGCAAAACTAGGTTATGTGGAAAAATGCACAATTTCAAGCAATTTTTATCAATTTAAGCATGAAAATGCAATCTAAATGAATGATGAATGAAAATTTTCTGTATTTTAAATAAGATCTGATGACAATGATAGAAATTTATTGAAATTAAATTCCAACTACTTCAAATTATTTGAAAATGCAAGCTAAAAATGCCAATTTTTTTCAAATTTTTCCATTTTTTTTTTTGTAATTTTTTGAATTCAATAAGATGAGAAATGAAATGAATGTAAATCTGAAGTAAAACACTCAGCAAGGTGCCAAAAATTCTAAAAACATGGTTTCGCCAAAATGTTTAGTGTGAAAAATGTTTAGGGTTTGGTTTTAATGGTTTGTATTGATCCTTCTTTCACCACTAAACATTCAAGGACATCCAGCCGAGTAGAGGGATCTACTATAGGCTTTTCATCACCTGGAACATAGGGGAAGATTGGAATTGAATGAATTTGTTGTTCAATTAAGCCTAATTATGCTCAAAACCCTAATTTCATGAAATCTTAAATAAACAGACAAATTATGAAAAAATGATCGCACATAGAGATATCAAATGACAATCAAATGCATACCAGATTTCAAAGTTCATTGTGCGGAAAAGTTGGGGACTAATGAGCAAGCACCCTAGTCCAGTGCCACAATTTTCTTCAAGATCTAAGAATCTTGTCTATAACTGTTCCTGCTATTCTGGAGATTTTACAGTTGCGGGATCCGGAGGACTAATGAGCGGGCACTCAAGTCCAGGTCCCTATTTTCTTCTCTGATCTACAATTCCAACAGTCTACACTATTGGCAAGAGACACTATATGGATTCATGATTGTTGTCATTGATGGCAACAAAGTTTATCCCACACATCCGCAGGACATGGTGTGTCTATATCGGAAGTCAGAGTGAAGAATGTTGTGGTCTAGTAAACAAGAACAGAGCATGTGGTGAGGTCTAACAGTCAGGTCCAGATCTCTAGGAGAAAGTATCTTGGTGAAGTACGGATTTGGGGAAGTCAAGAGGACTACCTTGAGTAATAGATTCCAAGGATTTAGCCTCCGGTGATAGATGAAGAAAAAGATATGAATACTTGAGTATCGGGTTCCTAATTGGCAGTGAGGACAGAGGAAGAACTAACTGACAGAACATCAGACATTATTCCGGATGTGTTATTGATGTTGGTAAAGGTTATGAAGGTATAAATTATGATTGCCTGACATTATTGATGACTTCTACAAGTATATCCTTGATCCACATTACTTGGTAAGCAAGGATTCAGCCGACAGATCAGAGTTTGTAGAAAATATTGACTATTCCAGGGGCCGACTAGAAAGGTGATGAAATCACTTGTGTGGATATATATACAAGATGGATTTAGTTATGAGAGGTGTCAAAGTTGTTGGTGATGTGCGAACAAAAGCAGTAGAGCCGAATAAAAGCAGAAAGGAAGGTCCAGTATGTGAAAGGAGAGCAGCACAAAAGAAGAGGAAAGATGAAGTGCAGTAGATCAGTGTACAAAGCCTAACCGGAACTAAACTCCAGCATATGTTGATGCTCCTTATCAGTTCAAGTATTGTATTACACTCTTTATAAATTGTAGATAGTGTGTCTCTTGTAGGTAGTGTGCCTCTTGTGAGCAGTGTGCTCAGATAGTGAGCCCTAATTGGCAAGTGTCATTTTGTATTTCCATTTTTCTAAAAGAGAATACAATCTTGGGTTAATCACCCCATGGTTTTTTCCCTTAACAGGGTTTCCACATCAAAAATATTGTGTCATGTGTATTTCCATTTCATGGTTATGTTTGCTTAATTGAATTAATGCTACATTAAAGTTCAATAATTAGGATAACTGATTCACCCCCCTCTCAGTTATCAACAATTGGTATCAAAGCCAAGTTCCTCCTAATAGAGTCTAACAGCTTGAGGAAGATCTAGAAATTCAAATGGATGCATATGGTTTAAGGGAGCAACTCAAGACTACCCTTGATGATCTCGAGTAGTCAAACTCTGAAGTCAATTAGCTAAAGGAAAGACTCAAACAGGCTGATGATTTCATGAGAGAACTAAAAGATAAATTAAGTCTCTCTATAAAAAAGAGAAAGGAGCTACTTCAGCAATTGGCAAGTCAAAGTGAAACCAATGATACAAATGAAGATCTGAAGGAGAAAACTAAGTTATGTGAAAAGTTATCAAAAGAAATCATTATGGTAAGACATGAAATGGAATCAGGAGTTATGAAGTTTACCCAAGAGATTGAAGAGAAAAGAAAAACTGAACATAATCTAAGACAATCTCTCAAGGAGAAATCAGAAGATTGCCACAAGATGGATAGAATTATCAGACATCTTGAATCTGATCTTGAAGATGCTAAAGATAATGAAGAAAAATTTGAGGATCAAATTGTCTCTCTCAAAAGGGATCTTCAAACAGCAAATGAATACAAAGAGAAATTCAAGATAAGTTCTGCTCAACTTGAATTTCTTCTTGAAAGCCAAAAGAGGGTAGATGACAAGTGTGGTTTGGGATATGAGAAAGGAGAAAGCTCCGGATCCGGTCAGAAGAATGTTGGATCAGAAAATCCAAGGAACAGGTCTAGAAGACCTCCGGTAAGGCAGCCCAATGCTCAAAGATATCCATCCTTCAATGGATACTGCCACAACTACAATAACTTTGGTCATAAAGCTAATCAGTACGGGAAGAGAATGAATCAGACTATCTCATCCTTCTCCGGACAGTGTTTCAACTGCAAAAGGTATGGTCACAAATCTCATGAATGCAGAAATATGCAAATGAACAAATCATTCAATGGTAGATGCTTTGCATGCAATAGAATAGGTCATATGGCTAATCAATGTAGATCAAGAGGATATCAATCAAATATGCATAGAAATGTTGTTTGCCAAATTTGCAATAGATCCAGTCATATTGCAAAATTCTGTAGAAACAAGAATTAAGACAAAAGAGGTCCGGTATATCATAATCAGAATCAAGACAAAGGAAAAACAAAGGTGAATCTAGATGAAGTCAAAAGTGAAATGAACAAGATTTGGGTAAAGAGAAGTATAGAGAATGTAGAGGATGGATCCGCACCAGAATCTGGTGCTGATATGCCTTCCAGAAATTAAAGGGTGAGCTCTGGCTCAGGGGGAGTCACAAGGAAAAACTTTTTTTTCCCCCAGCCAGACTTTCGATGCCTAAATTCGGCACAAGAGGTGTTGCGGATTAAATGGTCTTCAGAGAATCATCTAAAATAGCTTTGGTAAAGAGGTGGAAGATCAGCAAGAAGTTTTGATCAAGCAAATCCTTCAAGTTTTGATCCAGTTTATCACTCTTCCGGTAAGAACAGGAGCTTCTCAGATCAGATCTGGTATTGAGGAATCTCAATCTGCGGACAAATGGATTGTCTAAAGAAAGGTAAGAAAGCTTGTAGGAAATCACCGAGGACAACTCTAAGTATATCTCTGTGATCTGGAAAGATACATATTTTAGAGTAAAGAAAACAGAGCAACTAGAACAACTTAAGTTGCGCATTTATTGCAATGAAGAATTAGGGTTTGCACAGAAGTATAAGGGCTCATTCGCTCGTCATTTGCACATTCACATTCAAGTAGAAGAGGAAAAGAGCTTCGCAAACAAGTCTCCTTCATCTCTCACAAGGATCAATCGCGAAATTCAAGTCAATTGGCGATCTTTTCAGCTCATTCCGGGAACCCTAAAAGCTTAAGAGGTATTTTCCACTTTTGAAATCCATTTCTAAATCCTTTTAAGATGGACACACCAAATGTTGTAAAGATCTCTGATAGGCCGTGCCCAAAATTTAGAAAACATCCCTATAAATCCCTAGAAGTTGATCCCCTAGGCGCATTTTCAAGCATTCCGCATGGGGTTTTACACGTAGAAGATGTTACGGCATATGTTCATGCAAACATTGAAGAATTTGGGGAATCCAAACTGGTTGATATTTATCACAAACACCTGATGGATGACTCTTTTGAGCCCAAACCTCAATACAAAGCTATCTGGGACAAGCATTTTGTACAGTGCATTCACTTCCCCTGTTTTACAAAAGACGAATGGGTCTGGTACGTATTAAGCAGAATACATGATAACTGCATATGGTTCAATAGACCATTCAAGCTCACAAAAGATGCCATTAGGGTAATTACCGAATTGCACTCATCCGATGGGATACCTATTCTAAAATCTATCAAAAATCAAACAGTGACTGAGGCTACCGGATCAAAGTTTGATAAGAGGGCAATGACAATTAAGGATATCACTGATTTGGATATCAAGTTTGTATCCATGATCATCAGATACAAAATATATCACTCTAGCAGGGAAAACTCAGTACCTAGAATTGCAATATATACTGCCTATGAAATGTTAAGAAAGAATGCTGACTATGATCTCTGTGAGCTCCTTCTGAACCAACTTCTAGAAAATCTGCAGAAGATAAAGAAAGATAAGAAGAACTCTTTCAAATACAGTGGCTTGATACTATGTCTATTCTTCTATTATATGAATGAGCTACCCGGATCTAGTGGCTGGATATGGCAAAATGACAGACCGGTTGCCATACAAATCAAGGACTATTTGCATGGACTTGGTGATGTTAAGGCACATAATACAACACTCTAGGGCTATTTCAAGAACTTTCAGAGTATGATGCATGCAAGAGAGAGAATCCCCCAAGCTTTAGTTGAAAAGTATAAGGATACTGTTTGCTTCATGGTAGAAACTGATCAGTGCCTTATGGAGGCAGTAGAACCAAGAATAGTATGGATTATGCCGATGGGGTATGAATTTGATGAGAAAATTGTTGAGCTGCATATTAAACACATGTTAAGTCAGCCAAAAGATCCCAAGGCAGAAAGGTTTGGAACCTTTGAGGAGCTAAGTGTAAAGATTCATGTGGAACTCAGACAACTAGAGATCAAGAGGAAGGTAAGAAAAGAAGTTGAAGATGTTGCAAAAGGCTTTGGCATATCAAAGGAGGCACTTGATGCCAACAGGGAAAAGATGGAAAGGGCTGAGGAAGAGAAGAAAAAGGCAGAAAAGAAAAGTGAGGAAAGTGTTCCGATAAAATCTTCCACCCAGACCAGATCATCAAAGAGATCTGCACCTACCACTACCAAAAGCTCAAGGCCATCAAAACTGGAAGCAAAATTATCTGGCAAAGGAGAGAAAAGAACAAAGATAAAAGCCACAAGGGCCTATGCCAGTCAAAGGGATGAAGAGGAGACTGAGTCTGATGAAGAAATCAGGAAAGTGAAGAAAAAGAAGAAAACATTCGGTGAACCCTCTATCGGACAAGAGGAAGAAGAAAAGATAGAGGAATATGTTGAAAAACCCACTCTTCACATTGATGACATAATCAAATCAATCACAGTGGATGGAAATCTTCAGCTAATGATTGAGTTCTATGATGATTATTGTGAAGCAGATCAGAAGATATTGCAAGATGCCACAGTCAGGTACCTAAATATCTACAACAAAGCATTTATTGAAATTATATCTCTAATCCCCAAAATCTTGGAGAAGGAACTAGAAATAAGAAAAAACAATGCCCAAGCCAAAGACCTAGAAATCCGGGAACAGATAGCAATTTAGCTATATCCTTCAATCGATCGCAAGAAAATGAATATGGTATTCAAAGATTGTAAGGATGAGTTCAAGAGCAAAGCAAGGATGAATCAACTTATGCTCGGAGAGACTGACAAATTTGTAAAAGAGACAGAAGAGATCCTCTGGAATACATTCAAAAGATTCAACATTCCAATTATAGAGGACTTAGGTATTGACCCCTCGACCACAAGTGTTGCAGAAGAGTCTATTGAGAAAATGACAAAAGAGGTAATGAATACCAGTGCAGAAACAGCTAAGGACTTGGAATCCTTTACTCCAGAAGAGGTGGCCTATGAACAAACTAACATTTCTCCTCCGGATTCCCCTATTGACCCTGAATCTAAAGAAGAAGAAATAATAAAGGAGAGAAAAAGAGGTGAAAAGTAAAGAAGGAAGTCAAGCTGAAAAGAACATAAGTCACACTGTAGAAGAGAAAAAGAATCTGTCTCCGGCAAGAGACCCTGCAGAATCTGTCAAGGACTTCTTGACAAAAGAAACTAATGAGATGGATGAACCGGAATTACTAAAAGGGCCATTAAATTTTGACTCTCTATCTCCGGTACAAACAATGAAGATAGCTTCATTTGCAAATGCGAAGGTCAAAGAGAAACTATTGAAATCTCACATGGAAGACTATGAGCTTATAGAGGTAGCATCCAGAGTGTTGGAAAAGATCATGCCATCTTTTCAAAAGGATCCCATAGCCTCCTTCTCCGGTAATCTCAAAAACTCTAGTCAATAGTGTTAGCAAGCATTTTAATTCTCTAGAGAAGTCAGCTGAGGAGAAGGTCAGGAAAGAATTTTTGGATAAGAGATTCTCAAAGCTGCAAGGGTTAATATCAAATGACAGAAGAGTTATGGGTATTGGGATAAAAAGTTTGGAAAATGCCCTTAAGGATGGAGGTGATGTATACAAATTTTGTATATCCTGGTCTAAAACAACAGTGGAGATTGAGAAGAAAATGAAAGAACAGGAGGATAAACTAATAAAACTTTCTCAAAATTTTGATCCACTTACTACATCCATAATAAATCAAGAATGTCAAATGATTGTAGTTTTGAATGAAATTAAGAAGCTTGAAAAAGAAAAGAAAAATAGAATCAGTAGGTTGAGTGAGCTCAGAGGGATAATTGTCCCTAAGTTAGAGGCCATGCATGAGGCCATAAAAGAAGCTCAAATCACAGCCCAGACCAATGATCCAACAAATCTAAAAAGGGCAGATGCATTTGCATTCCTGTTGAGCGGTCATATATCAATTTTGGACAGAATGAAGCAAAGTTGGGCTACAGAATTCATTCAATTGAAAACAACTTTTACAGATATCCTTCAGTTTATGTAAAGTATAGCATGTATAAATACTTATGCGCCTAAGTATAGAAGTGTCTTTGAGAAAAAAATTTTGTGTGGACCCCACCCTTTGCCATTGATGTCAAAGGGGGAGTGAAGAGCAGTGAAAAATGAGGAATCCAACTAAGGGGGAGCTCTAAAAAATGTATAAAAAAAAATAGAGCATCAGCCAAGGGGGAGCATAGTGTAAACACTTAGTCATTTTTCACTAAGTGTTGCCATCAATGCCAAAGGGGGAGATTGTTGGCAAGAGACACTATATGGATTCATGATTGTTGTCATTGATGGCAACAAAGTTCATCCCACACATCCGCAGGACATGGTGTGTCTATACCGGAAGTCAGAGTGAAGAATGTTGTGGTCCGGTAAACAAGAACAGAACATGTGGTGAGGTCTGACAGTCAGGTCCGGATCTCTCAGAGGAAGTATCTTGGTGAAGTGCAGATTTGGGGAAGTCAAGAGGACTACCTTGAGTAATAGATTCCAAGGATTTAGCCTCCGGTGATAAATGAAGAAAAAGATATGAATACTTGAGTATCGGGTTCCTGATTGGCAGTGAGGATAGAGGAAGAACCGACTGGCAGAACATCAGACATTATTTCAGATGTGTTACTGATGTTGGTAAAGGTTATGAAGGCATAAATTATGATTGACCGACATGATTGATTACTTCTACAAGTATATCCTTGATCTGCATTACTTGGTAAGCAAGGATTCAGCCGACAAATCAAAGTTTGGAGAAAATATTGACTATTCCAGGTGCCGACTAGAAAGGTGATGAAATCACTTGTGTGGATATATATACAAGATGGATTTAGTTATGAGAGGTGTCGAAGTTGTTGGTGATGTGTGAACAAAAGTAGTAGAGCCGAATAAAAGTAAAAAGGAAGGTCCAGTATGTGAAAGGAGAGCAGCACAAAAGAAGAGGAAAGATGAAGTGCAACAGATCAGTGTACAGAGCCTAACCGGAACTAAACTCCAGCATATGTTGATGCTCCTTATCAGTTCAATTATTGTATTACACTCTTTATAAATTGTAGACAGTGTGTCTCTTGTAGGCAGTGTGCCTCTTGTGAGCAGTGTGCTCGGGCAGTGAGCCCTAATTGGCAAGTGCCATTTTGTATTTCCATTCTTCTAACAGAGAATACAATCTTGGGTTAATCACCCCGTGGTTTTTTCCCTTAACAGGGTTTCCACATCAAAAATATTGTGTCATGTGTATTTCCATTTCATGGTTATGTTTGCTTAATTAAATTAATGTTGCATTAAAGTTTAATAATTAGGATAACTGATTCACCCCCCCTCTCAGTTATCAACATACACTACTCTCCTGCAACTCCACTTCTTTCACTTCTACAACCTGTAACTTGCAATCATAGAAAAGTGGTTGGGGGTTGTGGTGTTTAGACCCCGAAGAGACATTCAAGTCTTTCAAACACCATTGTCAGATAAAGAATGCGTATTCCTGTGGGATAGAGGCAAAATCAAAATGATAATGATAGAAAACACAATTGATATCACCTTATAGTGTAGATCTCATGGAAGGAAGATGCTCTTCATGCCATGAGAAGATGGATGCCAAATCTGTAAATTCAAACACAAGAACAACACAAATTCTCCTCTGCCACACAATGAATGCCTTGAATCACCTTAGCATAAGTGTGTTAATCAAAATATCCATCTAGTTTCTAAATGAATCACTAATCATGCTTATATATGCAACTACAAACATTCCCGCTAAGAATTTTGTAATTCAAACTTACCGTGTCGGCATAGGACCTAAATAATAGTCACAAACTAACACTTTGAAATTGGTCCCAACCTAAAATAGGGTAGGACTAGGGCATAGGTGCCCAAGTCCTCCCCACCATTTTAGGTAGGATTTATGTTAAGTTCATCCCCTAAGTCCCAATTGCCATGAAACTTCAAGGTTTTCTCATCGAGAGTCATCAAAATCATGCAAGATGCTCTAAATGCATTCTAAAGGACCCGGGAGCTAAACATTAAGAGGAAAAAGCCCCCAAGGTTACTTTTTTTGACATAACATGTATATACATTATGATTATTGTGTTTGCATAAATATCTCTCATAGGGTTATGAGGAAGTTGTCTATATGGTTGTAAATTTCTGACATGTGGTATTAGAGCTTTGTTGCTTGGTTGTGGGAGGAAATATCCCTAGTTTTATAACCCTTGTTATGAGTGGATTTTGTGTATAGTTGAATCCATGACTTTTAGATCGAGAATGAAGGCATTTTCAAGGTTACAGGTCTTTGTTTTATAGATTTGGGCTTTTGGGGTTTTGTAGATTTGTGGATATTTTTTGTAGATCTGGGTTTATGAATCTGAGTTGGAAAAGAAAGGGTTTTTTGGATGTGTTCTTGGTGAGGGTTTTGAGGAGGAATTTTCAGATGATCTCCTAGGCAAAATGGACCTCGCCATTGGAACCAAGAGGTCTAAGAGAAGAAGATTGATATAAAATTTGACCTGTTTTGGCCACTATGAAAAAAAAGAAAATTTTGTTGTGCCTCCCAGCCCTAGTTGTACGACAGTACGAATGGGAAGGTGTTTGCAGGAAAAAAAATTTAAAATTAAAAAAATTGCAAGATTTAAATTAAAAATTTCTTTCTCAAAGTTTAAAAATTAAAAAATAAATGGGGTAGGGGGTCTGCAGACCCCCGTACCTTATCCTGACAGGTGTAGTTCATTCGACACAAACCATTTGGCCTGGTAGGGTCTTGTCAACCCCAGTTGGCCAGTGGCACTATGGGCTGGTAGGTGCTGACTAGCGGGATCAAGGCCCCCGATTCGGCAGCCTGGCTAGTCGGCCTGCTAGGTCCGCCGCCCAGCCCTTGTGAGCTTAAAAATTTTAAAAATTAAAAAATAAACCACGTATAAATGATTTTTTAGGTCAACCACTAGGGCACCTCTAACATGCCACCACTATCGATGGGTCACTAGTGGGCTCCTGAGCCACCATAGGGCCACCAGGGTTAGTTTTATAGTCTAATTGGGAAACTTTTTTCTAGGGGGCATTACTTTTTCCCACAAAGTCAAAAATTCAACTTCTTATAGCTAGCGAAAAGCTCCTTCTGCATACTAGGTTGTGGTATTATAATTTTTCAATATTTTTCTATTTTAATTAGAATTTTCCAGTTGGAAGCTAGATTTATGTTTTAAGCTTGGATGAGGCATAACTTGTGCATACGGTGTCTAATTTTAAACTTCTTATAGGTGTTGGAAAGGTATTTTTGAGAACTATGTAGTGGACTAAGTTTGAAGATGTTGTTTTGAACTTTTTTTAGTTTAATTTAAGTTTGATCTGTTATTTAGTTCCTTTGACTTTGGTAATTTTTGAGTTGATGGAAAATTAAATCAAGAGGTGATTTGGTGTTTGAGTCATTAAAAACTTATAGGTTTATCTCTGATTATCCTTGGTTGGCAGCATTATGAATGTTTGGTTGAATTTGCATGTTGCATTGTGTGATCTATAAGTTGTTCAGTGTTATAGGTGGTCTATACTTACAAGTTGCATATATAACTTGGATGTGGGTTGTCTATGCCCATAAATACTTCAATGTTGATATAGATTCTAATTTGCGACTTAGCTTAGTCACATGTTTCATTGGTTTGATTGTCATTATTAGGTGGAGAGATGGTGTTACCTAATACAGTCATAATATGGGACCTAGACTTGTTGACTATATGGTATAGTTGTGCGAGACTTTATGGGAGTTTGATGCTAGTACATTGGGTGGTGATAATGGTGCCGTGGAGGTTCCTTGTATGGTTGGGATTTTGGCATGACATGATTGTTATGCAAGTGCAATTTTGGTGGTGTTGGATTGATTTAGGTTTACAAGGGGTGATTTATCTTCTTGGTTTGGAGATCATGTGGTTTACTCGACCTTTTGGGAGCTATTGATGTTACAGTGGGGTATGTGCATGGAAATTGGGGACCAAAAGGGGGTCAAAAGTGGTCACTTTTTTTTGAAATCAGTAAAATCTGATCTTGGACAAGAAATTGAAGATATCCACGCTCAAAATTAGAAGACATGATAAGAACAAGATTTGTAGTTCTTAGAATCTAGTTTCTAAACTACTATTTTTTTCAAAATATGGAGGAGATTAAGAGGTCCAAATAGGAGGAGCACACAAAGTGTTCCTGATTTTCTTAGAAAAATATAACATAGCACCTGGTGTGCTCCCTAAAATGTTGATTTTTTTAAGTATTTCAAAAATTCACTTCGGTGGAAAATTATCTAACATCACGTAGTTTATGCCTCATTTTTTTAATAATTTTTAAATGAATATATAATTTTTTATAAATTTTCAAAGTTGACACATCTTGAAAATTAGAAATTTGAGCATGCTCCCCCCTAAAGTTTTTGAAAAATAATCAAAAATTATTTTTTTTCAATGTGTATAGAAAGAGTCTAGAATCTAAAAATGTATATTTTTTCAAAATTTTGATAAATGAGTAAAAAATGACAGGTCGTAAATACTAGACATAGGTTTTTTGAAAAAAAAGGAACACATAAGCAAAAGAAATTCAAGATGGAAATCTTAATGTTATCAGATTTTAAAAAAATACATGATTAGAAATCTAATAAAAAATTTAAAGTTATCTTGACATTTTTTCATATTGACATTGAAATACGTGTAAACCTGAGGGGGAACACACTCGAAAGTTGGTTGATTTTCTAAGTTTTGTTGAAAACACATCCTTGACCTCCAAAACATACATCCAACCCTTGGGATTGGAATTTCCCAAAGCAAGACAAAATGCACTCACATTTTCCTTTCTCTCTTTATTCTTATCTCTCTATCTCCTCTCTCCTCCATCTCTCCCTCCCCCCCTCTCTAACCCTATCTCTCTATCTCCCCTCTCCTCCATCTCTCCCTCTCTCTTCCCCCTCTCTTTATATTTCTCAATCTCCTGCTCTCTCCCCCTATCTTTTTCCCCCTCTCTATCTCTACCTCTCTATCCATATCTCTCTCTCTTCCCTCCCCCATCTCTCCCCCTCTCTCTATCTCTCCCTCTTTATCTATATCTGTATCTCCCCTCTCCCCCATCTTTGTCTCTCTCTTCTCCCTCTCTCTATCTCTTCCTCTTTACCCCTATCACTCTATCTCCCTTCTCCTCCATCTCTCTCCCTCTCTTTTCCTCCTCTCTCTATCTCTTCCTCTTTATCCATATCACTATATATCTCCCCTATCCCCTCTCTCTCTCTCTCTCTTTATTTCTCTATGTCCCCTCTCCCCCATCCCTCCCTCTCTATCACTATTTATCTATGCCCCCTCTCCCCTATTTCACTAAATTGGATTGGTTATTCCCTTCTTGCCATTGATATTTAGGTGGAACTATTGAAGATATGAAGACCATTTCTGATGCCACTCTTGCTATAGGTAGAGTGACTTGTTGTTTATGTGGATCATAGTTTCCTTACTAAAGATATAATGCTTCCAATGCTTACATGATTGAACAATAGCATAAAGCTCACTATCATATGTTGGGTAGTTTTCTACTAATGTAGTGAATGATTCACTATGGTATGTAATTGGATGGCCATGTTAAGTGATAATTACTCCAAGTGCATATTCTAATGCACCAATCTTGATCTTGAATGGTCATTGAAGATCTAGTAGTAAAAGGATTGGTACATATAGCATAATATGCATTTGAAGTTTTTAAGTGCTTTCCATTATCCTACTATCTAGATGAACCTTGCTTTGGTGCCACCTCTTGCAACCTAGTTTAATGGTCAAGTCACATGGGAAAAACGAAAAGTTTGCCAATTTGAAGAATCTATGCAACTCTATGACATAATTCAAGTATTACCAATCTTGGATGAATTGAATCTTGGTTAAGTCCACATGCACTCCTCATTTGTCTATAATGTATCTAAGATACCATATCTTCTTCTTAGAAAATGAACATTTCTCCATGTTTGCATACAACTTGTATTTCTACAAGTTGTCAAGTACTTGCCCAATATGGTGTAGGTGTTTATCCCAAGTCTTTCTAAATATTATGGAGAGGGAGATGGAGAGGGAGATGGAAAGGGAGGGAGGGGGAAATAGAAAGAGATGGAGATAGAGATATGGAGAGGGAGAGGGAGAGGGAGTAGGATAAGATAGACAAAGGGATAGATAGATGGAGAGAGAGAGAGAGAGGAGAGATAGGGAGATAGAGAGTGAGGGAGAGATAGAGATAGAGATAGAGAGTGAGGGAGAGATAGAGATAGAGAGGGAAATATATAGAGGTAGAGAGGGATAGATTAAGAGATATGGATGAAGGGATAGATAGAGTGAGGGAAAGAGATGAAGAGATGTCCAAAGAGATAAGGAGATAGATTGAGAGGTAGAGGGATGGGGAGAGATATAGAGAGGGAGAGAGATAAAAATGCTAGAGATAGGAAGGGAGAGAGATAGGGAGAAAAAGGGAGAGAGATATTGAGAGGTAGAGGAATGGGTGAGAGATAGGGAGAGATATTGAGAGGTAGCTCAGGATGGGGAGAGAGATAGAGAGGGAGAGATAAAAAATGCTTGAAAAAACACGAAAAAGTTATAACGCAAGTGCATTATAACATGCTCATGTTTTAAACTAGTTAAAAATGTGCTCCAACAACCAGCAAAAATGCATATCACGTGATTCTTGGCCCACATGCTCTATTTTATTCTCTGTTTTACACTTTTTCGGACACATAAAAAGATTTTCGATACTTTTGAGGTTCTCCAATGATTGGTTGACAAAATTGGATCATTTTTTGTTCTTGTTTCGATTCAAAAGATTCCAATTGCATGTTTTTAATTTAAATTTGATATTGGAAATCATTTTCTCATGTTTTGAGGAATTAA
Source organism: Cunninghamia lanceolata (assembly GCA_027924645.1). NCBI lineage: Eukaryota > Viridiplantae > Streptophyta > Pinopsida > Cupressales > Cupressaceae > Cunninghamia > Cunninghamia lanceolata. Next base: position 14,336,428 of record BSBN01000476.1, on the reverse strand, counting down.
CTAGTTTTTTTGTCTTACATTAACAAAATACATACTAATTGTACATGTTTTGTCTTTTATTTGACATTTCAAACACAAAACAAATATTGGCATGACAAATGCAAACTTGTATCAATACAAACTGAGGAAGCATGTACATTGTCCCATCAACAATTTTAAGAACCTTTCAACTTCACCATTAGACCAAAGACCCTTTGACAAAACTAAAATTAAAAGCAAATCAAATAAATAAAATAAAAGACCTACAATTACATATTACTTTAGTCCCATTTATAAATTTTTTTTCTATTACAAAACAAAATCTATTGTTACAATATTTCAAAAACAAATACTAACCACTAAGTGACATTGACATTGTGTTACATTTAACCCACAATCAAAATGATTTATCGTCTCATTTACTAAATAAATGACCATGCGTTTTATTTGTCGCATTATTTTTACGTCATTTTCAAAAAAATAGTAAATTCCAAAGAGGCCTGCGTGACGTGTTGGAAACGGTTTATATCGTGCGGGAAACCGCATAGAACTCATTGGTTTTTCCATCGGTCAAGTCAATGGCTTATCACGACCCCAAATTCTCCATATCACATTATCTCAACCCCGCTGATTGTGGAATAATAGCAGGAGCTGAATTCTTACACGCCCAATATAATCTTACCAGGGAATTTGCTCCATAGTGAAGCTCTTAATGGCTATGGTGATGGAAACAAGAGTCATAATAATAACAATTCTGTGGAGCGTCTATGCAATATATCGGTGCTTGGCAGATGTGGGCACAGCTACATCTTACTCTCCTCCTTATGTTCGTAAGCAATATACTTCCCCATTCTCTTTAGAATCAATGGATTTATTTTGCACTGTATTCTTTAAAAACACATCAGATGATGATGTTTAAAAAAAAAAACTGTGGCAGCCTCAGAATGTTATGGAAATGATCAAAAGCAGTTTCCAGCAGGAAATCTGTTTGCAGCAGCAAGTGATGCAATCTGGGACAATGGGGCAGCATGTGGGAGGCAGTACAGTGTCAGATGTCTGAGTGGAACAAATCAAATGTCACAAAATCCATGTTTAAACAACACTGATTCCATTGTCGTCAAGATAGTCGACTACTGCTCTGCCGACTGCAGTGGAACACTGGAACTTTCTGCTGATGCCTTCAAGGATATTGCTAATTCCACTGCACCCACAATCAATATTGAATATGATCAGTAAGTTTTTCAATTTATTATTACCCTACTTTTAAAAAAAAATTGAGTGCCAAAGTTATTGGAGAATCACTAGCATTACGTGAATCTCTGACCCCACAATTTTTTAAGCCAAATCTGCTTGTAATAGAGACACGGTCCTTAGGCTAATTGATTTTTAGAATTAATCATGTTCAATGTAATTTTATTGAGTTCGACTGTGATGTATTTTATTGCAGAGTATAACAGCATGAACCTGAATTCCAGGAGTCTTCTGAAACCATTTTTTAAGAGTTACTTTAGTTGTAGCATTTAAACTCAAGGTCGCCCCGTAAAAAGAGAGATTGTATAAGCATCAAATCTATTTTATATTATGTATCACAGAACTTCTGTGAAATTAATATGAAAATATTACCCAGTTTAATGTTCAAAGATATATTTTGGCTGGAATAAAAGTGGGATAATTATTTATCCTTTTTTTGGTAGAGATTGTTGAAAATGAGGTGTCTCAACCTTGCTGCACATTTCCCGTTATAATTATTTTTATTTAATATTTTCCTACAGTTGTTACGCATTGTCGGTGCTTTGAAAATTGGTGGTTTTTTTTGTGTCAAAAGATGCCCACATGATAGTATATTGTGGAAGGCCTATTTTTAGGCATATTATGACAAATTCTATGACATCTGTAAGGGTCAAAAATAGGGGATTTCATTTTGGACGTGAGAGCTTATTTTGGGACTGGAATCTTGGCTGAGAAGCCTCGCACATGGTTTTGTAAAACCATAGGTGGTTTCTTGTATAGCTAGAAGTTTATAAATTGGAGGTTTGAGGAGTTGTTTGCATAGTGTGAGTTTGTAGGTATTGTTATGCTGTCGAAATGCTACCGGAATTTTTCCAAAGTTGTTTACTGGTGATACTCCTGTAATAAACTTGTTTTGCAAGTGTATGTAATCTTGATATTGGAGTTGGAATACATTGAGCAGGCTTTTGGAGTGTGGGGTTTTTCACCCGAAAGGGTTTTCTCCACGTATATCTGGTGTTTTGTGTTTTATTGTTTATTTCATGTTTTGAATGTGTTGCTGAAATCTCTATAGCTGTTAGATTATATTTAAAGTTTTGCATATTGTCTCTCCTCAAGATTGGCGTAGGAAGTTGTTTCCGCTACTTTAACTTCCTTACAGAGATAAGGTGTATAATTGCTATTGACTGTTTGACCATTGAGGAGAGTGATATTTAGGTAGAGTCATATGATTGTATCTCATAATATGAGCATCAGATTGATTTTCAGATTTTAATATAGGATGAATTGTATTTGTATTGTTTATCATGTATCAAGGAAAGTAATACTTCCATTGATTTTTCCTTTGTTGATAACATTAAGAGTAAGAAACTAGTTTGACTTAGCAATATAACCATATTTTATGTTTTTTCTTTCTTTTCTTTTTTCTTTTATGTCTCCATGCTCCTAGTTAGCAAGTGGATTTATGACACAAAGGTACTTTTAGTGGTGCATGTTGACACAAACAATTTTCAACATGTTGTGTTGTTCATGTCACCTCTTCCTTGTGCTTGATGACATTTCTATTTGGACTTTTTTTTCTTATATGATCCCACTTTTGTATAGACCTTGAGCATCCTTACATTTTGACCTTGTGTTTTGGTGCTTTTCACACTCACCTTCTATCTTTGTTTTCATTGCTTATTTTCCTCACATGCCTTTACTTCCATATCCTTTACCCTTTTCTCAGATTGCTTCTTATTTTTCATCCCATGATTATTCCCATGCTTGCTCCTTAGCCTTAAATGATCATTGCTTATTTCTGCATATTGCCATATCATGCTTGCTAGAGCTTATACATTAATCTCACATTGTCGTATCATGGTAGAGCTTTATATATATATATATATATATATATATATATATATATATATATATATATATATATATATATATATATATATATAAGTCCCTAAATTCACTTGTTCATTTATATTGCCATATCATTTTGAACTAGAGCTTTACACTTTGATCCTATATTGACATATTCTACTTCTATTGTAATTTATACTTTGAGAAAGCTTCATGATTTCCTGATTGACACATCAGATATACTCTACTACATCCTTACATCAATAGGCATCATATTTGAACCCCCTTACATATTTTACTTTCACTAACATATCCTACACTTGGGGGATAGAATCCCTTTCCCTTCATGCCTTATATATTCCCATTTCCACATATTTTACATTTGGTTGCCATCATACCTTCCCTTTGTAAGAGACAATGTGACTTAGCAAGCTAGGATCCCTACAATCAAGACAACCTTCTACACAAAGATAACAAAGAAGATGTTAAAATAATGAAGCAAGATTCTATACAACAAAGTGTATGAAACTGTATGAAATACAATGAGAAATAGCCTTGCTTATAAAGGCAAGGATAACAACCAAGCAGTTGTAGTCATGTGACAAGTGTCACATTCCTATCACATGTGACAACTAGAGGATAAGATGCCAACTAGAGTACATGTGTAGGATAAGACAACTCACTACAATTATCAACACCTAGAAACAACTAGTGACATCTAGAAGACTCACTAAGTCAACATAACATGTGAATTATGTGTGATATGTGAATATTATTTAACTAATAAATAGTTAAATAATATGAATTATCCACACAAGGGTAAACTAGTTAAGTGATAACCATGTTCACACCAACACCCCCCCTTAAGTGCAATTTAGGGAGTAGCTAACTAAAACAAAAATATAATGATGGATGGGTCTCAGCTACTAGCCATGTTAGGTACCCATGTACAGCAAATCTTAAGTGGAGAAAAGGAGGAAATCTCATGGGACAAAACTCCTCTCCAAAAGTGAGAATGTAGAAAACAAATGAAAGATGCAATGGAAGGATTGAAGACCCCCCAAGAACTACATCCAGCACATATGTACAATCAATTACCACCCCCCCCCCCATAGGAGAGCAAGTGTGAGACTATAGATCCCTCCTACAATGAAGTAGCTCCTATGCCGATGGTGAATGTCTGAAGAAGAATGCTGAAGAGAATCTAAAGCCTGCAAACAACATTCTTCCCCTTAGGAAGAAACAAATCCAAAGGCTAATGTTGAAGAAACTCCATTTCAAGGTATGAGGGAAAAAGCCTCATAATGTATGATGTCTCTGAAAACTGCTCAAGTGTCCATATGTCACAAACAAAAGATGTCACATAATCAAGTGTTGCATGCCTAATCAAAGAATGTGACAATCCAAGACAAGATGAAAATTCAAGATCATCAATCTCCAAAGACAAAGAATCCTCTGAATGGTGCTCATGATACTCCAACTCAGTGCCAAACTGTGACAAGTGAAGAGAAGAAGAAGGTGCCCACTCATATGAAGTAGAAGAATCAACTCCTTCAAAGAGGAGATGAATGTCATCAATGATGTCCTCCAAGTCATCAAGATATGACTCACAAAACAAGTCTGAAATACCTGTCAAGTACTCATCCCATAAACCTATATTTGGAAGACAAAGAATGCCAATCTCTATAGAAGCAGGAGGAGGAGGAAGCTCAAAACTAGTCCCAGGAACCGAAGTAGATGCAAGAACACCAAGTTTCAAGTGACTAAACTTCTCCTTACAACATGATTCACACTTGATGCATGAGTCTGAATATCAATCAATAGATCTACATCATCATTAGAAACAAAATGGGAGAAAATATACAAGCGAGATGCATGATCAGCCATCCCAACAACAATGATATCTCTATTCTCTAAGTCCTGAATGATCACAGAATCATGAGTGAACTCAACTGTCTTCTCTGTACCATAATGAGTAATCTGGTAGATGGAAAGGAGATTGGTTGTCAATGAAGGTACACACAACACATTGTTGAACGTACACTCACCAACATCAATAGTTCCTTGTCTAATTGCATGCATGTATGTATTGTTACCCATCAAAATAGGTGGCGAAGTACATGACTAAAATGAAGAGAGCATCCCTTGTGAAGATGCTATATGATGAGAAGCTCCAAAATCAAGAAGCCATCTCTCTGACTGAATAATTGTTGAAGCAAAGAGTGCCTATCCTTTTCCTTTGTATGACCCATTAGAAATGCCTATTGTCCCTGTAGATGATGATGGTGGCAAAGAAGAAGAATTGGGTAAAACTGATGTTGATGAAGAATACTCAATGTTATGTTTTTGAAGAAGTTGTGACATCTCATCAAATTTTTTCTCATAACATTTAGTCTCATCATAACCCAATTTCTTACAATAAGAAAACTTTAGCTTCTTTTGCTTACTAGACTCCTCTTTGGAAGAAGAGTTGGGAGTTTTCTTTGATTCTTTCTCTTTCTCATTAGACTTTGAATCCTTTTATTTTTTTTCCCTTATTATGTGAAGCCTTAGGATCTTTTGTGCTTTGTGTTGCAACTAGAGCCTGTTTTCTAGGAGACTTCAATGTGCCCATGTGTAGTAGTTTGGCTTGTTCTCTTGTGAGTTGTCTAGCAAACTCCTCAAGTGAAGGCATAGTAAACTTACTACTAAAAGAATCCATTGTAGCATAAAAGGTAGAAACATAAACTAAATATGTAGGACCCAATTTTGCAAGAATAGATATAATCAATTGTTCATCTTCTTTCTCAAGACCACACTGTTTGAGTTGCACTTGAGAGACTTAAACTTGGTGAAGAAATCTTCAATTTGATCAAAATCTTGAGGACTAAGTGCAATTAGCTCATTCTCCAATTTGAACCTTCTTATTTTATCTTGCTTACCAAAGAGATTGTCTAATGTTGTCCATATTTCATTTGGTGTTGTACAAGACTCAACATGAAATCTAAGATCTAGAGAAATAGAAAGACAAAGTGTGCCATAAGCCTCATCTCTTCTATCTAACCATTTTCTTCTCTCAATAGCAGCTGTGGGTTCAAGATCTGTGCCTAAAGTTATTTTATGTAACTTTTGTTTTTACAATACATAGTCCATGTTTTCTTCCATTCATAATAATTATATGGAGTTAAAAGTGGAATTTGAGGTACATCCATGATGAAAAAGAAAGACAACACGACCAACAACACCCTTTTACTATGTAAGAGAGCCCCCCAATTTGTTGTGGCACTTTGTACTTAATGTGATTTATAATTGTCCTCAAAGGACCACAATTGGGAAAACAACAAAATCTCTTAAAAAAGAGATCTGAGTGAGATTACAATCACTCACAATGATGTATTACAACAAACAAATCTTCTTAAAACAAATTTCACCTCCTCAAGTTTTAAAATGCCCAAGTTATCACTCAAATGTCAAAAAACTGACAAATTGAATAAAATAAACCTGGAGTTGAATCTAAGAAGAGTACATGGATGGCTTGAAAGATCTCTTGAATACCTTTCCAATGCCACAAGAATTGAGAAAATCAGAGTTCATGGCAGAAAGTTATGAGCTTGGGAGCCAAAAAAAGATTTATCTTCAACCTACAATAAATGCTGTCAAACAGAAAAATTTATGAAAATGACTGATACCACTGCAAAGTACTCTTTGTCATCTTTCCAAAGATATCTTGTTTCCCTAATTTTGATACATCAAGGAAAAACGTTGTGCAAAAAAGAAAAAAAACCCTACTTTAGGACTTTGAGGAGCAAAACATGGCCCCTAGTGCAATATTCTCTGTCCCTGACGGAATATGCCTCCTTTCGCAAAACCACTATCAGAAAACAAAAAACATCCTGTGAGGAAAAAATTGCCAGTTTGAGTCAGAAAACCACCTGAATGGGAAAAAATAGCTAGTTTAAGGAAAAAAACGCCTTTTGGAGAACCACTTTGGCTGCTAGTCAATGGTGAAAACCACTCTGATACCATGTAAGAGTCAATGTGACTCAGCAAGCTAGGATCCCTACAATCAAGACAACCTTCCACACAAAGATAACATAGAATATGCTAAAACAATGGAGCAAAATTCTATACAACATAGTGTATGAAACTGTATGAAATACAATGAGAGATAGCCTTGCTTATAAAGACAAGGATGACAACCAAGGAGTTGTAGTCATGTGACAAGTGTCACATTCTTATCACATGTGACAACTAGAAGATAAGATGCCAACTAGAGTACATGTGTAGGATAAGACAACTCACTACAATTATCAACAACTAGAAACTGTCAGCATAACATATTATATTATTTCATTGTTTCTATACGTAACTACATCTGTTACGTCGGTTTCTGCAGTTATGGAATAACTGCAAACTGTTGTGTTAGTTTCATTAACTACCACACAGTATTTATAGACGTTTTGTATCTGCATTCAACATCGAATACAGTATCCCTTTCTTCTACCTATCCATTAAATGGTATCAGAGCGGGGAGGGCTAGAAATGAAGTCTTGAAGGAAAGAACGCTGCTGTTGCCGTTGAAGGAAAGAACGCTACTGTTGCTATTGAGGAAAGATAACGCTGCTATTGGAAGAGCATTCATTAAGTGAAAGAAAGATAACGCTACTGTTGGAAGAGCATTCATTGAGTGAAAGCGCCACTTCCACCTGTAGATCAATACCGAAGGAGGTGTCTGGACTAAATTTTCTTCCTCCATCCATAAGGCTCTTGAAGTCTGAGTTGGCGTGTAGAGGAAGACATAGTCTGAGAAAACTGAATGTCCACCGCACCTGATGCTAGTAGTGTGGCTAGTAATCATGCGAATGATCCACCTTGAGGCGGACGTACTGTTTCAGAAAGCTCAGGCTTCTACTTTGCATTTCTAGATGCCCTGCGAAACACTGGTAATCTCCAATTTGATGAATTGTTTAGGCAAAGATTGCTAGATTACTTTCTATTTGATGTACAATGTCAAGCAAGGAAGATTAGAGCAAAACTAGACGAGGTTTATGATGCTGATGACGAAGATGAGGTAGAACGCACACCAAAGCGTCCCCGTCTCACAGCATAGGCCTATCGTGCTCATCTCCGTGCCACTATTTCCTCTTCAAAGTGAATGTACTATCAAATAAAATAATAATAAATTTGTTATTTGGATTATTTTGTTTTTTGAAAAATGTCTGCCCCAAAATTGCTTCTTTCCGATGCTCAACTTTTAAAAGGGCCAAATTATGCCGCATGGAAGACAAAGATGCGGACTATTCTTATTTTTGAGGATCTATGGGGAATTGTCAATGGTGACATAACCAGACCAACAGACCCAGATGAAAGGTAGAAGTTTGACAAGGCCGATGCCAAAGCATTGATGTTGATAACACTCGGCATCACCGATGAAGTTCAACCTCACATTCGGGATGCAGCAACATCAAAGGCGGCATAGGATTCTCTCTCCACAATCTACCAAGCGAAGAACTAGACGAAGATCCTCCATCTACAGTCCAAGCTACATACACTCAGTATGCATGCTGGCGAGAAAGTTGAGGAATTCTTACGGTGGGTATCTTAACTACGAGCTGAGCTTGTTGCACTTGGAGAAAAGGTGGAGGACAAACTACTTGTCCCAATTACGTTGTGAGCACTACCATCTCAGTTCAAAATCTTTGTCACCACGCTGAACATCACCAAGCAAACTGTGTCATTTGATGAATTGGTGAATCTGTTGCAGCAAGAAGAAGCCATTCAATCTATTTAAGGTGAACTAGAAGATAAGGCCCTGATCTCCAGACAATCAAAAGGTCAGAAGTTTCGTGGAAAGTAGCCATAGAAACAACAAGAACATCAACAGTCGAAGCCTCCAAAGGCAAACTGATGGTGTCATATATGCAACAAGAACAATCATGACACTATCGACTGTTGGTACAATGCCTTAACAAAAGGCAATTCAAGTAAAGAAGGCTTTTCTGGTTACAGTGATACTCATCCATCCAAACATCGTCATCATCGTAGAAGGCACAAAGGCAATGTAGCAGCCCAACAAGAGGATGCATCAGAAGATGATGAACTAGAAACAACCAACTGCGGCACTCATCACAATCTAGTCCTTGTCTCCCAAACCTCACAGCCCACGAGGGATATTTGGTTGATTGACTCGGGTGCCAGCGAGCATATGACAGGCAATCGTGAGCTGTTCGATGCACTAACAGAACAACCTACTGGAGATAGAGTTTGAATTGCTGACAATAAGGAGTATGTTGCAGAGGGTATAGGCAAGGTCATCATTCCTCTTGGGACAAGCCATTGTACCCTCACCAAGGTGCTGTATGTTCCTGGTTTGACAACAAACCTACTCTCTGTCAGTTAGCTTCTGAACCACAAACTGAAAGTTGAGTTCCAGGTGAAGGATGGGGTCAAGACCTGTCTAATCTCAAGAGAAGGTATGATACTTGCTAGAGCATTTATGAAGGATAGACTGTTTGCATTAGATGTTGTCTCCTCCCCTACAGTAGCTCTATCAGCCTCAACAATAGAATCTACGGGACTCTGGCACTATCGCTATGGGCACCTTTCAGTCAGCTCCTTGCATCAGCTCAGCTCCAAACAAATGGTAAGAGGTCTTCCTCCAATTTTAAATTCATTGCCTATATGTCCTAGCTGCCTTGTAGGTAAACAACACCGGGATCCGTTCGAGGCTAGTAGCTTCCATGCTACACATCGCCTTGAGTTGGTACATACCAATCTATGCGGACCCATGCCTGCTTCATTTTCAGGCCATAAGTACTTCCAGTTGTTCGTGGATGACTTCTCTCGAAAGACCTGGGTGTATTTTCTCAAGAAGAAAGATGAAGCCTTTGCCAACTTTCAGGACTTTCACAAGCAAGTTGTCAAAGAAGCCGGCCAGTCTCTTCTTGTCCTCCGCTCAGATCGAGGGGGGAAATTCACCTCCAAGGAGTTTGTGGTATACCTGAAGCATCATGGCATCAAGCAACACCTCACTGCTCCCTATACACCCCAACAGAATGGAGTTGCAGAATGTCGCAATCGGACTGTCATGGAGATGGCTCGATGCATGCTTTCCATAGCCAAGTTGGAGGAAAGATTTTGGGCAGAAGCAGTATGGACAGCTGTATACCTCATCAATAGGGCACCAACAAAGATTGTGCAACACAAGACACCAAAAGAGGTATGGACTGGACAAAAGCCTTCAATTTCTCATCTAAGGGTGTTTGGTTGCACTACATACATGCATGTTCCTGCCAATAGGAGAAAGAAGACTAATCCTAAGACACTTCAGTGCATATTGTTGGGATATAGTATTACATCAAAAGTTTATCATCTCATAGATCCTGAGACAATGAAGATACATGAGAGTCGAGATGTGGTATGTGATGAATCGTCATTCGATTCCTTATCACAGAAAGAAGAGCAACAGCCTCCTACTTCTCATAAATTGCTCTCACAATCAGATGATGAGCATATGGATGACTCTCACAGAGACAGTGAACTACAAGGAGAGTTGTATGTTGATCTGGGCCCTCTAGAAAACATTACACACCACCAGCAGCACAGTCAACCTCCAAAGTGGGTCCAAAGTACAATCAGGGACTCTAACCTGCACACTCTTCCAGACACTTCGTCAGGAGTTAGAACCAGGAGTCAGACAAGAAATGAAGTGAATCTTGCGCTCATGAGTATTGTTGTTGACAGCACTGAACCTGACACAGTTCGAGAGGCATTAAGCCAACCTCAGTGGAAGAAGGCTATGGATACAGAGTATGATTCTCTGATGCAAAATCATTCTTGGGAACTTGTCAATCTACCTGAAGGGAAGAAACCCATTGGCTGCAAATGGATCTTCAAAACAAAGTACAAGGCAGATGGATCTATCGACAAGTACAAAGCATGACTTGTAGCAAAGGGATATGCTCAACAGGAAGGCATTGATTATGAAGAGACCTTTGCACCCACTATGAAGATCAAAACTATCAGAATGGTCTGTGCAATGGCAGCGCAGAAGGGATGGAAGCTTCAGCAGATGGATGTCAAGAGTGCTTTCTTAAACGGTGATCTCAAAGAAGAAGTGTACATGACCCAGCCAGAAGGGTTTGTTGATGAACATCATCCACACAAGGTATGTCGTCTTATCAAATCTCTTTATGGCCTTAAGCAAGCTCCTAGGGCATGGTACATCAAGATTGATGGTCACCTATTGCAGCATGGATTCACCCGTAGCCCTTCAGATCCTAATTTGTATATTAAGAAGGTAGGCACAGAGATTTTCATTCTGGTTTTGTATGTGGATGATCTTATTCTCACTGGCAGCTCAGACAGTCTCATTGATGATGTCAAGACTGATCTAAAGAACTCCTTCGACATGATAGATTTGGGGCTACTTCATTATTGTCTTGGCTTGGAGATATGGCAGAAAAAGAACCACATATTCATCTCCCAAATGAAATATGCCAAGACACTCCTGGAAAAGTATGGAATGGTCAACTGTAAGCCTATGTCCACTCCAATGGAGAAAGGTTTGCAACTATCTCGTTTCCAGGATTCACCTCAAGTAGATGTCACTCTCTACAGGCAGCTAGTTGGGAGCCTTATCTACTTGACCTACACCAGACCAGACTTGTGTTTTGTTGTAAGCTATCTTGCCAGATATCGCGCCACACGAGGAGCTGTGTACGAAGCAATTTGGTTACGTCGCATTCTGGCAGATATGAACATTCCTGAAGACAAGTCACCAGTTCTTCATTGCGACAATCAGGGTGTGTTAAAACTTGTGAAGAATCCAGTTTTCCATGAGCGCACTAAGCATATTGAGGTCGAATGTCATTACATTCGGGATCAAGTTTTGAACCACCACATCCAGCTCCAGTACTGCCCTATAGACTCTTATATCGCAGATATGTTCACCAAATCTCTTGGTAGAATCAAATTTGAATTGTTTAGGGGGTACATTTGTAAAAACAATGTAATAAGGGGGGGAATGTCAACATAACATATTACATTGTTTCATTGTTTCTATACATAACTACATCTGTTATGTCAGTTTCTGCAGTTATGGAATAACTACAAACTGTTGTGTTAGTTTCATTACCTACCACACAGTATTTATAGATGTTTTGTATCTGCATTCAACATCGAATACAGTATCCCTTTCTTCTGCCTGTCCATTAGAAACAACTAGTGACATCTAGAAGATTCACTAAGTCAACTTAACATGTGAATTATGTGTGATGTGTGAATATTATTTAACTAATAAATAGTTAAATAATATTAATTATCCACACAAGGGTAAACCAGTTAGGTGATAACCCTGTTCACACCAACACCCTTTACCTATATATTACACTTCCATGATTACACCTTTATATTAGGGGCATTATGCTTCCCCCTTTTGCATATTATGCCTTTATTTCTATATCTTTACATTGGAGGGAATCATCCCTTTCCCCACACATTTATGAGATTGCTTGTGCTATTTTTCCTAGCTAGAGGTATCTAGCTATATATGTGCTTTGATGATTACATCCTTACATGTCACTTCCTGTACCTTCATGATTGTCTATGTATTTTGTTATGTATTGATCTATCACACTTATCTATACATATTGACATATCTTGACACAACATATGTCTAATTATCACTAATTCTATAATCCATGATGTTACATCCCTCTTTTTAGAAACAATTATGTTATTTACTTTCTTGCAAATTTCAGTAATTTAATATGTGGTGGACGACATGGAAACTGACTATTTATTTTATAAAGTTGCTATATGAAATTGTGGAATCTAATGGTTACGATCAAGGTGATATTGTAGACTAAATGTCTTTATAATAAATGCAATGATGTTTGGATATATTATGTTTTGATTTGAACATAGGTGCTTTGACCACAAATTGTATGTGAGTCTGTCGATGCAGGAACAGGTGGATCGTGTTCGACGAGAAGAGAAAGTACTTCGAGAGAGAGTATAGACTCTGGAAATTAACCATGGGCGATTGTTACTGGGATCGCCAAACAGGTAGATAAACCTTGGAACCAACCAGTAAGTCTTGTATGTCGGTTGGGTTAGACGTCGACGTCAAAGGATAGAGTGTGACATCCTAGTCGAAAGTCGTCATGTAGAATCTTGGAGTCGTCAATGACGTTGTAAGTCCATCATAGCAAGTCGACTTATTTAGATGTTTAATATTTTCGTTTATAAGTATTTATTGAACCGTCTTGTGGTGAAATTGTAAATCTTGTCTCGTAGTCGAAAGACGCGAGAAGTCAGCTTTGTGCTTCTAACGTCGTAAGAACTCATTCGCATTACGATCAATCCGTCATGATTGTCGTAAAACGCGTCAAACTTGTATTGTGAAGTTATTCCATTCTTGTAGATCGGCAAATGTCGATTTGAAGCCATAGCGTGAAATAATTTATTTGGTCGTCGTTTAACGTGAGTCTTTTCTTCTTTCTTTGACCGCGAGTAGTTGTCAATCTAACTTTGAGCTTTCTTAATAAATTGGTCTTTGTCTCCTTTTTCCTTTTCGACCAAAACGATGCTTTAATCATTTCCTAACCATCACCGTGTCGAACTTTAACTCATCAAAACAGATATTAAGTTGGTTTTGGAAGGTTGATACCTTTTTGTTCCAGTATGGACGGAGTTGTTATGTCCTTTGGTAAGCCACATCATCGAAGGAACTTTAACTTCTTATAGTCATAGTAAGTTTTGAGGTCGGTTTTACTCCGTTAAACAACTTCCCAGAGTTTAGGCTATTTCGGTGGTCTTTTGATGTCTAAAACTACTCTCACCATAGCTCGAGAGAGAAAAAGATGGACGGCTGAGTTGTGAGACGTCGCAGTTATGGCAGATGCCTCATCATTAAGATGGGTGCGAAGGCATCAATGTAAGTGGTTGTGAGAAACCGCAGGGAGTTTCCTATGTGGTAGGGTAGTTAGTTTGGAAGGTAGTTAGTAGTGGAATAAGTAGTGGAGACATTGTTGACGGAAGGGGAAGTCCGTTGTTAAGTAAAAGGGAGTGTTTGAGTAAAGACGGTCGCAGGAAGTTAGAAGAGATCGGTGGGCAGTTTGGGAAGCTGCGTAGTAAGAAAAAGAATAACTGTTTGTAGGGAGAATAACTGTTTGAAGAGAGCTTTCGGTGTGTAGAGAGCATTCGCTGTGGAGAGCATACACTGTCTGTAGAGAGCATACACTGCGTAGGGAGAATAACTGTTTGAAGAGAGCTTTTGGTGTGTAGAGAGCATTCGCTGTGGAGAGCATACACTGTCTGTAGAGAGCATACACTGCGTAGGGAGGATAACTGTTTGAAGAGAGCTTTCGGTGTGTAGAGAGCATTCGCTGTGGAGAGCATACACTGTCTATAGAGAGCATACACTGCGTAGGGAGAATAACTGTTTGAAGAGAGCTTTCGGTGTGTAGAGAGCATTCGCTGTGGAGAGCATACACTGTCTGTAGAGAGCATACACTGCGTAGGGACAATAACTGTTTGAAGAGAGCTTTCGGTGTGTAGAGAGCATTCGTTGTGGAGAGCATACACTATCTGTAGAGAGCATACACTGCGTAGGGAGAATAACTGTTTGAAGAGAGCTTTCGGTGTGTAGAGAGCATTCGCTGTGGAGAGCATACACTGTTTGTAGAGAGCATACATTGTTTGTAGGGAGAATAACTGTTTGTAGAGAGCTGTCGGTTTGAAGAGAGCATACACTGTTTGTAGGAAGCTTTCGGTGTGAAGAGAGCATACGCTATGGAAGAGAGCATTCGGTGGGATGAGAGCATAGTCGTGGGTGAAGAGAGTGTAAAGGTCGTGAGTTGTGTGGAAGGGATCGCTGTGTAAGAGTATAGTTTTCTAGTGGGCATCGCTGTGGTAAACAAAGAGAGCACGGTAGAGTAAAAGGGAGTGACTTACACCTGTATTGTGGAAGTGTGAGGAGTGTTGGAAGAGTTTGCGAGAGGAGAGGTTGAGAAGTTGCGAAGGGGCAGTGAGGGAGTGAGTTCTTCTTCGAAGGAGTAATCAGTTTTTTTTGAGTACAAAGCAACAGAGAAAGAGATAATTGAGGAAGCTTGTGGCTGTCTAAGGGTGATCGGTTTCTAAGTAAGGAGCCTGCCTTTGTCTTGAATAGTGTCCGGCAGAGAGGAGGACATTTAACCAAGAGGAGAAGTCAATTTGTCACAGCAACCTCCATTATCGTCCACAGGTTCATTTCCTATGTTTTATTCTCATAGTTTAGACTAGTATGTAAGCAAGTTTTATGTTTGCGAAAGATGTAAACATATAGTATGAGTAGAATAGAAGGACAACGTAATTCTACTATGATTTTTAGTGTGCGGTTAATCCATGAAATAAAAGTATTGCTATTTCATTACTGTGTGTTAGGATTTAAAAACTCAGAAATAGAAGTGTGGCTGTCTCATTGCTGTGTTTGTGATTTTAAAAACTCAGAAAAAGAAGTATGCTGTCTTCTAGAATAACACGGAAAGAGGAATAGGCAGATAAAGTTTTAGTAATGGTTAGGAAACCGTCATAGATCTGAAACGATCCATTTGAGTTGAAAACCAGCATGTGAGTTGAAATTACGTTGCATGCGATGGTGCTAGAATCGTTTTATCTTGTAGACCATATGAGTCTAGAATCCTCGGATTTTGGAATAATGGGAAATGGCTTTAAATATTTGAGTATGTTGTGTAAACATGGGAACCAAGTAAGCAAATAGGAAACCACTTAGGAGTGGGCGCTTATAAGAAATGTTAATACATGAAAATGGATTATGAAACTCTGAACTCTAGATTAGAGTATAAAGTGCGCCATGCACTATTGTAGGGGGATATCCTAAAACCTTGAGGTCATCAAGGTCGCCAAATAGTTAAAACTATACATATAGGAAACTGTAGGATTTCGACCAGTTCAAGTCGAGTAGGGTGTGTGAACCAAGTTCATGCGTTCTTAGAATGCTAATTAAAAACAAATCCTTTGGCCAAGGTGATGTACTATCCTCAAGTGCATCGAACGTTCACCGTAACTGGATGGCATTTCTTGTGGAGTGTCGTGCATGACTAGAGGGTATCTAGGGATCTGTACGATAACAAGACACGTAGGTTACAACACCAGAGCTCAGATGGCAAACACCGATGGTTATCCTAAGTCTATCCTCTTGAGTAGGGTAGGGCCACTTCCGGTTAGGAAGGAGTGCAGGAGACTGACGGTCTGTGGTTGGAGGTTAAGCTCCTTGAAGATACTTTCTCTTCCAAATAATGAGGAATGCCGGGTCTTGAATGTGATGGTTTGACAATCGAGATGCATGATAATGGTATGTTTCCAATCTTTGTTGTTTCAAGCAAATTTCATTTGTTAGAAAACAAAGTGTTTTATGTATATCATTTCTTTCAGTTTTATGAAAATGAGATCATGTTATGACAAAATGAAAAATGTTGTATTGGATTATGGATGAGTTACTTTTGTATTTGTTTACCCAGTTAAAAATTTTTTTACCGTTGTAAAAACTTAGTAACTTCTTGTTATTTTGGATTTGGATGTTACATATGGTATCAGAGCTAACTAGGTTCAGCACTAGGGCTGATGAGTCCACTAACCTGATTAGGAAATCATCATTATGCAGGTAGCTAATGATTTGGTTTATTGTGCCAGGATGGTATACACCAAGAAAACCGCAAGAAAATCCTTCGTGGGTAAGAAGCGTTATCTGCAAGCTAAGCAGAAACAACTTGCGATGATCAAGACCATAGAGAAAACCAATGACAAAAATGACATATGGCTTGATGATATAGAAACCTTAGCCAATGCAATGTCATGACTTAAGCGAGTGAGGAGAGAACTCCTAGAGGGAGCAGCGATGGTGGCTCGAACCATGATCAACCGCTGCTCCTGGATTGTAACTGAGAGCGAACCTAGTACTATACCCATGATCACTAGAGATCCACGTGTAGTACCTAGAGCTGATATTATTGAGTTATCTTCTGATAGTGAGTCTGAGGGGTATACACCTCGTGATTATGTGTCGGACAATGAATCCGAAGGTTACACTCCACTAGATAACACTATGTAGAAACATGAGATTTGTCTATCTCTAATGATATTGAAACAATTTTGCAAAGTGAATAAAGACAAAATTTTGGTTTGAGAACAATGATGATAATGATCAAATGTTGTGTTCTTTTGATGATGTTTAATTTAATAAGCGCAAAACTGATTAGTATATGTTTAATCAGGTGTGAAAATAAACTAGCATGGACCAATCAGGGTTTAACGAGGGGGAGGATCGGGAAGGTCATAACTCTCGGGAAAACTCCACTGACAAGTTGGATAGGATTCTCAACATGCTCACGGAAACCAAGGAAAGATTGAACAAACTGGAAAGGAAAATGGATAAAACTGGCAACACAGAGGGTGGAAACGAAAACTCACACTTCACAAGCAAGAGTAAACATTGGGATGATGGCACGACAAGTGAGCGTCCTGATGACAGTGAAGCCCAAAGAAGAACCAAGGATAAACTTGCCTTAGAGTTATCTAAGGATATGAAGAAGGTTAACCCTCCAAAGTTCGATGGAACAAAAACTGGAGATGCAGCTGAAGCATGGTTGACTGAGATGGAGAAATATTTTGAGATCAGAAACTACTCCGAGGTTACTAAAGCCGTGTGGGGAGCCTATCAACTGTCTGGGGAAGCATCCACTTGGTGGATGAATAAGAAAATGGAGTTGGAATTAAGTCCCTTGAAAGTGACATGGGATGAGTTCGTGGAACTATTCCGAAAACGGTGGTTACCTCAATTATACTTTGATCAGAAGTTAACAGACTTCCAAAACCTCAGGCAAGGTGAACTATCTGTGGTCGAGTACGCAGAAAAATTCACTAGGTTACTGAAGTATGTTCCCCAATACCAAAAGGACGAAAGGTTCCGAATCATAAAGTTCATCATGGGACTCAATCCTCAGATCGGCGGTGAGGTGGAGGTGCATGGTCCAAGCACAATGGATCAAGTTTATGAAAAGGCAATAAAACAGGAGCAGAAGATTAAATCTATCTCTGCTTACCGTGACAAGAAACGCAAGAAGTTTGATAAGAACTACAATAATCAGTCTTATAAAAGGAAAAATGAGAAGGGATATGGAAACAGGAGGTTTAATAGGGGAAATCGAAAGAATCAAGGAGATTTGGTAATGAGCGCAGAGGCGAAGATTTTAAGAGAAATGTAAATTTTAAGAAGAATGGTGATTCTGCAAGTAGGCCATCTGAGAAGCGAGGACCTATAGGAGGATGCTTTTCTTATGGAGGAGATCATTATGCCAACCGTTGCCCTAACAAGAAGCCGAATGGGAGGTCTAGGAACATGGAGCTTCCTTCACAACAGGAAGCCTTTTAGCAAAGGATTCATGCCACTCTTGACAATTGGCAAGTGGAGTATCAGATCACTCCTATTGAGATGACAGGTACCTTATTTGGAGTTCCTGTTTCTATTCTATTTGATACTGGTGCAACAGAAAATTTTGTGTCACCTAGAGTCTTAGGTAAATTTTCTAGAAAAGCTAGTTTTATGTCAAAACCTTAGACAGTAGAGTATGCAAATAATTCAAAGGCTCAGGTAGAGCAATGTTTGTTCGAAGCTAGGATTGATGTTTCTAACTTCGCCACTGAGGCAAACTTATACGTAGCACCTTTAGGGTCCTACGATGTCATCCTAGGAATGAGCTGGTTGTGGAAACATCGAGCCAAAGTAGATTGCTTTCATAAAACCATTGAGTGTCTGGATAAGACGGGCAAAACTATAAATCTCCAAGGAATACAGAGGGAAATAAAGGTTAGATCCATTTCTTCTAAACAACTAAAGCGGGCTAGGCGAAAGGGATGCCAACTTTTTGCAGTCAAGATGGACCTAGTAAAGGAAACCTCGGAGAAGCAATCTTTTGAGGAAAGATATCCTTTTTTGTGCAACTTCAGGGATGTATTTCTTGAGGAGTTACCAGGCTTACCTCCAAAGAGAACATTTGACTTTGGCATAGATATTAAACCAGGATCGGAGCCAATCTCTAAAGCTCCATATCGTATGACTACCACAGAACTTATGGAATTAAAAGCTCAGTTGCAGGAGCTTTTGTCTAAGAATTTGATTAGGCCAAGTGTATCACCATGGGGAGCCCTGGTTATCTTTGTCAAAAAGAAAGATGGAACTCTAAGGCTATGCATAGATTATAGGATGCTTAACAAGGCAACTATAAAGAACAAGTATCCCTTGCCGCGGATTGATGATCTATTTGATCAAATGCGTGGCGCATCGGTCTTTTCCAAGATAGATCTGAGATCTAGATACCATCAGTTAAGGTTGAAAGACAAAGACATTCCTAAGACAGCTTTTAGAACGAGGTATGGTCATTATGAGTTTACGGTGCTGCCGTTTGGATTGACCAATGCACCTGCTGCATTCATGAATCTCATGAATAGTGTATTCAGAGATTGTCTTGATAAGTTTGTACTAGTCTTCATCGATGATATTCTGATCTATTCCAAGGATGAAGAGGAGCATGCACGACATCTTCAAATAGTCTTGCAACGGTTAAGAGAACATAAATTGTATGCGAAAATCTCCAAGTGCACTTTCTTTCAGAAAGAAGTATAGTACTTAGGGCACATAATATCAGTCGATGGGATATCAGTTGATCCGGCCAAAATAAAAGCTATTATGGAATGGCCTGAACCTACCAATGTGTCAGAGGTACGAAGTTTCATGGGATTAGCAGGGTATTACAGGAAATTTGTGTTGAATTTCTCAAGCATAGCTAGCCCCATTACCTCTTTACAGAGAAAAGGAAAAAATTTTGTGTGGACGGATGTATGTCAAAAGGCTTTTGATTTGTTAAAAGAAAAATTAACAACCGCTCTAATTCTGAAAGTTCCTGATCCTGAGGGATAGTTTGAGGTTATCACTGATGCCTCGGGGGAAGGATTGGGAGGTGTGCTTATGCAAGATGGCAGGGTAGTAGCCTATGAGTTAAGGAAGCTGAAAAATTATGAGCAGAACTATGCTCCTCATGACCTAGAGATGGCAGTAGTGGTTCACGCCCTTCAGATGTGGCGACATTACTTGTTGGGAAGGACTTTTATTTTAAAATCTAATCACCAAAGCCTTCGCTACATATTCACACAACCTAATCTCAATGCAAGGCAAAGGAGATGGTTGGAACTAATAGCCGATTATGACTTTGAAATTTCTTATATCAAGGGCAAGGAAAACTGAGTAGCGGATGCCTTAAGCAGAAGAAGGCATATAGCCTCTATAATTTCCATACAAGCTAACTTTAAAGACTTAGTATTGCAAAACTTATCTGGGGATGAGTATTATGAACAAGTGAAACAGGTGCTGTACTCAAACCCTAAGGACCCAAGATATGACGGATTCAGTTTTGAATCCAATGGATTGATGAGATTCAAGGGAAGAATATATGTTCCTGATTCAGTTGAACTTAGAAACCTTGTGTGGAAGGAAGTTCACTGTGCTCCGTACTCTAGACACCATGGTGTAACTAAACTATTAGCAGATGTAAAGCCGCTATATTTCTGGAAGGGAATGAAAAGCGATGCTGCAAAGTTTGTAGCTAGTTGTTTGGAGTGTCAGAGAGTTAAGGCAGAACACCAACATCCTACTGGGTTGTTGTACCCACATGATATTCTGGAATGGAAATGGCAAGTTATTAGTATGGATTTTGTCCAGGGGTTACCTATGTCTAAGAATAGGCATGATGCAATATTGGTTGTTGTGGATAAACTAACCAAGGTTGCACATTTCATACTGGAAAACTTGACAGATGGAGCACATCTTTTGGCTCACAAGTTTGTGCAAGAAATTTTCAGATTGCATGGGGTGCCTGAAAAGATAATATCTGATAGAGATGCATGGATAACATCACGGTTTTGGCAAACCTTATTTTCTGCATTAGGGACTAAACTAAATGTAAGTACTGCTTATCACCCTGAAACTGATGGACAGACGGAAAGAGTGAATCAGGTATTAGAAGACCTTTTGAGAATGTATTGCATGGATCAGTAATACAGATGGGAGGAATATCTACCTCTTGTCAAATTTGCCTATAACAATTCCTATCATTCTGCCATTAAGATGGCACCATTTGAAGCATTATATGGAAGGAAATGCAGAACTCCTATAAGCTGGGATAAGCTGGAAGATAGGATAAGCATTGGACCTGAAATGCTTGCTGATATGGAAGAAAAAGTTAAAGTGATTAGGAAGAGATTGGCAGAAGCCAATGACAGGCAAAAGAGTTATGCAGATCGCAAGCGAGTGCCTAGACACTTCTCTGTTGGCGAGAAGGTGCTTTTGTGAGTGAAACCCCAAAAGAGTTCTATAAAGTTTGGTAAATCTTTGAAATTGGCTCCTCGTTATGTCGGACCTTTTGAAGTTCTTGAAATTATCAATCCAGTTGCCTACAAAGTTGCTCTACCTCCAGCCTTGTCTAAGATGCATAATGTTTTTCACATTTCGTATTTAAAGAAATATTATGTAGGTAATAACCACATCCTAAACTGGAATTCCTTACAGATGCAAGAACCCGGGGTGGTTGTGATCGAGCCACTCAAGGTGCTCGAAGTGTGTAAACTTCGTTTACATAATCGAGAAGTTTTGCAATGCAAAATACAGTGGGACCAATATGGCGAGGATAGCGCCACTTGGGAAGATTACAAAGATATTTACCAAAGATTTCCAAAACTTTTTAAAGACATTAATGTTGCATTATAGAAAGTTTGTTTTAAATTTAAGTTTTTGCTTGATAAACTTAATCATCGGGGACGATGATTTTTAAAGGGGAAGGATATGTTACATCCCTCTTTTTAGAAACAATTATGTTATTTACTTTCTTGCAAATTTCAGTAATTTAATATGTGGTGGACGACATGGAAACTGACTATTTATTTTATAAAGTTGCTATATGAAATTGTGGAATCTAATGGTTACGATCAAGGTGATATTGTAGACTAAATGTCTTTATAATAAATGCAATGATGTTTGGATATATTATGTTTTGATTTGAACATAGGTGCTTTGACCACAAATTGTATGTGAGTCTGTCGATATAGAAACAGGTGGATCGTGTTCGACGGGAAGAGAAAGTATCTTCGAGAGAGAGTATAGACTCTGGAAATTAACCATGGGCGTTTGTTACTGGGATCGCCAAACAGGTAGATAAACCTTGGAACGAACCAGTAAGTCTTGTATGTCGGTAGGGTTAGTTAACTAGACGTTGATGTCAAAAGATAGAGTGTGACATCCTAGTCGAAAGTCGTCATGTAGAATCTTGGAGTCGTCGATGACGTTGTAAGTCCATCATAGCAAGTCGACTTATTTAGATGTTTAATATTTTCGTTTATAAGTATTTATTGAATCGTCTTGTGGCGAAATTGTAAATCTTGTCTCGTAGTCGAAAGACGCGAGAAGTCGGCTTTGTGCTTCTAACATCGTAAGAACTCGTTTGCGTTACGATCAATCCGTCGTGATTGTCGTAAAACGCGTCAAACTTGTATTGTGAAGTTATTCCATTCTTGTAGATCGACGAATGTCGATTTGAAGCCATAGCATGAAATAATTTATTTGGTCGTCGTTTAACGTGAGTCTTTTCTTCTTTCTTTGACCGTGAGTAGTTGTCAATCTAACTTTGAGCTTTCTTAATAAATTGGTCTTTGTCTCCTTTTTCCTTTTCGACTAAAACGATGCTTTAATCATTTCCTAACCATCGCCGTGTCGAACTTTAACTCCTCAAAATAGATATTAAGTTGGTTTTGGAAGATTGATACCTTTTTGTTCCAGTAAGGACGGAGTTGTTATGTCCTTTGGTAAGCCACATCATCGAAGGAACTTTAACTTCTTATAGTCATAGTAAGTTTTGAGGTCGGTTTTACTCCGTTAAACAACTTCCCAGAGTTTAGGCTATTTCGGTGGTCTTTTGATGTCTAAAACTACTCTCACCATAGCTCGAGAGAGAAAAAGATGGATGGCTGAGTTGTGAGATGTCGCAGTTATGGCAGATGCCCCATCATTAAGATGGGTGTGAAGGCATCAATGTAAGTGGTTGTGAGAAACCGCAGGGAGTTTCCTATGTGGTAGGGTAGTTAGTTTGGAAGGTAGTTAGTAGTGGAATAAGTAGTGGAGACACTGTCGACGGAAGGGGAAGTCCGTTGTTAAGTAAAAGGGAGTGTTTGAGTAAAGACGGTCGCGGGAAGTTAGAAGAGATCGATGGACAGTTTGGGAAGCTACGTAGTAAGAAAAAGAATAACTGTTTGTAGGGAGAATAACTGTTTGAAGAGAGCTTTCGGTGTGTAGAGAGCATTCGCTGTGGAGAGCATACACTGTCTGTAGAGAGCATACACTGCGTAGGGAGAATAACTGTTTGAAGAGAGCTTTCGGTGTGTAGAGAGCATTCACTGTGGAGAGCATACACTGTCTGTAGAGAGCATACACTGCGTAGGGAGAATAACTGTTTGAAGAGAGCTTTCGGTGTGTAGAGAGCATTCGCTGTGGAGAGCATACACTGTCTGTAGAGAGCATACACTGCGTAGGAAGAATAACTGTTTGAAGAGAGCTTTCGGTGTGTAGAGAGCATTCGCTGTGGAGAGCATACACTGTCTGTAGAGAGCATACACTGCGTAGGGAGAATAACTGTTTGAAGAGAGCTTTCGGTGTGTAGAGAGCATTCCCTGTGGAGAGCATACACTGTCTGTAGAGAGCATACACTGCGTAGGGAGAATAACTGTTTGAAGAGAGCTTTTGGTGTGTAGAGAGCATTCGCTGTGGAGAGCATACACTGTTTGTAGAGAGCATACACTGTTTGTAGGGAGAATAACTGTTTGTAGAGAGCTGTCAGTTTGAAGAGAGCATACACTGTTTGTAGAAAGCTTTTGGTGTGAAGAGAGCATACGCTGTGGAAGAGAGCATTCGGTGGGATGAGAGCATAGTCGTGGGTGAAGAGAGTGTAAAGGTCGTGAGTTGTGTGGAAGGGATCGCTGTGTAAGAGTATAGTTTTCTAGTGGGCATCGCTGTGGTAAACAAGGAGAGCACGGCAGAGTAAAAGGGAGTGACTTACACCTGTATTGTGGAAGTATGAGGAGTGTTGGAAGAGTTTGCGAGAGGAGAGGTTGAGAAGTTGCGAAGGGGCAGTGAGGGAGTGAGTTCTTCTTCGAAGGAGTGATTAGTTTTTTTGAGTAGAAAGCAATAGAGAAAGAGATAATTGAGGAAGCTTGTGGCTGTCTGAGGGTGATCGGTTTCTAAGTAAGGAGCCTGCCTTTGTCTTGAATAGTGTCTGGCAGAGAGGAGGACATTTAACCAAAAGGAGAAGTCAATTTGTCACAGCAACCTCCATTATCGTCCACAGGTTCATTTCCTATGTTTTATTCTCACAGTTTAGACTAGTATGTAAGCAAGTTTTATGTTTACGAAAGATGTAAACGTATAGTATGAGTAGAATAGAAGGACAACGTAATTCTACTACGATTTTCAGTGTGCGGTTAATCCATGAAATAGAAGTATTGCTGTTTCATTACTATGTGTTAGGATTTAAAAACTCAGAAATAGAAGTGTGGCTATCTCATTGCTGTGTTTGTGATTTTAAAAACTCAGAAAAAGAAGTATGCTGTCTTCTAGAATTCGTAAACTCAGAAATTGTAGCATTTCTTGCCTTGAATGAAACTGTAAAATAAAAGAACGCAGTTCGCTAATGTATATTCATTTAGGAACGAACTTATCTTGATGCAAGATGTAAATTTACCTTTCTTGAACGATAGCTACATAGCAAGTAAACACGCTGTTCCATGTGCATGCTGTGTAAAGTCAAAACCGCAGTTTTTAAGCATGTTTTGATGTAAAATTTGTGTGTTTGATAGCCAGAAAATGTAGTTGTGAACAACTGATGTCTTACCCATTGTACATCTTTAGTTAGAGGTCGACCATGCGTTGGTCATCTCTATGACATAGGAAAGATTCCATAATCATTTATATTTTATTTACGACTCTCATCTTGATGAACCATGTGAAACTAATAACACGGAAAGAGGAATAGGCAAATAAAGTTTTAGTAATTGTTAGGAAACCGTCATAGATCTGAAATGATCCATTTGAGTTGAAAACAGGCATGTGAGTTGAAATTATGTTGCATGCGACGGTGCTAGAATCATTTTATCTTGTAGACCATATGAGTCTAGAATCCTCAGATTTCGGAATAATGGGAAATGACTTTAAATATTTGAGTATGTTGTGTAAACATGGGAACCAAGTAAGCAAATAGGCAACCACTTAGGAGTGGGCGCTTATAAGAAATGTTAATACATGAAAATGGATTATGAAACTCTGAACTCGAGATTAGAGTATAAAGTGCGCCATGCGCTATTGTAGGAGGATATCCTAAAACCTTGAGGTCATCAAGGTCGCCAAATAGTTAAAACTATACATATAGGAAACTGTAGGATTTTGACCAGTTCAAGTCGAGTAGGGTGTGTGAACCAAGTTCATGCATTCTTAGAACGCTAATTAAAAACAAATCCTTTGGCCAAGGTGATGTACTATCCTCAAGTGCATCGAAAGTTCACTGCAATTGGATGGCGTTTCTTGTGGAGTGTCGTGCATGACTAGAGGGTATCTAGGGATCTGCACGATAACAAGACATGTAGGTTACAACACCAGAGCTCAGATGGCAAACACCGATGGTTATCCTAAGTCTATCCTCTTGAGTAGGGTAGGGCCACTTCCGGTTAGGAAGGAGTGCGGGAGACTGACGGTCTATGGTTGGAGGTTAAGCTCCTTGAAGATACTTTCTCTTCCAAATACTAAGGAATGCCGAGTCTTGAATGTGATGGGTCGACAATCGAGATGCATGATAATGGTATGTTTCCAATCTTTGTTGTTTCAAGCAAATTTCATTTGTTAGAAAACAAAGTGTTTTATGTATATCATTTCTTTCAGTTTTATGAAAATGAGATCATGTTATGACAAAATGAAAAATGTTGTATTGGATTATGGATGAGTTACTTTTGTATCTGTTTACCCAGTTAAAATTTTTTTACCGTTGTAAAAACTTAGTTACTTCTTGTTATTTCGGATTTGGATGTTACACATGACATGTAACATGTAACTTTGCTACTTCATCTTATTTGGATGATGAGACAAATTCTTCATAGACATAGATTCAATTTCATATATTCTTTATCAATAATATCTTATTCCAACATATACTTTGATGCTTATCTATCAACATGAATACACTATTTCTTATTACATGTAATCCTATTAACCCATTAAAGGCTATCCTACTTGATTCCTATCACTATGGGCTTACAACACTACATCTTTTTGGCCACATTGAGGGGAATCATGTTATTCCCCCTCTCAATTTAGATTATCACTACGTTATCTTTACAAATGGGGGCATCATGCATCCACCATTTTACATTTATGCTATTATTACTGTATCTTTACCCATAGGGAGGCATCATGCATTCGCCCTTTAACCTTATGCTATTATTGTCACACCTTTTAACACAAGAGTCATCATGCATTCCCTATTTTTACACTGGTACTATTATCAACATATCATTTGACATGGGGGCATTGATCTTCCCCTCTTGCATAATGTTGTAAATTACCATATTACCAATCTTTCACAATTATATCCTACATTATTGTGCTCTTTTGAGCCATTCAGATTACATTTAGAAGTAATGAACTAAGTGTTGTCCTTACTTCTTATGGGCCTTGCTACTTGTCATGGATTTATGCCTTTTATTTTGGCTTGATGCCCTCTATTTTAGGACCTTTCCCATGTACTTTTGATTTTATACCACTAGAGACTAAATCATTATTGACCTTTGTGTGCTTGTGCTTTCTGATTCCACATTAGGAGGAACACCCCTATCCTCTACACACAATATACTTCCACAAGTGTTACTCGGCTATTGATGGTCTCACCACCATCTTATTGCACACGTTAGGGAAATATTTTTATTCACTAATTCCATTTCAAGCCCATGTGCTTACATGCTAAATTATTTACCATTATTGATATATGTTTGTGTTTCTATGTACTTACATTATTATATGATTTGATGTTATAATGATGTCATGGTTAGATGTATATATGATTACATGATTTAATTTTCTTAAACATTTACATGTTTAGATTACATTTATTTTTCATGTATTGCTTTTCCCTCTACTAACAACTCCTTGCATCCTATGGATACAACTAATTAAATTAAGGAGGGAGAAGTGATGGAGGGGGTATATCATATCCTTATCATTCCCATGTTTAGATATGTAGATCGCTATAGGTTCTTATAGATAATTATCAAGTATGGAGAACACATACATAAAAGGAAAACACACATGGTCATTTCTTCATAGGGTCCATTACTTTGTATGGACCCCATGACCATATGTTTTGAGGGTTTAAATATTCACTTTACATACATGTTTGTGAGTGCTACATACTTTGAGATACATTGTTGTTTTAGGATTAAAATGCATCTCAAAGTGGGGGTGAAATATAATTTTGAAATTTTCTTATGCATTCCATTTCCCATTTAGTTTTTTTGCCTATTTTGAGAGGAGTTCTTGGAAACATAGACATATTGACAAATGCTGTAACCTTGTGTAATGTCAGGTCCCTTTC
Organism: Cunninghamia lanceolata; assembly: GCA_027924645.1. NCBI lineage: Eukaryota > Viridiplantae > Streptophyta > Pinopsida > Cupressales > Cupressaceae > Cunninghamia > Cunninghamia lanceolata. The sequence goes on along the minus strand of BSBN01000476.1, from coordinate 14,308,658 downwards.
CCTATGTTATACACCTACTTTATTACACACTTTTCTACATGCACACAATTTTTACCCTCTTTCTGTTATCACACACCATTATACATTTATCCTATCTACTGATGTACTACTTCCATTCTTACACTTATCCCTATACATATGTTTCCCAGTACAATCCATTCCCATTTCTATACTAAGACTAGTTCATGGTTGTGAGTTCATCCTCATGTTTGCAAACTTGTATCAACCTAATTTAAATTTGATTTACTTCCCTTCTTTACACTTCCTACCTAATGTTGACTAAACACAAGTTTGTGTGATATGTTGTTATCTCCTTGTATTTAAAGGCATTTAATGAATTCATTACAATCATCAAGAGATGATCAAATGAATATCATTAGCATCTACACATTTCAATTGGTGCTCTAAAAATAATTTAGGTTTCCATAATCATTCTAGAGGCATTTGCATGATCAAGGAGTGTCACTTTTTATATTGTTCAATTTCAAGATTTTGATCAATGTGTAATTTCGTCATAGCTTGGTTGTACATTAACCTAATAGAGGTATTTATCAATATCATTAACCTATACAAATATCAAGGAGTGCTCACAAGAGAAATCAAGGTACCATGGATGAAGAAAAGAATAATAATTTGTAAATTACATAGTTTGAATTTACGAATATGGGATAAGATCACAATCATGAATTTGTCCCTAACACTTAGACTTGATCCTACACAATTATAGTAGAATATTCTAATATTTATACAACCTACTAATTTGTTAGCTACTATCCAAAATTCCAAAATACATCAAATTTAGATCAATAGTTGTTTTAGAGCCATCTTAATTTATCCAGGTAAGCACATTTATTTTCCTATATACATTTCTTGCATTCAATTATTACGAATTATCAATACCTAGCTGTCATTTATTTACCTAGGTTGATTTATGGTTATTTGTATGCATTTGATTGGATTTTAAGGTATGATACTGATCATAAAAGTTTATTTTCCTTTAAAATGAGTGGATGAACAATAATATTTCTAGTTTATTCTAGTTTACCATTTGCACAAGTATTTATTTATTATATAGATCCAAACATGTAAAATAAATTGAGAATGACCATGTATTCACATCAATTATTATCCTTAATTTTTTAATTATTTTTCCATTAGAGATAAATATTATATTAGTACAATATAAAAATATTTTTAATGTGTTTTATTATCATAATCCTCTATCTTGAAATTCATTTAAGACTTTTCAATTGGAGTTGGGTGTAATAGTTGTAGAAATGAAATGTTCAAGTGAACATATGAAGGTATAAATATAAGAATAGGAATGAAAAATAAATCCGTATTATTTATAATTCCATAACCAAAAGTAATATAAAATAAATTTATTAAAAATAAAAAAATAAAACTCTATGAATTAATAATAACACAAAATTAAAATATAAAGTCATTCATGGCACAATGTGATGGCTAAAGCATGGTGTTGTTATCCATGCCACCAAGGTTTGAAAACCCCCACTAGGTCAATGATCTCATTGGCCTTGCATCCTCATAGGGCCCCTACTAGGCCAACGAGCTCATGGGCTTGATCCACCAGTTTTAATGCAAGCATTTATGCTAAGGCGTTCGTGCCAAGGCATTCATGCTAGGGGATGATGTCCCCCATGTTGTGGCCTCACTGATTCATAGCTCCGGTCAAAAGCATTCATTGATCAAAAAAATTAAAATTAAACTATAAAAAATTTCACATAAATATATTTCTTATAAACTAATTATTAGTACCTACTTTAGGTAGATATTATTGTAATAAATATTTCTTAACTTCCAATTAATCTTTGTGAAACAAACTAATCACCAAGATTTATTTTTCTTTGAAGGTTTATATTAATTTTCACTAATGTAAATATTTAAATAAATTTTAACCAAAAATACTAAATAAATCTATTATCTACAATCCTATTGGCTAAATAGTGTAGGGTCTCATTCTCCCCTTCATATGAATTGAGAAAAGCATTCATAATTTGTATCCAAACTATTTTTAAAATATTGATTCATATCCAAATCAAATCCAATTATCTAGTCTAGCACACATTGTGAGTGAAGAGAATATAATAGATTGTTAGTCCTTACATAATACAATTATCATTTGAACATGTGGGTGCATCAGGAATGCTATCTATAAAAGATTTGTGATTTACTAATAGAAATCTTACCTTTATGTGGATCCTACCATATTTCTACTCCCAAGTTCTTGCACTCCTAGATATCATCATTTTTAATATAATTCAGTAGAGGAGATCAAATAACCAAATAGCGTAAGTTTTAGATTCATTCCCAAGATCCTAGAGTACATTGTTGAGAGCTTGTAGTGCATGCACACCATCCACTATGCTCAGAGTTCTTGATATTTATTTTATGTAAGTATAATTCACTTCCATTCATAATCCAACAAATAGATTCTACCAGATTAAGTTTGTCACACCTACAAAACCTAATGATTAGGAGAAGTTTAGATTCCTCATAGAATATTTTTTTTCATTCAGCAAAAGCAAGCATCTTTTTTAATCTCCACTACCATTATTGGATTTTTAAGGAATGATATATGCATTATAAATGAGATATTGAAACATTTATAATATTCATATTTACATACATGTCAAGTGCATTTGGAACAAGGTATGAACATCCATAATTATATTAATAGCGTATATAATATATTAATAAGTATTATAATAAATATTAATAATATAATTTATATTAATAATAATATTTATATTATAGTACTTCATATAATTATAGTTATATTATATTATAATTAGTTTAATAATATTATATAAGTATAATATAATTAATATATTTATTGACATAATACATTATATTAATGAAAACTTAAAATTATTATAGAAGGAATTTCAAGCAATAAACACAATAACATTATCATAATAAATAAAAGTCAAGGAAACCAAACTTCTAAGTGAGGGTTTGCAAATGAATTGCGATTGTGGCTAATTGCAATGCATTTAGATACACTAATAACTATATTGTTAGTCACCCATTCAAAATGTCTACCATGCATTGTGGCTAGGCTAGCAAGAACCCTAACCTACAATATCCAAACTACCTATCAACACGAACAATTCAAAAGTGTTCACTTTTATTTTAATGTGGCTAGCAGGGCAGTTAGGATAGTTACAACTACAATATCTAACAAAATTCCTCTATCCTTTATGCTTTGATGGACTTCCATACCTTGTTCAAAATCTTCCATTTTGGCACAAGATCAAAGTATGTTGAAAAATATGAAGTTATCAAGTTGTAGACCTATTTGTTTATAAGCATCCACCAAACTTGTGTACTTGACATACATGTAAATAAGGTTATTATAAAATGTTTTGGGCCTAGCAAATGTAAATCACCAGTGAGTGCTTAATGAGTGAACCTTTTTTCCTTGTGAGAGTGCATTCTTGAGAATATGGATATGCACTTGCTATTTAAGAGTATATGTAAACATTCATCACACACACTACCATTTACCAATGCTCTCTACGAGCTTCTCTATTTATTTTCCACCTCCTTATACTCTTTATCGCCTTCTTTTTAAGTTGAAAGCATGTCTACACTACACTCCAACCTCATAAATCTCTTCACCACCCAAGTATGGATAAATCATGACTACTAATGCATGTCTTCGTTAGCTCTACCTATGGTATTTATTCAAACACCCAAAGATTAGGTTTCAGTGTTTAGTTCTTATTTTATTGACAAGAATTCATAGCACTATGATTAGAATCTATGAATTTTCATTACATTGAAATAAAATAATAATATGACACATGTCCCCACCAATTTTCTCATTTGAAACATATTAACACCTTGTGAACCTACGGAAGAGTGTATCTATCAATAGAACTTAAAAATTGAATTCTTATAAGCCAACAAATTTACATAAAATTTATACAAATAATAATTCTCCATTCAGGATAATTCTACCTCCCAACAATTGCTAGATTTTATGTTTAGATATTGTCCAATGTGTCAATTTGGATAAAGCATCTTTTTCATCACATGAAATTCACATCATATCCACTTACATTAACATGAATAATTTTAATTTTTAACAACAAGGTTGTATTCATTGATGTCTTATTCATTACTTTCCAATTTATTCTTAATCTGTCCAAGGGTAATTTGTCACTTTAGGTACTTCTTTTATTCCTAAGGTGAGCACTAGGAACTTTAGCAAAATATAGAAAATACTTTCATTTGTTTTTAGGCTATACCAAGTTCATTTATCCATAGTCTCTAGTCCCATACCAAGAGTAATGTGCAATATTGTGGCAATTTTTTCAAGTGATATAATACTTTCAACTATGTTACAACTTCTCTATCATGACAAAATAATTACAACAATGATGATCTACCACTTCTTTCTAACTTCAATATTGAAGAATGAAAATAATGTAAATTCAAACATATTACAAACATTCTTCAACAACAATAATATACATTTCCTACTTAACAAGAACAACCCCTTACCAGGATCACTTATTGACCATGTTTGGTTAGACATCAACAAAAACAAATCAAATCTTCAAAATGGACACATATTGAAGTGATCACAATACAAATTATCTTTTATTTGACATTTCAAACACAAAACAAACATTGGCATAACTAATGCAAACTCATATCATATATCAATTACAAACTAAGGAAGCACGTACACTGTCCAATCAACAATTTCAAATACATTTTATTTTATTTCACAAACATCTACACAAACAATGTTATAAAAAGAAGAAATATATCAAATAATGTATACTTAAAAAAACAAATTAAATATATAAAATAAGATAAGAGACGTACAATGCATATCACTTCAATCCCATTTATATTAAGTTTTTCTATTACATTTCAAATACTATTATTACAATATTTGGAAAACAAATACTTGCCACTAAGTAAAACTTGTTACATTTACCACACCTTAATCAAAATGATGTATCATCTATTAGTGAAGTTGAAAGGTTTTAAATGAATCCACCAGAGATCAAGTCTTCCTAAATGTAAGGCCCCAGATACCATAAAGGATGAGACTAAATTGTGCCATGAATAAAAACAAAATCTGGATGATCTCATCTAATCAACTAAATAAATGACCATGCGTTTTATTTGTCAGCAACGATAATGCCTGATTTTTACGTCATTTTCAAAAAAAAAAATAGTAAATTCCAAAGAGGCTTGCGTGACGTGCGGGAAACCGCGTAGAACTCAAGTCAAGTCAAGTCAATGGCTTATCATGACCCCAACTCTCCAAATGATATTGTTTCAAGCCCACTGATTGTGAATAATAGCAGGAGCTGAATCCTTACACGCCCAATATAATCTTACCAGGGAATTCGCTCCGTAGTGTAGTTCTTAATGGCTATAGTGATAATAACAAGAGTCATAATAACAATTCTGTGGAGCGTCTATGCAATATATCGGTGCTTGGCAGATTAATTGTATCCCATTCTATGACCATCAAATTTATTGTATCTGTGTATCACAGAAGTTCTATAAAACTAATATGATTGAGCTATTCTTAAATATTACCCAGTTCAATGGTCAAAGATAAATTTTGGCCAATGAAAGTAGGATAATTATTTACCTTTTTCTGGTAAAGATAAGGTATAAAATTGCTATTAACCATTGAGGAGTGTGATAGTTAAGTACAGTCATATGGTTGTATCTTATTGTATGAGCATTAGATTGTTCTTCAAATTTTAATGTAGGATGAATTGTATTTGTATTGTTTATTATGTATCAAGGAATGTAATACTTCCATTGATTTTAACTTTGTTGATAACATCAAGAGTAAGAAACCAGTTTGAAGTAGCAATATAAACATATTTTATGCTTTTGCTTTCTTTTTCATTGTTTTATGTCTCCATGCTTTTGCAATATCTTCTTTGCATGTATAGGTGGATGTAATGTCCACCTAAAATACCTACCTCAATTTTTTAAAAATTGATTTGTTTTCCTGTGGTGGCAAGGAACACAATGTTCCAAAAGGCTTTAGTTTCATCCATTGGAAAGGTGTTAGGAGTGAAATTTTGCATTCCACATCTCCTAGGGCCGAACCGACTACTCCAACACGTCAGGGTGGGTGGGTGAATGCTAGAGGAGGTGTCTTTTCATTGGCGAAGCCTCCTGGTCATTCTCAGCTACATTGGACAAAGACAGTCTTTTAAGAGCTCTAAGACAAAAAGGTGCCAAACTTTGGACCAATTCTTCTCTCAAATCGTGATACCTACAAATGTCTTCTTCACATGTGTATAGGTGGATGTTAAGTCCACCTACAAATACCTACCTCAATTTTTAAAAATCAATCTCATTTGCCTATGGTGGCAAGGAATGCAATGTTCCAAAATGCTTCAGTTTCATCCAGTGGAAAGGTGCTAGGAGTCAAATTTTACATTCCGCGCCTCTTGGGGAGGATTTGACTATGCCAAAATGTCAGGGTGGGTGGGGAATTCTAGGGAAGGTCTTGTTTTGTACCCCAAGTGTCTCAGTCATTATGGATTACAGGCTTCTGACAAAGTCACTTAAGAGCCCTAAGAGCAAAAAACTACCAAACTTTGATGGAGCAATTATCACAGTTCGTGGCACTTGGAAATGTTTCATTTGGACCTACAAGTGCACGTGGGGTCCATCTATAATAACCTATCTCAATTTTTTTCAACTCCAAACCGTTTGGCCCTACTGAAATTAAATGCATTCTTGCAAAATGCACCAGTGACATTCATCATAAGTTTGCTAGAAACCATATTTTAATTATGTGCCTCATGGGGCCAAACTGACTATGTCAACATGTTAGGGTGGGTGGGTAAATTTAGGGGATATCTTGTTTCATACCCTAAGTGTCCCAGTCATTCCAAACTACAGGCTTCCAACAAAGTCACTTAAGATCCCTAAGAACAAAAAACTACCAAACTTTGACAGAGTAGTTCTTAGAGTTTGTGGCACATGGGAATGTTCTATTTGGACTTATAGGTGCATGTGGAGTCTGTAGGAGTACAATCAACACTGAGAGGGGGGGTGAATTAGTGTTGTGTGAATTTAAAATCTTTTTACACACTTTAACTTTCAGAGCACAAGGAGAGAAAGATAGCATTGATTTGTCAAATACATATGCACATGACTGTGAATACAGAAAGAGAACAAAACTTCATAAGTAAATCATACACACACATAGAAAATTATGACACAAGAATTGCATGAGTGGAAAACCCTCCAGGGGTAGAAAAACCACTCTAAACTGCCTCACTGGCTTAACTAATCAAGCATGCCTCACTGGCTACAAAAAAGCCTCACTGGCTACAATATGTGTCTCACTGACAAATGTTAAGGTCTCATTGACCTATAAACCTCACTGGCATACTGTGCCTCACTGGCATAGACAATTTTCCATCATAAAATTTTGTGTGCAAGAATTGATTGCTATTCAATCTGATTTGCACCATTATGCAACCTGTGTTTCATCATACACCCTTATACCTCCTATTTGATTTTCAAATCAAGACCATACAAAACAATTCCTTTTACACATCTTTACAACACTCTTATCTTTGCAAATTTGATTCACCTGATGCATATTCACCTGCATTTTATCTTCATGATTCAATCTTTATTTTCATGGTTCAATCTGTAAGATTATTGCATGATGTCCTCATACTGTATTTGATCCATTCCTGCACAAACATTATCTCACATACAATAAAATGATTCATTTGTAAAATATCTTCAACACTCCATATTGATCCACATCACCACACATTGTATATTCAACATCTAAAACTCATCATCTGTGTATTTCATCTCTATCTCCCAAGACTTTTTTTTCAATACACCTGAAAAACAATTTTATACAAATTGAATATCCTTCCACCTGCAAGAAAAAAAACTTTTCATATTCCTCTGTGCCTATTCAATTCTTCAATAACCTCTTCAAATTCTTCTCCTTCTATCTACAAAAAAAACATCTCCAAACAAAATCATATAATCTCAAGCCCCATTAAAAACTCTTCATGTTCTCTGAGCATAAAAAAAACATTCAATTTCCCCTTACAAATATCTTCACAAAATAAAAAATCTTCAATGAAATATCAATCTTAAAATATCAATCCATCTGCAAAAAAATAAATCTCCTTAAACTTCCATGCTTTTACATTCAAATCCATTGAGCTTCTTCTTCTTCTCAATCTACAAGAGTAAATCAAATCACCAAAAAAAAAAATCTCCAAAAATACTTCATATTCTTTTTGCACTTCAAAGACTTCAATCACTACATCTCCTATAGAAGCTCCTTAAAAATATATATCCTTAATTTCCCAAATCTCATGCCTTCTAAAAGGCAAATAAAATAGAAATTTTAAAAGTTTCTTTTTAAAAAAAAAACTTCTAAAAACAAATACATAATTCGTGCCCCAAATTTCAAAAGCTTTTTAAATGCTTTTTCTTCAAATAAGTAGATGCCTTTCCATAGAAATTAGGCTCCCTTAGATTATAAATCATGGTTTCCTTTTTTTAAAAAAAAAAATTCAAAGTCTTCATAATAATCAGCCTTCTACTTTTTTTAATAAATCACATTCACTACAAATTCTCCATGAAAGAATCGGGCTACCATAAAATCCAATGCATTCTATTTCCTAACACATAGATACCTTTTCCTAAATAAGATATTCGATGGTTTTAAAAGAAAGCATTATAAGTAACAAGAAATAAATTGGGCCCCCTTCAAATATACTATGCTCCTTAACAATAATTCGATGCTCATTTTGCTGAAGGCATATACTCCACATTTGGCACTCATAAAATTCAAACAACATTGATAATCTTCAGCCCACATATACTCCACGCTCTCAAACAATTTAAAACAAAGACTATCGGTTTCCTTAGCCATGGGGTCAGTTAGCATATGAAAAAGACCCCCTTAAGTCTTCACTTAAGTGGTCGGTCACTTATGACAGCAGGTCAATGACCATTCATAACAAAAGGCAAACCTTGTCATATACGGACAAAAAGGTAAAATGAAAGATTAGTCTTTAGGATATTCAAGCCTTGTTTGAAGTCTTCTTCTCACTCAATGAAGACTTAAAAGTATTAAATCCTTCGAATATAGACAGTGGGTAAAAATCACCAACAGTAAAATAAGTATGGACAATTCAGGAAGAATATGATATGAAGAACATCAACTTTGTGAGAGATATGCTTAGCACCAATAGCTTTAGGATAAGAATCTCCACACCAAAATGAATGAACCCTTTTCAACAATACCAACACAAACAAACAAGTATAGGTTTCTTCAACTATTTCACTGTAGCAACATCATACTCTTGGTATCAAAAAGATATAATGTATGAGTCTTTGAACACCTTATTGCTCCTATCCAGATGATATCCTGAAAGAAATGAACGAGCACTCCTTATGAACAATACAAGGATACAAACAACATGTCTTGATGAAACTTGCATAACAACTAAACAACATCAACTGATCAAATCAGACATTCTGCAACCATGTAACATTCTCTGCATGTACCACTTTCTCCAAGGCTTTTTCATGACACCATTATGAGTAAAATATCTTGACATAATCAAAGAACATATGAAGACAAGAACACATTATGAAGAATGCATCTTGATCATCATGATCAAACTATCAACTTCAGAAACACCAATGAACATCATGATATTGCATGACATATAAAGCACTTGTTAACCTTCTTATATAAATCCTTTGCATATGAACAACTCCTGATTCCTACCATAAGTAAACAACTATGAAATGCATGATCCTCAAATGTCCTATAGTTCTGATGAAACCTTGTGAAGATGCACAACAACTCAACTCTCTTAATACCTTTTGACATCAATGACAAGCTATCACCATCAGAGTCCATCTACAATAACCTTTCTTAGGTTTTTTCAACTCCAAACCATTTGGCCTTGTCGAAATTAAATGCATTCTTGCAAAATGCACCAGTCACATTCAACATAAACTTGTCAAAAGCCATATTTTTCATTCTCTGCCTTGTGGGGCCAAACTAACTATGCCAACATATCAATGTAGATGGTTGAATGCTAGGGGAGGTCTCATTTCATATCCCAAGCATCCCAGTCATTCTGGACTATAAGCTTCCAACAAAGTCACTTATCAGAAGCCTATAGTCTAGAATGGATGGGACACTTGGGATATGAAGTGAGACCTCCCCTAGCATTCAACCACCCATCTCAACATGTTGGTGTAATCATTTGGCCCCATAAGGCACATAACAAAAAATATGGCTTCTACAAACCTTATGCTGAATGTCACTGATGCATTTTGCAAAAATACATTTAATTTTGATAGGACCAACCAGTTTGGAGTTGAAAAACTAAGAGAGGTTATTGTAGGTGGACCCCACATGCACCTGTATGTCTAAATGGAATATTCCCAAGTGCCACAAACTCTAAGAACTGCTCCATCAAAGTTTGACAGTTTTTTGCTCTTAGGGCTCTTAAGTGACTTTGCTAGAATCCTGTAGTTTGGAATGACTGGGAAACTTGGGGTACGAAACGAGACCTCCCCTCACATTCACCTACCCACCTCAATGTATTGGCATAGTCGGTTCGGTCCCACGAGGTGCGGAATACAAAATTTCACTCCTAGCACATTTTCACTAATGAAACTGAAGCATTTTAGAACATTGTGTTCCTTGCTACCACAATTAAAAAAAATGATTTAAAAAACATCAAGGTAGGTATTTGTAGGTGGACCTTAAATCCACCAATACATGCAAAGAAGACATTTGTAGGTGTCATGGTTTGAGAGAACGACTAGTCCAAAGTCTAGCACCTTTTTTGCCTTAGGGATCTTAAGAGACTGTCTCCAACTGTGTAGTTGAGAATGACCAGGAGGCTTCGCCACCGAAAGGACACCTCCCCTAGCATTCAACCACCCACTTTGACATGTTGGTGTAGTTAGTTAAGCACCATGAGATGAGAAAGATATAATTTCACTCCTAGCACCTTTCCACTGGATGAAACTAAACTAAAAGCTATGTTGTAATCTCCATTTTTACATCTTTCCTCTACTCTCCTTAAATTTCTATGGTGTTCTCACTTGATCCAATGCATTTTAGGGCATTAATCAAAGGTTTAAATAGTCTCGAAGATGATGAACCCATTCCAATTTGTTTGTCTCGAATATGATGAAGAGGATGTAGTCTTTATGCAGTTGTATGAATTGGAGGAGAATAGAAAAAGTGATATGTAAAAGATATGATCATGTTAGAACAAAAAATAATAATAATGGAATAGATAACATCATCTAAAACAACAAGATATAATCTTGTAAGTACACATGTATCAAAGTGCAATGAGATGTTACCCAATGTTGCCCCCAATAGTGAGGATAATAAACAAAAGCCAATTTGTTGGATGGATTTTGAAAGCATAGTCAAGAAGTCATGAGAATGTAATCATTTAAGCATAAGATAAGTGTTATGTAAGAGATAAGAACATATGAATAGATATGAGAACATAATCCATATGATGTATAAGATCACTTAAGGTCAAGGATATAGCAAGAAGGTATGTAGGTGAGAAACAATTGTGATATAGTAAATGTGGATAAGTGAAAAGAGCTATGAGATATGACATGGTTGAAGACCCAATACAAACTTATCTCTTTAAACCTAAAAGCTACTTCTCCAATTTATGCCTTGTTCTTGCAATTCAACATTCAACACTAGATACAAAGGCACATGAACTCTTTGAAAAAACACATCAAGGAGATGCCATCTCATGGAATGCAATGATTGCAAGATATGCACAAAATGGATTTTTTTATAAGGCTTTATAAACTTTCATGCAAATGCAATTAGTGGGTGTAAAGCTAAATTCCACAACCTTTGCCAACATCCTCCTTTCCTATGCCAAAATGGGATCTTTGGAATAGGATATGGACATCCATCAAAGCATAAAGGATATGGGAATTTTATGAGATGTTGTAGTTGCAACTGCCCTGGTAGACATGGATGAAAAATGTGGAAGCATAGATAAGGCACATGAACTATTTGACAAAATATCTCAAAGAGATGCCATCTCATGAAATGTAATGATTGTAAGATATGCACAAAATGGATTTGTTGATAAGGCTTTAGAAACTTTCAAGAAATCATAATTGGCAAGTGTAAAGCCAAATTCCACAACCTTTGTCAGCATCCTCCTCATCTATGCCAAAATGGGATCTTTGGAATAGGGTACATGGACATCCATCAAAGCATTAAGGATATGGGAATTTTATCAGATTTTCTAGTTGCAAATGCCCTAGTAGACATGTATGCAAAGTGTGGAAGCATAGACAAGGCACATGAACTATTTGACAAAACACCTCAAAGAGATGTTGTCTCATGGAATGCAAGGATTGAAAGATATGCACAAAATGGATTTTTTGCTTTAGAAAATTTCAAGCAAATTCAATTCGTGGGTGTAAACCAAAATTCCACAACTTTGCCAGCATCCTCCCTACCTGTGCCAAAATGGGATCTTTGGAGCATGATATGAACATCCATCAAAGCATAAAGGATATGGGAATTTTGTCAGATGTCATAGTTGTAACTACCCTGGTAGACATGTATGGAAAGTGTGGAAGCATAGACAAGGCATGTGAACTATTTGACAAAACACCTCAAAGAGATGTCTCATGGAATGCAATGATTGTAAGATATGCACAAAATGGATTTGTTTCTTTAGAAACTTTTAATAAAATGCAATTGGCGAGTGCAAAGATAAATTCCACAACCTTTGCCAAAATCCTCCCTGCCTGTGCCAAAATGGGATCTTTGGAACATGATATGGGCATCCATCAAAGCATAAAGGATATGAGAATTTTGTCAGATGTTGTAGTTGTAATTGCCCTGGTAGACATGTATGCAAAGTGTGGAAGCATAGACAAGGCACGTGAACTGTTTGACAAAACACCTCAAAGAGATGTTGTCTCATAGAATGCAATGATTGCAAGATATGCACAAAATGTATTTGTTTCTTTAGAAACTCTCAAGAAAATGTAATTGGTGGGTGTAAAGCCAAATTCCACAACATTTGCCAACATTCACCCTATCTGTGCCAAAATGGGATCTCTGGAATAGGGTACATGGACATCCATCAAAGCATTAAGGTTTGTCAAATGTTCTAGTTGTAACTGCTCTGGTAGAAATGTATGCAAAGTGTGGAAGCATAGACAAGGCACGTGAACTGTTTGACAAAACACCTCAAAGAGATGCTATCTCATGGAATGCAATGATTGCAAGATATGCACAAAATGGGTTTGTTGCTTTAGAAACTTTCACACAAATGCAATTGACGGGTGTAAAGCCAAATTCCACAACCTCTGCCAGCATCCTCCCTGTCTGTGCTAAAATGGGATCTTTGGAACATGATATGGACATCCATCAAAGCATAAAGAATATGGGAATTTTGTCAGATTTTGTAGTTACAATTGCCCTAGTATCTACATGTATGCAAAATTAGGAAGCCTAGACAAGGCACATGAATTGAGGATATGTTATACATATAGAAGGTGAAATGAGGATATACAAATCATGGAAACCATATACAAGGTGAAATGAGGATATGAAAATCATGCCAAATGTCTCTCTCCCTCTTCCTCTCTTTTCCTAGGTCTCTCCCTAAGTCTATATAGTTGTCAAACTAGAATTGGGTGTTGGCATGTACAACTTACATGGAGTATATGGTATTGAAACATAGTTCCATTTAATAAGATACATCGATTTACATTTCCAAATGCAATGTTAGGTGAATTTGGGTTGTGGATGACATTTTTTTTCATAAACTAGATAACAAAATTGGTAAACATACAAACATGTCTTTGCTCATTAATACAAAAATAACTATCTTTGATTTAATGAAAAACATCATAAGTTTTGTCATTTTTAACATGTATCTTGCATGTTTAACATGTAAGATGAGAAAATTATCTATGATTATCATACCAAATTAAGTACTTTCTATATCAAATCTAGTAGTTTCAATATCATGATTGTTATGAGATGTATACAAAAAGAAGAGTACAAAAATTATTTTAACTAAGACTAAGCATCCATGTAATAATTTAGCATAAACAAATATTGAACAAGTATGTACTAATTTAGCATAAATTAAAATGAAATTTTAAATATAGATTTCATATGAATTCGATTATGCTTCTTTTTTATTAATTCTTACTAATTAGGGTATTCATAGAAAAATATATAGTACCTCATAACATCTACTTATGTACAAATCTTTGGTTTTATGCTAGTAATAAGATAGCCACTGGTATCAAAACAACAAGAAGGTCTTCTTAATGGTGTTCAGATAAATGCATTATCATTTGATGGACAAATGGTCACATGTCATTCTAAGATAATCATATAGCTAACTAATCTACCATCATGGCAATTAAGATCAAGTTATGTATTGAGGTAGGAAACTACATATCATCTCTCTACCAAGAAAAACAATCATATATAACAAGGAATCAATCTATAACATGTTACTATTCATAAATCAACCATTATGAAGTTATTATACATTCAACTTTTAAGTTTCAAAGTAGAAATACATGCGCACAAGGAATTCAAATTATATTGTATATCAAGGTGCATATATAAAAATCTAGGATAATGATAAACATATACAAAACTTTGGTATATATGCCAACTCAAAACATTTTTTAAAAAATGTGCCATATGCCATCTCAAAATCTATATACAATCTACATGCCAGATAGCAACATGTCAATTACTAAAGGTCCACTTGACCCTATGTCTTTGGAGAATCCTCAACTTGTGGTGGACCCGAGTCAAAAAGTGGCCTCTTCGTGCCACGATGCTTAGTACTTGATGGCTGCATGTTGACTGCAATAACAAGTCAAACCATAAATTTGATTAATTAGTTCAATGGTAAATATAAATAAGTAGATTAGTAAACATAAACTTATTTACAACAATTTAAAACTTTGAAATTAACATCTAAAGATTTCACTACAATTGGCTATAAGGTCTCTATACTATCAATTATTTAGTAAAATTCAAATCAATTTTTTTTTTCTTAGAGTCATTCTACAAAGGATGGTCTCTTAGGATGATTAGGTGTCCTAGACTGAAGCATGATGGTAGAGGTACCACATCACTTACTTTTAGAATAGACTATAATAGGAAAATAACATTGATATAAATTAATATATAATTACTAACAAAAAAGGAAATGCATACATTAAAAAGATTAGATGTGTAAATAAACAATCTAGACTAGACTAAAAACATATCTACTACAAAACAAGCACATACCACCAACGAGGCCTCGTGCATCGATTGAGGACTCATCATGGACGTACCAACTAAGATTTCCTATATGAAAAATGATAAGAATGCAAGACTGTATGTATACATATATAATCATAATAACTTTGAAATTAACATATCTAAATCACAATAATCAACTATATAATTTCTCTAAATTATTAATTAAATTAAAATTCAATTTAATTACCTCCTCCCTTTGTTGTCATTCTGAGAGCCTTTCAGTGAGTGATGGTCCCTTAGGATGATTAGGAGTTCTACTAAAGCATATTGGCAAAGGTGCTACATCATTCACATTTTGAATAGACTGTAAAAGTAAAATAACATCAAGATACTGTAAATTAATATATAATTACTCACAAAAAATGAAATGCATACAATAAAAAAAGGTTAGATGTGTAAAAAAATCTATACCGGCAAGTCTAGGCCAAATTGAATGTTAGAAAGAGTACCGTGATGAATTTTTATAAGCTCCTCCTCTATAATCAATTGTTATCCCACTTAGATACATTAGTACTAATCTATTTATATTAAATTCAAATGGAATACACCATGAAATTTAACTTTAAATTTTACCTGCAAGAAAGATTGGCCTTGCTCAGAGTCTTCTCTAGCCCCTGATCCTATGCTTGTGTTCTAGTCCCTAATGCCTCAGCTTGGGTTCTAGACCCCATTGCCTCGGCTTGTGAAGGTGATGTATGAGGGAAATCATACTCTGTTGTGTTCAAGGGTGGCTCACTAGTCTCTCCTAGAGGACGTAAGCACAACTAATTACACATAATACAATGATGAGGCACACAAATATGTGTGGATAAGGAGGGTGCAACAAACTCAACTAATCCACTGGGACCACCAATATCATGTGGTTGTGCTAGCTGAGAAGTCTGTGCAATCAAATGTTGGGTCAAAGAGTGTATGGAAAATAGGCTCTGATGTGCTACATATGCAACAATGACTGGGTGCTAAATTGGAGGTGGAGAAGGAATAGGAGGGGGGATAAACAGATCCTACACCTATCGTATTGCCCCAAGTCTATCTTGAGGCATTCCTTTACCTACTCCCTAGAATTCTCTAAAATCAAAATAGTTCACATGGTAACCTAATATAAACTCCACATATAGTTTGCGGAGGAAATATAAAGGTACATCAAGATTGTTGTGGGTGTTTTATAAAAAACTATCCACCAATGATCCCAAAAATTATCAATGATACCCTGATGTGTGCACCATTTAATTGAATACTTGGGCTTAAGTACATCAACATGCAATCCAATTTTTAGGTTGACAAAATGTTGCACTAACATGGCTTTGGTAATGTCTAAAACTTTCACTTGGTCATAGGATTTAAGCCATTAGAATTTATTCTACCCTCTTGGCTTCTCGCCATTGTCAAAATGATTCATGTGTTGGCTTGTGAGGGTTTGAACTTGACCGATAATTCCCTCTAAGGTGCATGTGATTGAAGTCAATATATGGTGGCGATGATAAATTTATATAATTCTATTTATTCTATTAGTATTTTTCTCAATTTGTTCTTTAATTGTTGGAGGGTTCGGTGGGGGAGGGTTTGGGTTTTGAACTTGCTCATCCATATTACTTATTTCAAATTTAAAACATGAAAATTTAGGATTTAAAACAACTTCTTATTAAACTATATACAATTTAAATTAAACATTTTGAACAAAATCAAAATCAATAAATTATATTCAAATTTGAGTTGAAAACTAATGCTTACAATCAACAATTCAAAACCCTAAATCATACCAAACATTTCGATTTAATTTCAAAAAAATGAAAAAGAAATAAATCAAAAACTTACCTCTAGATCTAGCTCTTGATTATAGGAGAATTTGACCTTCCAAATAACTGATATCCGCTTTGCCCTCTCTGATATCCATTTCCCTCTATCGTTGTGTGTCTTCCAAACCCATGGGTCCCAAAATAAATAATGTTTTTTTGGTAGTATTGGGGAAGGCAAACGGATAGCCATTTCCCTATAATGGATATTTTGGTTGACCCTTTCACAAAGTCAACTATCTCTTTCATGATTTTAGCTAAGTAAAAGCTTTTTTTTCCCTATTGCCACTATTTGGCGTACGATGATCCTACACTCACCCTTAACATTGGAAGTTCTAACAATTTATTTCCAACCAAATTCTCCAAAGAGTAAATATGGTACCAGTTTCGTAGGCCACCAAAAGGAAAGAGGAAAAAGTAAGATGATGTCCTAAACTAGCCCAAAAATCAAACAAAGAAGCACCATGAACAAGAGGTTGGTTCTAGACATGCCACCACCACCTCTAAAGACCCTTAGAAAATGAGCACTAAAAGAAAAGATGGGCCACACACTCCTCATTAACCCCACAAAGAACACATTTGGAAGGACCTTGGAATCCTCTCTTTCTTATGTTTTCCTAGGTAAGACATTTATTTTGACAAAGTAGCTAGAGAAAGAAAATACACTTAGGCCAACAATAATTATTCCATATCTTTTTCCATGAGGGGAAATCCCTATACCCATTTTTTTCATATGCTAAGATTTGGTACCCACGAGAAACTAAATAAACCCCTTTAGGATCATAGCCCCAAAACAAGAGTATTAGCCTCCTCTAGAGAACATGGCTGATCTATCAAAATAGAAGATAGGGCAACCCAAATATCTAGATCTCCCCTGAAAGGCCAACCACTCATATCCTTCCAATGATAAATGCAAGATTCCCCCACCAAATGATAAGCCTTAAAGTCTAAAACTTTAGACCAGCTAGCATCCAAAAAGACCATACTCAAAGGGAAGCGATGGGGAAAGGAGGTGAGAATCAAGGGACAAAGATCCCATACATCTAGCCAAAAAAGAGCATTGTGTCCAGAATTGACAATCTAAGAAAGGCCCCACTTACCAAGTGATGCACCCTTCTTGATAGTATTCTAAATCATTGAGCCTTTCCCAACCTAACCCATTCTTAGAATCTCAGTAGTAGCAACACCATGTAAATATTTATATCTTAGAAGTTTGTCCCAAGGTTGATCCTACTACTTACACCATCTCTAGTAAGGTTTAGTAGCCAAGGCTTGGCTATTAAGCTCAAATTACTGAAGACCAAGGCCACCATTTTGCTTAGACTTACAAACCTAGTCCTAGCTAATAAGACTATATTTTTTAGAGTCTAGGTTCTTTGCCAAAAAAAAATTCTTAGAAAGAGAATCAAACTCCTTTAGAAAACTTTTAGGAGCAGAAAGCACCAGAAATCTATAGACGTGAATAGCCCACAACACCAATTTTAAAAGGGTAAGATGCCCTACAAAGACAACCATTAGAAGGTCTAGTGAGTAACTGACATTCTAAACCTGTCAAGAATCCTCTTCCACTAAAGTCGACAAGGAAGACAAATTGATAATGGAATACTAAGATAATCCAAGGGAAGTTGACCTATTTTAAATTGCAAAATAAAAGTAATTCTTTGTTGAATGACCAAAGAAGTATTAAAAAAATAAATATTTGACTTATCCTCATTAATTTGTTGACCAAAAATGGCCAAATACATATCCAAAGTGCTCCTGAAACTGATATCCTCATAAATTTAGCAACACTCATTAAGGTAGTGTCATCAAAAAATTGAAGATGAGAATAAGAATCAAGATATCTAGCCACTTTTCTAACCCTAAATACTTCCATTAACTCTTTGATGATTAAAGAACCTTCCCAAACCCTTCGCTATAAGAATGAAAAGATAGGGGGAGAGGGAATCACCTTGTCGCAACCCTTTGGAAGCTAAAAAAAGAGATGGCATACCATCAATAAAAATAAAGAAGGAATAAGTCACCACACAACTCATGACCCACTCAATCCACCCTGTACAAAAACAAAAAGATAATAAAACATTCATTAGGAAGGGTCATTGACCTTATCATAAGTGTAGACACCTAAAATTCACTTGCTTTGCAAACCAATTTCCCATGTCTCTACACCACTGATTATACCTCCTATTAATTAAATAAATTTATTTTATTTAATTAATTTATCCCTAACCATCTACTCTTAACCATTTATCCATCCCTTATGATCAATTAATTCATTTAATTTATCACTATACCTTACAACACTATCCCTCATTAATTAAATAAATATTCTCAATATTTATTTAGTTAATTTGTCCATCTCTCTAATCCTTGTTAATTAGATAAATCATGCTTATCTAATTAATCTACCCTACTAATCAACCTAAACCTAGCCTAGTTGATTAAATAGCAATTATTTAATTAGCTACCCTAGCCTACCTATCCCCTAGACCTAAATTAATTAAACTAAACACTTAATTAACATTGTTTAGCCCATCCTCCCACACACCTTTGATTAAAAATCATTTTTTTATTCAAAGGGTCATATATTCCTTACAACTCATTTATCACCCTCTTACACATGTAAGTGTACATGTGTCCTTCAATCTTCACATCTCCACATAAAAGTGAATTTTTAATTCACACTCCCATATGAGTTGAATTTTTAATTCATTTTTATCCTCAACACCTTTCCCCATGTGAATTTAAAATTCACAAATAACGAGAGCCATCCAATCTCATTTGAACAAACCTCAACCCTTGATTTATCTCATCCACTCCTTGTGACACTTGTCACAAGGCTATGACTTCAATCCTAACCCTAACTCTCAAGCATTTCTAGCCCTTGATCTCAACTTTTAATCCTCACCCTCCATCCTCTTTCCAAAAATCTATAAATAAAATCCTCACCCAAGCCATTCACAACTTCTTCTTGCATCAAAATTATGCAAAAATTTCTATCTTCTCTTCCCATCTTAATCTCATAATGCCAAAATTACTCATCTCCATAGCCAAACCATCTCCATCTCAATCTCTATCTTAATCCATTATCTCTCAACCTATTTGTGTTGAAAACAAGGAGGAATCCACATTCTACATCCATTTGGGTAAATCTAAGGAGTTTTGGGTGCAACTCCTTCCACCCTATCTTGGATTTGTGGGTCATTGTGAAGGTATATCATTTGTTTTTACATTTGATTTATGTTTTTGGCTTTCATTTTGACTTCATAGATCACAATAAGTCTTAGACATGTCCAGCTTGATAAATATAGCATTATCCTTAGAACAATCCACATAATGAATTACTTTCAAAGTAATAACAATACCATCAAGAATCTAACACCCCTTCGCAAAGTCCCCTACTCACGCAATATCAAAGAATCAAAAATCCATTTCAAACGATTAGTTAATGAGTTTGCTAATAATCTTGCAAGAGATATTACAGAGAGCAATAAAAGGAAATAGATCAGAAGAGTTAGCCCCCACTTTCCTAAGAATCAAACCCAGAAAAATAGAATTGATTGCTTTAAGCATTTGCTTATTAGTCTTGAATTCACACAAAACTTCTAGAAGATCATCCTTGAACAGAGGAGAGGACCAATTGTTGAGCATGTTCCAATAGCTGTGATATTATTTGTGGATTTAAGGCCCAATATTTTTAAAAGTTTAGCACTAGTAGTTGTGACATAAGTACTAATAATTGACTGAAATATGCTCTTTAGATCTAAAAAGCAACCAATCATGTGATGCCACATTAGTGCACCAACAAAACATGACTTAATGCACAACTATTGGTCCACTCTTTTTTTGGGTCTTTTTGGACACCTCAACAAAAAGCATGCTAAATATTTGATTATGTGGACTTGAAACCTTAGTAATAAGCAGGGGCCTTGCGAAATAAACTACTGTAAAAGTTTTGGAGTGATTCAAAATTGCCACGTATGATTTTGAGAGGCGTGAAGTTAAGGTGTTCAACTACTCGGTCTTCTCCCCCATGTCCTAGAATTCTTGGAAAAACTCAACATCATCCAATTTAATCAACTAAATACCTAGTGGGTCATGCATTTTATTTGTCTACAACGATAATGCCTAATTTTTACGTCATTTTTGAACCCAGAGGGAAGCTTGCAAGATGTGTTGGAAATAGTTTTATATTGTGGGAAACCACGTAGAACTCATTGGTTTTTCCACCAGTAAAGTCAATGGGTTATCATGACTAGAAGTTTCCAAATCATATTCAAGCCCATTGATTGTGCAATAATAGCAGGAGCTCTCGTGGAAACTGCAGCAGTTGAATTCATACATGCTCAAAGACTCCAAGTTATTCCCAAAGATGATTCCAAATAGTAACAAATGTAGTGAGTTGTAGCTCAAAGTCTATCAACTAGTAACACTGCAAATCCACAAGAATGTCATACACAAAGACTAACAATTTCCCAACCAAATTCATACATAAAACATATAGCTCCAAATTCAATATGATAACACAAAGTCTATCAATATAAAATCTAAATTTCTCTTCAATAATGAAATAATGTGTTACTCATAAACCAACTTCAAGATAATATGACAAGAGAGGCATAAGAACACTCTTACATACAACATATGTGCTCCAAAACAAAGGTTGGAGGCAATCTGTTTCTTTTATTGATCAATTCTTGATATGCACATTCAACACAAAGATTCAAGTATGCTTCTCAAAATGGGTAGCATTTTGCTTCAAAAGATTAAAGATAATATTTACAAAAGAGGCCCTTTTATTTATAGGGAGAGGCCAAGAGAAAAAATAGGAAAATTGCAACTACTTTGACTTATTCAAAAACTGAGTCCTAATTGACTTATGACTCTGTCTCACAAATCCATGTATTCTAATTTTTCAAAATGACATGGATTTTATCAATTAAAATTTACAAAGCTTGGAAACTAAAACATGAAAAATATCTAAGTGTCCTTGGACACTTCTTCATCATCTTGATCCTTCTCCAAGAATTCTTCATATCTTCTCACAGTGGCCTGTACTTCATTATTGTCTGGCCCTAGTGTATGCTTAGAGATAATAAGCACCCAAGTGATGGAATCGGTGAGGGTATTAGGTACGCTCTTGTGCTTATTCAATAACTTTTGTAGTCTATGTAGAATTGTTTAGATCTCCATCAACCTGTCAAGTGAAGCCAATGAAAAGACTTTAGTTTCAACTTTTGTCTAGACTAGGTTGGTGAATTCCTGAATGATTGTATCTTCAAGGAGTGTATGTTGGTTTTCATCAAGCATATGACATGGTATATCTGCTAGCTCATCAAAAATGTCTTGAGCCTTGTTTTCTCCCCTTTCAAGGTCCTTTTCTAGATCGAGTATTAGGCCTTCAATTATATCATTTTTGTGTCTCATAGCCTCCCGATACTCTACATACTTTCTCCTATCAGGGATGACCCCATGTTCAATCAACACCTCAATTTTGAAATCTCTCAACGTGTTCCAAGAGTCAAGATCTTGCTCAATCAACTGCATGTCTTGTGAGAGAATCTCCAGTGTTTGATTGATTTCTTTGCCAACTTTTCCTAGGTTGTCATAAAGTTCAATGGCTGACTTTATAAGTAATGAACCCTGGGAAATCACTCTGTCTATCCAAGTATCTACTGCTTGACCCTTTGCACCATTTTTTTCTACTTTCAAAAAGGCTTCATTGCTTGTGCTAGTGCCAATAGGTTCAATCTGTTCAGATGATTGAGTTATTTTGAGAAGCACTGATTTCAACTGATCAACCTGCAATTTGAGTTGGTCCTTTATGACTTTATCCTTGTCATATCTTTCTAGCAAAGCATTTAGTTGTGTTAGAAGGTCCTCCTTTGCACTTTCATGAGTTTTCTTTTCTAGATCAACTCTAGTGATGACATAATCAGGGTTTCCAAAGTCAATATTCTCAGATGAAGGAATAGCAATCTCTACATATTTGTGTCTTGTTTCATCGACAAACACTCTTGACAAAGTCTTTGCCTTTTTAGTTGCTTTTGACTTTGTGGGAACCAATTGACCAAAATCAAAGTCATCTGGTGAAACGACTTGCTTCTTTCTTTTGGGTTGATGTGGCATAAGCCATGGTGGAAGGACAAATTTGTCACCTTTGACATCTACAGTTGTGGTCTGAGTGGACACAGGTGGAACTATAGGAACTTGTGACTTTGGTGGAATGGGTGGATCTTGTATGGATACTAAAACAAGTGGTGTATGAGTAACAAGTGGAGGTGTTTGAGTTTGAATAGTAGAAGGGTTAACATTGACATTCACCTGGGAAGAAGATGAACCTAGAATTTTTTCAAAATCTAACTAGGAAATTAAATCGATCATGGACATGGGAACATCTAAAAGACTGGCCATTGAAGACAGAGGAATAAAAATATTGTCAACATTGTCCAATGGGGTATCAAAAATAGACTGATTCTTAGGTGTTGAAAGAGAAGAACTCACAGAATGAACAAACACACTTCGTGAAGGTGATTCAAGGTTATCAAGAATACCTGATGATTGTTGTGCACTTGATACAACTAGAGCTGTAGGAGTTTGCACACTTGAAGTCATAGGAGGGGAAGAAGGGGATGTCACCTAAGGAGACTCAGTTTGTGGATTGTCAATTGATTCTTGTAACTCCTTTTATGTTACCTCCTCTTTATCAACACCTTGTTGTGTAGATGTTCCTTATTTTTCCTTTACTTTCTCCTTACTTCCTATCCTAAAGATAAACTTCATCTTTTCCTTAACAGGAGTGGTATCTTCCTTGTTCTTCATCCTTAATTCCTCCTTTTTCCCTGGAGGTCCTTCTATTTTCTCTTCCTCAGAACTTGTTAAGAAAGGCTTCAATTTTATACCTTTCCTTATCAGCCACATATTGGTATTTGCAAGGACTACTTGAAATCTTTGTCTCACAGAAGTTAGGTCTTTTTGAGGCCATTGAATAGGAGGTAGAGGGGTGTTAGCAATTTTGTTCCCTATGTATGCAGCCTCTACTATATCTCCTTCATCTTGCATAACTTCAGGTACATTAGCCAATTGAAAATTTCTTACCTGGTCTAGAGTGAGCCTACTGTAATCCATCCTTCTAACATGTTCATCAGTTCTATATTCTACCCATATGTCCTCAATCATGTGTACATGAGTATTATTTCCTTTCATCTTATTCTTCATGCCACAATAATCAAAGTCTTTTCTTCTCTTGTATCTCTTTAGTATCACCCATTGCAATTCAGTCTCCATAGCTTTTGTTTTTGGAGTTGTAGAGATACCATATCTCGCAATCTAAAATTAGAATTTGAATCCTCCTTGATGTGCATTGACTTGCTTAATATGAAAATCCATTACTTGCCTGCATAGCTCCATCAAGACCATCTTATCCCCTGTGTATCTAGGTAGCATGTATGGTTGCCCATTGAAACAATCTTCTCTGAGGTATGTGAAAGTGGGGAATTGAAGAAAGATACGCCCAAACTTTTTACCTGTTCCCAAGATTGATTTGATACAATTTCTTTTTCTCAAGCTCCTTATCCATCAAGCAGATGTAGTGGTAGAAAAAGGCATCATTCACCCTTCGATAATGCTTGATTCTTTCTATTAGCGTGAGTTGAGGGTAGTATTGATATACAGGAATTAGTCTCATATCACCTTCACAAGTTAACCCTAGAAAATGCTTCATAGAAGCAGTAACATACACTAGATAGGAAGTCATAAAATTTCAAGGTAGTTGACACTAAAGCTAGCTTCTCAAATATGGAGTCATTGATTTGTTGACCCCACCATATCTTTTTCTCATCTTTTCTGATAAAATGGATGTATTGAAACATCCAGTCTTGAAATACATTTGATGCTGCGAGGCTCTTTACCTTGCTGAGAAGGGTAATGACATCAACAACCTCCTCAATGAACTCACTCCTAAATATGTTCTTGGGCCATCTTGATATGGAAGGATGAGGAGTTTTGAGCCATCTAGTGTTGATGGTCTTTTTGCGTCTCTCAGTATGATCATCATAATACTTATGTACTTCTTTAATGGAAAGATTAGAATAATCCTCAATGTCATGACATTTGAACACTAAGTCAAAGAAGTTTGCATCAAGTTGAATAATCGCATTCCCATCAGCTTATGATATACTCTTAGTATCTTTGTCAAACTTCCCTGCCATGGCCAAGACAAAACCTAGGTTCTAAGCTGACATCGAGAAGGTGGAAACCAAGTGTATGCCACTATATAAAACACATTGCATATTATGGGGTAATGGTTACTGGTTCAGTCTCCCCAGAAATTCAGACATGTCCACATGCCTGATCTATGTATCTTTGATTTCGTCCACATTTGACTCGACTTGAGTAGCCATGATGACTCCTTGAAATTTATACTTCATCTTATTTTTTGGAGAGGACTCTGATATTTGACAAATGAACTGCAAAAATATGATTTTTGAAAAAACTTCTCAGAGTTAGAAAGATCTCATTCAAACTACCTTTTATACAATCTCGGGAAAACATATCATCTTCATGATCAAAGATATTCAACTATTGGATCAGGAAAAAATCTTTCTTTGAAGTATCACTTTTCATTTTTCAGTGTTAAAAAAAAATTGGTTTTTTAGATGCAGGTTAGAGTTTAAACTCTGACTTGCATTTTTACAATGCATGGATAAATATGTCAATCAGAGTTTAAAACCCGATTGACATATTGGGAAGAAACTTTGGTAAAAGAATATGAACATCGGCTTTTAAATTCTGATGTGCTTATCTTAAAGGGGTAGATAAAAATGCACATCGGTCTTTGAAACCCGATCGCCATCAGAATTTTTAGATAAGACAAAGGCATGAAGATGTAGATCAAGTTTTAAAACATGATCTACATATTTCAATGTGTGACAACAAATGTGTCATGCGTGTTTTAAACTCCACATGACACTTTTGACAAGTGTTATGCGGAGTTCAAAACCTGCATGACACTTTTGAATGTGTTATGAGATGAAATGGATGATAAGTGGTTTCAAAGTCTAAAGTGTAGATCACATTTTAAAACCCGATCTACATATGTGATGTAGGTTTTGTAGGAGTTAAGGACAACACTGAGAGGGGGGGTGAATCAGTGTTGTGTAAATTCTTTAATCTTTTTCAAACTTTAACTTTCTGAGCACAAGGAATGAACGATACCTTTGATTTGTCAAATACATATGCACATGACTATGAATGCAGAAAGAGAATAAAACTTCATAAGTAAATTGAACACACACAAGGAAGATCAATAAGAATCATAACACAAGATATGCACGAGTGGAAAACCCATCACGGTAGAAAAACCACTCCAGAATTGCCTCACTGGCTTAACTAAAAAACATGCCTCACTGGCAATACAAATTGTCTCACTGACAAATATTAAGGTCACACTGACCTATAAGCCTCACTGGCTAATACAATGCCTCACTGGCAAACCAAATCACCAATAGAAGTTATAAACCAAATCAGAGGGATACTCTGTTTCCATTCAATACAAATATATGTCTGTCAAATATCCATTCTATTCAATCTGACATCTCAACAATCCTTTATTCTGATCCAATCAACACTGCATTCTAACAACACTGCATATCAAATGTGTATTCTAATCCAACACTTCACAACACTGTATGTTTCATCTCTATTCTTCTTAATTCATTCATCAATGTACCTGGAAAACAAATTTATACAAGTTGAATGTCTTTTCACTGCCTTGGAACCTTTCACATTCCTTCATAAATTTCTCCTGCATCTTTCATTTTCTTTGATATTTCAGTGCCCTGTAGGAGAAAATAAAATCTCTGAACACTTTCATCTTAAAACAGAAAAACTCTGATATTCTTCCAATCTGTCTTTTTCATCTTCCTCTGCAAAAAAAAAATCTTTATCTCCACAATTACAAAATATTTCTCAAATCTCTTCATATCCATCAAGTTTATAACCTGTAAGAAATCTTGAACCAAACAGATTACTTCTCTGCAAAAATTGTCAATCATTTTTCTCAAATAAAAATAATTATTAATCTTCATCTGCTCATTTGCATGACCTTTCACCTGCAAAGAAAAAAAATAGTCTATTGCTTTTCTCCAAACAAATCATCTCATATTTCTTTTTCCAAGATCTCCAAAAATCATTTTTATTCTTCAAATATAATCACTCTGTAAATAATTTGCTTTTCTTTCCATGAGATAATCCTTCATTTGATATGAGAAAAAAAACTTCCAAATAAATCTCCTTCATATTATTTTCTTTTATAGAAAGATGCCTTTATTTTTAATTATTTAAA
Source organism: Cunninghamia lanceolata (assembly GCA_027924645.1). Classification (NCBI taxonomy): domain Eukaryota; kingdom Viridiplantae; phylum Streptophyta; class Pinopsida; order Cupressales; family Cupressaceae; genus Cunninghamia; species Cunninghamia lanceolata. The sequence continues at coordinate 14,281,132 of BSBN01000476.1, read as the reverse complement.
TGCAAAAATATCTTCATAAAAAAAAACTACTCCAAAAACATTTGACTTTCCTATTTGAGCAACTAATGTTGCTATCAAAGCATTTGATGCTTTATAAGAAACTTTCTAATCTTTACAAGCAAAAAACAAATGCATTTTGCCCTTAATATGCTCCTTATTCGATGTGTCATAAATCATGCTTTTCTCAAAAAACAAAAACAAAGCAATCTCCATATGATGACACAGTAATCTTTATTGATTTAGTTCTTCAAAAATTTCGATGTCTTTTGTGTTTAAGACATGCACCACCTTTATGGACAATCGGGCTCCCTCTTGGTATTAATCATTCGATGGTCTTTTGAATAAACTCGAGCTCCCTTTGCATTATAATTTGATGCCTTTGGATGCTCTTTAAATCATATGCATCACTCTTAAGGAAAACAACTAAGATGCCCACTAATGACTGTTCCACCGGTGGTAGAAGAAGAGGTCGGTTATCATACGGAATTTAAACCCTTTGAATAGTCACTCAAGTGACTTTTACCTGCAATTACAGGTCAACCTCTATTTAAAACAAAAAAATGCCATTTTAGGATTTATCAACCATGGAATAGAAAATAGGATTCTTTTCTAATCCATGTTTTTGACCATACTCTTCACACATAACAAATGACTCTCTAGGGTTTAGAGTTGTGAACTTAGGAGGTAACCATGGAATATACAGACATCTAGGAACAAAGTTGTAACAAGAACTAGACATCATTTTAATTGTTCCTAAGATTTGACACCAATAATACTAATCGTTCCCTTGTGTAAGAGAAACAAGTCTTTTCATTCTCAATACATACATGAAGCCTATGATATACAACAAACACCACCAAGAAGCATTAGTGTCCATCCTCTTGTCACCAAAAATGAGTGATTTCTTATCAATGAACAAACATTTATCAAGTCAACCCTACATATGATGATGATGATCTTGTCAAGAAAAACATGAACTAACTCCTGACAATCTTGATGTCCAACATCTTGATATGAAGATCAACTTCTGAAGCACATGACTATCCTCAAGTGTTAATTCAAACACAACCCACTATTACTGACCTCAACTGATCTTGAAGCAACCTCTCTCAGATCAATGCACAACAAGAACATACTGCAAACAATCTTTCATGACATCACTTACCAAAGAACATATGAAGACATCATTGGAGGCCAAACCTGATCAAACAAGTCATGTGATTAATCATAAACCAACACCAAACATCAAGTGTATTCATGTGATCCTGTAAGCACTGGATGAACCTGATTGGTACATGAATGTTATCAAACACTTGTAATATTATCATTCATTTATCAAGTCAATCCCACTGACAACATCCTTCAACACTATGTGAACAACTGTGAAGTGCATGATCATGAACAACTTTCTCAATACCTTTTGACATCAATGACAAACTATCACCATCAATCTCCCCCTTTGTCATTGATGGCAAAACCACCTAATACAATTTTTCTTTCTCCCCCTTTTTGACATCTGATGACAAAGTCTTATAACTATTTTCTCCCCCTGTGATGAATACCACTGGCAACACTGGCAATTACTGGCAAGAATAATCAACACAAACCATTGTAGTTTCCAACTCAAAATGACATAATGACCACTATTGATAAGTCCTTTTCAAATCTCCCAAGATAGTAACAACTCAATCCTCTGATTAACTCCCCCTGAGAACAACTCATACTCCACAGAAAAATTGTTATAGCATGATCATAACAATTATAATCACATTAAATTATGAGCACTTTGAAGGCACAAATTCATGTTAACCTTTCAACATAAGACCAACTTTGCTGAACATTATCATTTGCTACTGCTGATTCAAGACATACCTTTAACTTCCTCTGAAGAAATACAAAATATCACCATCAATATCATAGTTTGAAGAACACTGTCTAAAACAAATTAGAGAGGAAGATCATCAATGAAACATTAGAAACTCCTTAATATATCTAGTTTATCATCTTCTTTTGATATTATCTTCAAACCACCTGAAAGCTCCAAGACACATGTCATAACTCAACAAAGTAATAGATATAACCATCAAATTATCATCCTGCAACCAAACTATTCTGAGACCTTTTCTGTCATGGCAAAGAATGAAGACCATCTGAACTAACCTCCTGTTCTACACAAGACACTTGTCAATTCTGATACAAAAACACATCTGATGAGAGTTCCTTGAGAACACCTTTACTGAAGCAACATGACAACTCAACCATGTAAGTATGATATGAACAATATACAAAATAGGATCAAGTCACAACATCACCAAACTCTTTGAGGAAAAAATCATGAAGACTCCTTATGACACAGTTCTCAACACAAGATGCCAAGAAGACCATTTTTTTTTATAATACTTTTACTTGCCTCTGATACAAGATTCACCATCAATGTCATAAGAAACTCTTGATTGTCATAACTTGAAGCTCATACCTGAAACCACCACACACTTTGAACAAACCTTCCTAAACTATATTAATGAAGAAGAACATGTCAAATTATTATACCAATGATCTCTTCTAAATGAACATTCATTCTGCAACCAAGAATTATTGCACATCTTTTTTTGACATGAAAAGAATGAAGATCATCCTGCTGATCCTGCACATCTCTTTACAACACACTGTTAAATCTGATGAAACATACTGCAATCAACAAGAACTCTTGCCTCTTGACTTTATCATTCAAAACAAGATATTATTGCAATAACACTTTCCAAAACACTTTGGATTGCAATACTATGACAATTCAATCTTTGTAATCAGGATCATTTGTCTAACAATTTGTGCATTTGAACTCCTGAAACACTTTTTCAATATCTTGAAAGCATAATAAGTCAATGATTACCTGTATCACTATCAAACATTATCAAAGATGATTTCAACAAAAACAAGATCATCAAATTGATAAACATCAAATGATCTTCTTCCTGAGACCCTTTGGGGATACTTGATAGAACAAGAATAACTCCCCCTCACTTCATGCTATCTATTATGCAACTGATGAAGTGACTTGTGCAGGTTGCACAAGCTTAAATTCTAGCTTCTCTTTACTTTCTTTCTGCTTCCAAATTTTAACAGGCTCTTTCTTCCTCCAAACCTTTTCTGTTTCTTTCCATTTCAAATCAGATGATGCAATTCCTTCAAACATTCTGCAACTGTAAGCTTTGTGACCAAGAGAGTTGCAATTGTAACACACTATATTACAATTATAATCAGATGACTGATAGTACCTTTGAGAACTCATGTTAAACTTCCATGCAGAATCATATCTTTCACAATTACTTTGTATATGTCCAACATTATTGCACTTGTAACAAATAATGTTAGTATTCCTTCTGCAAACAATTGCTTTGTGACCAAATTGATTACAAGCATAACAATAACCATTAAAAGAATAATTGTACCTGTACATGTATGCTTGTCTAACAAGGGCATTTCTTCTGAAATTCCTTCTTTGATTGTACACAAATTCATTTCTGGTTTTTTGTTCAGCTTCACTCTTCCTTTTACCTTATGTGGCAGCTAAATCAATTTTCCTTCTAGGAGTTTCTCTAACTTTGGAACATTCCCCTTCTTCAGTACTCTTTTCAAACATCAGATTCTTGTGCAACTTAGAGGAAGCCTTTTCTAACTCCTTTCTTAAAGAGACTATTTCTGATTCAAGTTTTAGATTCTCAATTCTTCTAACTTCAAGATCAGATATTGAGACATCAGCTATCCTCTTAGCTTCTTCAATTTCTGTCTTCAATCTAGCAATTAGTTTGTCAGAATCATCAATATATGTCTTTAAACTAATAATTTGACATCTGGCCTCTTCAAGATCTGTAGATACAATTTCAAGTTCTGAATGTACATTATCTTTAGATTCTCTTTCTTGTTGCAGCAACAAATTTAGTTTCTGATTCTCTCTCTTATACTTCTTGAGCTCACTCAAAGCATATATAAGCTCTCCTTCCATATCAATTTCACATTCTTGTTCTTCATCACTAATAATCTGATCTTCTTCAAAATCTGATTGAGTCTCATCTCCTTCATGTGAAAGATTTTCATCATTGTCACTCTTCTTAGATAATGAGTTGTTTTCTTCTTCAGGTGTACTACCTTGATAAATTTTTATCAATCTCCTCCACATGTCCTGAGCTGTAACACAATCCATAACTTTACAAGTAATATCATTAGATAGAGCAGACAATATGGCCTTCTTTGCAATCTGATTACATTCAAGGACTTCTTTGTTATTTGCAGAGTTAGAATATCCATTCTCAACAGACATTAAAACATCATATCCTAAAGAGGATAAAAACACTTGCATTCTAACATACCAAACTGAAAAATTTGAACCATTAAACTGAGGAACTCCTGAAATTTTTTCTTCTAATACAATATCAGGATCAACATGAAGAACATCATTATTAACTGACTTTGGATTTGATATGGATGATGTCTTTTGATCAGAATGAATCTTAGCATTTCTCATGTTCTTATTTCTCCTGCACTTACCCATTGAACTCCACACACAGGACCTACCCAAGCTGATTAAGCTTCAAAAGGGGAACCTTGGCTCTGATACCAATTGTAGGAGTTAAGGACAACACTGAGAGGGGGGGTGAATCAGTGTTGTGTAAATTCTTTAATCTTTTTCAAACTTTAACTTTCTGAGCACAAGGAATGAACGATACCTTTGATTTGTCAAATACATATGCACATGACTATGAATGCAGAAAGAGAATAAAACTTCATAAGTAAATTGAACACACACAAGGAAGATCAATAAGAATCATAACACAAGATATGCACGAGTGGAAAACCCATCACGGTAGAAAAACCACTCCAGAATTGCCTCACTGGCAATACAAATTGTCTCACTGACAAATATTAAGGTCACACTGACCTATAAGCCTCACTGGCTAATACAATGCCTCACTGGCAAACCAAATCACCAATAGAAGTTATAAACCAAATCAGAGGGATACTCTGTTTCCATTCAATACAAATATATGTCTGTCAAATATCCATTCTATTCAATCTGACATCTCAACAATCCTTTATTCTAATCCAATCAGCACTGCATTCTAACAACACTGCATATCAAATGTGTATTCTAATCCAACACTTCACAACACTGTATGTTTCATCTCTATTCTTCTTAATTCATTCATCAATGTACCTGGAAAACAAATTTATACAAGTTGAATGTCTTTTCACTGCCTTGGAACCTTTCACATTCCTTCATAAATTTCTCCTGCATCTTTCATTTTCTTCGATATTTCAGTGCCCTGTAGGAGAAAATAAAATCTCTGAACACTTTCATCTTAAAACAGAAAAACTCTGATATTCTTCCAATCTGTCTTTTTCATCTTCCTCTGCAAAAAAAAAATCTTTATCTCCACAATTACAAAATATTTCTCAAATCTCTTCATATCCATCAAGTTTATAACCTGTAAGAAATCCTGAACCAAACAGATTACTTCTCTGCAAAAATTGTCAATCATTTTTCTCAAATAAAAATAATTATTAATCTTCATCTGCTCATTTGCATGACCTTTCACCTGCAAAGAAAAAAAATAGTCTATTGCTTTTCTCCAAACAAATCATCTCATATTTCTTTTTCCAAGATCTCCAAAAATCATTTTTATTCTTCAAATATAATCACTCTGTAAATAATTTGCTTTTCTTTCCATGAGATAATCCTTCATTTGATATGAGAAAAAAAACTTCCAAATAAATCTCCTTCATATTATTTTCTTTTATAGAAAGATGCCTTTATTTTTAATTATTTAAATGCAAAAATATCTTCATAAAAAAAAACTACTCCAAAAACATTTGACTTTCCTATTTGAGCAACTAATGTTGCTATCAAAGCATTTGATGCTTTATAAGAAACTTTCTAATCTTTACAAGCAAAAAACAAATGCATTTTGCCCTTAATATGCTCCTTATTCGATGTGTCATAAATCATGCTTTTCTCAAAAAACAAAAACAAAGCAATCTCCATATGATGACATAGTAATCTTTATTGATTTAGTTCTTCAAAAATTTTGATGTCTTTTGTGTTTAAGACATGCACCACCTTTATGGACAATCGGGCTCCCTCTTGGTATTAATCATTCGATGGTCTTTTGAATAAACTCGAGCTCCCTTTGCATTATAATTTGATGCCTTTGGATGCTCTTTAAATCATATGCATCACTCTTAAGGAAAACGACTAAGATGCCCGCTAATGACTGTTCCACCGGTGGTAGAAGAAGAGGCCGGTTATCATACGGAATTTAAACCCTTTGAACAGTCACTCAAGTGACTTTTACCTGCAATTACAGGTCAACCTCTATTTAAAACAAAAAAATGCCATTTTAGGATTTATCAACCATGGAATAGAAAATAGGATTCTTTTCTAATCCATGTTTTTGACCATACTCTTCACACATAACAAATGACTCTCTAGGGTTTAGAGTTGTGAACTTAGGAGGTAACCATGGAATATACAGACATCTAGGAACAAAGTTGTAACAAGAACTAGACATCATTTTAATTGTTCCTAAGATTTGACACCAATAATACTAATCTTTCCCTTGTGTAAGAGAAACAAGTCTTTTCATTCTCAATACGTACATGAAGCCTATGATATACAACAAACACCACCAAGAAGCATTAGTGTCCATCCTCTTGTCACCAAAAATGAGTGATTTCTTATCAATGAACAAACATTTATCAAGTCAACCCTACATATGATGATGATGATCTTGTCAAGAAAAACATGAACTAACTCCTGACAATCTTGATGTCCAACATCTTGATATGAAGATCAACTTCTGAAGCACATGACTATCCTCAAGTGTTAATTCAAACACAACCCACTATTACTGACCTCAACTGATCTTGAAGCAACCTCTCTCAGATCAATGCACAACAAGAACATACTGCAAACAATCTTTCATGACATCACTTACCAAAGAACATATGAAGACATCATTGGAGGCCAAACCTGATCAAACAAGTCATGTGATTAATCATAAACCAACACCAAACATCAAGTGTATTCATGTGATCCTGTAAGCACTGGATGAGCCTGATTGGTACATGAATGTTATCAAACACTTATAATATTATCATTCATTTATCAAGTCAATCCCACTGACAACATCCTTCAACACTATGTGAACAACTGTGAAGTGCATGATCATGAACAACTTTCTCAATACCTTTTGACATCAATGACAAACTATCACCATCAGGTTTGACAAAAAAATTTGTCATGCGGGATTTAAACTCCGCATGACACTTTTCACAAGTGTCATGCGAAGTTCAAATCCCGCATGACACTTTTCACAAGTGTCATGCGAAGTTCAAATCCCACATGACACTTTTCACAAGTGTCATGTGAAGTTCAAATCCCGCATGACACTTAGGGAAGTGTTACGTTTGAAAGATATTACTAAGTCTTTCAATGTTCATTTGAGGATGGTGTGTTGGATTCATTTCCCGCACAACACCCCAAACTGTGGATGTTGATTCAGCTTTGGTGAGCACATGGACCCCTCTCCTTGCCACAGGGTGAACTTCCATGTCACTCTCACTCTCGTGGAAGTAGCTAGTTGAGAGGAGGTGACACACGAGGGTGGTCCTGATCGCTTGAGAGATGAACTTCACAGAGAGTGGTCAGCTGGTCCTGGGGCCTTTTTTGTGTATTGATTCTGATTTGATGTTTTGTAACTGTTGTTGTTTAAATAACTATATGACCCAAAGGGTGACTAGTCACCATTCTCATGTTTGGATTCTGAAGATTCCAATAATCTCAAATTTGATAATTGTAGTTTCTTTAAACTCTATAAATAAAGCTACATATTGTTCCCAATGTAGATAAGATCATCAACATAGATAATTAAGATAAAATATCCTTAGTTGATCTTCTAATATAAAGATTTGGCTCTTACTCCTTAAAAAACCTTTTTGTTGTAGGTATGAGCCTATCCTTGAACACCATGCTCTTGGTGTTTGCTTAAGACCATACAAGGCCTTCTTTAATTTGTAAACATATTGTTCTTTATAAGGTGTTTCAAAATCTCCAGGTTGTGAAACATACACTTCCTCATCAATATACCCATTCAAAAAAGTACTCTTCACATCCATTTAATAAACTATCCAACTTTGCTAAGCTACCAAATCCAAAACCAATCTAATAGTATCCATTCATAATATAAGTGCAAATATTTCAATGTAATCAATAACTTCTTATTGAGTATACCCTTTGGCTACTAATATAACCTTATGCTTATCAATGCTTCCATCAGATTTATACCTAGTTCTTATGCGGCCCACCTTGTACCAACAATTTCCTTACTAGGAGGTATCTAAACCAAATCCCATGTTATTCATTTTAATTGTTTCTATTTCACTATTTATTACTACAACCCATTCTTCTTTTTCTTAAGCTTGTTCAAATGTTTGTGCCTCATTACTTTCCATGATTTGAGTCATGAATTCATAGTTTATTTTTCTTGTGATCTTCTTGTCATTTTCTCAAAATTTGAATCCAACATAAGAGTTGATGGATACTTCCTTTTTGTCCTTCTTTGATATTTTTGATACTTTCTTATTCTTGTACTAGAGGATTCGTCTTCATTTTCTTCTTCTTCTCCTTCAACTTCATCAATCATTATCTCTTTTCCTTTTGTTTCATTTTCTTTGGTATATTCTACTTCATTAAATACCACATCTCTACTTATAACAAACTTATTTCCTATTGGATCATACAACTTGTATGCTTTATTTTCTTATCCATACCCAATAAAAATACATTTTAGGTGTTTATAATCTAGCTTAGACCTTTTTTCCTCTGGTATGTGTGCATAAGAAACACACCCAAATACCCTCAAATGATCAACACTTGGCTTAATCCCAAACCATGCTTGTTCATGAGTCATTCCCTTAACTACTTTTATAAGACTCCTATTGAGAAGATATATTCTTGTGCATATATTGCTTCTTCCCAAAAATTCTTATCCAAATTCTTCTTTCATCATACTCGTCATTTCAACAATAGCCCTATTCTTGCTTTTAGCAACTCCATTTTTCTGTGGTGTGGGAAGTAGTGAACTTTCTCTCGATTCCATGATTTTTGTAGAAATCTAGAAAATGATTTACTTTGTACTCATCTCCATTATCTTACCTTATCACTTTGATAAAATTACCACTTTGTTTTTCAACCAACCTCTTGAATTCTACAAATTTGTCAAACACTTTTGATTTTGCAACCAAGCAATATGCCCAAGTTTTTCTCGAGTAATCATCAATGAAGGCTAGAAAATATTTTGATTTATTCAAAGAAGGTATTTCGATAGGATAACACAAATCCATATGGATTATCTCAAGATATTTCTTAGCTCTACTAGATTTACTAATTCAAAAACTAACTCTATGTTGTTTGCCAATAATACATCCTTCACACACTTCTTTTGTGTCTTCAATTAAAGGTAGCCCTTCAACCATTTTTTATCTCGAGTAAAATTAACCCACTAAAATTGAGGTGACCATATCTTTGATGCTAGATTATACTTTGATTTGTTTCACTAGACCTTTATGCTTGGTTTCCATGAGTGTAATAGAAAGTCTTACATCCTATCACATATCATCTTTTCTCTTGCAACAACTACATTCCTTTTTAATTTGTCTCTTATTATGCATTCATCTTCATCAAAAGTCACTTGATAATTTTTCTCTAACATTTATCCAATAGACAACAAATTCTTTTGAGTGTTGGAACTAATAGTGTTTCATTGATCTATGTTTAACTTCACCATATTTTGTTGCAACTACAATAGTATCATTGCCTTTACTTCTATGAGATTTATCATCTCCTAATACCACTATACTGTGATGCTTTTTATCCAAATTGATAAACAAATTTTAATTAGATGTCATATGTGAAGAACATTCAACATCAATGTACCACACATTATTTTCACTAATGTTTGTATTGAAGCAATAAATAAATAAATTTTGCTTATTTTCAACAATATTATGAGCATTTATCATTTTGGTTTCACCTTGTTTACTCCAACATTCTGATGCATAATGTCCAATCTTATTGCAATGAAAGCATTATATATTCCTTTTATTATTTTCTCCCCCATTATTTCTACCTCTTCCTCTTTCTATTTCTCTAAAGTTGTTACTTCTTCCTCTAAAAGTATTACATCTTCCTATAAAATTGCAGGATTGAACTTTGTATTCATTTTTATGACTACATTTATTTTTATTTTTATTCATGAAGAATGTGTTTCTTTTTCCTCTTATGCTTGCTTTAGAGGAAAATGCTTGTTCTAAGCGTTATTAATTATGTTTCATCATTTCTTTAGCAGTCAACAAAATTTCACTCAATTTATCTATTTTCATAGTTGTGAGATTTTTAGAAATTTCAATTGTAGAAACCACACCATCAAATGTAGAAATCAAACTTCTTAAATTTTTCTCAATGGCATGCTTGTCATTCACACCTTCCCTAAAACTTTCATTCAACTAACTAGATCTTCTACCTTTGTTGGAAAATCATTCACAGCTTCATAGTGGTCATTTTTACATTTAAAAAAAAAAAATCATCATTGTCTACAATTTTACAGTTTGTGCACTTTGAGAAACATTATTGAGTATTTGTCACATTTTCTTAGAATGATTAGAACCACTTATCCTAGGAAAAATTGCTTGATTAATTACACTCTGAATAGAAAACAAGGCTTCATTGTATTTCTTTAGATTTTCTTTATACTCTTTTTTTGTTGATCACTTAATGCAATAAATGCATTTATATCTATTAGTTCTACATAACCTACTTGTACAATTTCTCACAAATCTTTAGATATGAGTAGGGTTGGCATCTTAGTACACCAATATATAAAATTGTCTCGCAAGAATTATCATGTTAGACATTACATTTCCTGCCATATTTTCCATAAATAAAATGTACACAATGACCCAAAGGCTCAACACAAAATCCTAGAGAGATCTCTCCAAATGGATAGTCCCCCTATCCCTTCAAATGGGACCTCTACACAAAATGACTTTTATATTATTTTGTCTTGGTGAATAAATGTTGGTTACAAACGATAATGCACTTAATTACAAAAGATTCCTTTATCACTTTACAAAAGACTACAATTTGAAAAATTTAAACTTATAAATCCTCTAAAACAAATTCCAATCCCTGAACATATCACTACCAACTAACCTTTCTATATACTTTTTCATTATAATCAAGAATAAAGGCAACATAAATATTTAAACCTTTTTAAACTATTTCATTTCAATAAAAGACTTTTGACTTCTTTTCCTTTTTTTTCGCGTGGCTTAAAAAGATACTTTTAAATCTCTTCAAACCTGGAGTGAAAGAAGATTCACAAGTTTTTTTAAAAATGGAGTTAAAAGACTTTCACTTTCTCTTAAAACATGAAGTTTTAGAAGTCTTTAAAAACATAAAGTTCTATAAAGAAAAAAGTAGACTCTCAAACAACTTTTTCACATGCCAATCTCCATTTTTAAAAATTTTCAAACAGCTGATTTTAAAGAAATTTCTGCCTCCTTTTTCACTGCCTGCAAATGGGAGAGTGTAGCTATCAACGCAGCCACAACTTAGCAAACATGCAGCTGTACTCTTTCACCATCATCCAGCTCTGCAAACTGCGCTTCACTTTCATGCTCAAGGATCATGATCTATCATGTAAAGCTTGCAGATGGGGTTTGGGATGCATACGAATTCTGTCACCACCAAAAAGAAGAATAATGCTTCACAGCTCTGACACAGACTTCACAACTCTCTCATTCAGATGCTGGCTTTCACAGCTCTGACACAGACTTCACAACTCTCTCATTCAGATGCTGGCTCTGATATCAAATGAAGGTAAATAAGATAACAATACTGATCTGTTAATCATAAAATAAGTACTAAATTGTTTCCATAGAAGAAGAGGGAGGAGATTCAAAATTATGGCACACAACCATATTCACAAATATCTCAACTGCATTACATTACTTTTTATTAGGATGTTCAAATTACAAATAACTATTATGACACATAACCATATTCACAAACATATCAACTACAGTACTTATTGCATGCAACAAAGTCAAGAAAGACAGCTACAACATTAATAAGCTCAATGGATATTACCGCTCTAAGCATTATTGTTGTCCCTAGCAAGAAAATACAATAAAAATAAATTAAAGAAATGTTATTTTCGTATTTGAGAGAACTTTAGGTACTTTATGAAACGGAGAGGTTATTTATGTAGTGGAGTTAGACATGAATGAGCTATTACTATAAGAAAGCTCATTAAAACATTCACAATTCTTGTCACACAATTTATTAAATTTAATAATTAGAACACTTGGATGGATATTATATATAAATTAGAATTCTACTTTTAATATAGATGAAGTGTAAAATTGCTATCAATTGTTTGACCATTGAAGTAGATGATGTTTAAGTAGAATGTTCCAGAACTGATATCCTAGTCACAATATTCTTAAACAATTTTCTTTTATAACAATCTAGCATTCTTTTTTATAATGTTTAACACAATGTAAAATAATTTCCCTCTTAAAGAATTTATAATTTTTGTAAATATATTGGAAAATGACAAAATAAAATTAAAACGTATTCTGTTAATAATATTTAAATCTGCAGGGATGGTAACCGCGATAAATAAACTATGGATGGGGAACAAAGTTCAATGGAAGGCCCACGTACCAGGTAGAATGCCCAGCGCTTCCTATGTGCTAAATAAAAAGCACCACAATTGATTATATTGCTATGTCAAATTGGTTTCTTACTTTTAATGTAATCAAAATGGAAGTTTCACATTCCTTATGCATGCCAAACAATAGAAATCCAATTCATCCTATTTAAATATCATCCCTTTCAACAGTTAATACAATCAATAGCAATTTTAAAAGTCATCCACAACAAAAAGTGGTGAATATTTGTCCTACTTAATTAGTCAAAATTGATGTTTAACTGTTAAAGTAGATGATATTTAAAGATAGCCTATACAACCAGATACAATCATATTGGTTTCACAGAACTGCTGCAATACACAAATACAATAAATTTCATGGTCATAGAACGACTTACAATCAATATTGGTTTCGCAGAACTTATGTGATACATAAAATATATTAGATTTAATGCTTATACAATATCTCTCTTTACGAGATGACCTTAAGCTTAAATGCTACAATTAAAAGTACCCTTAAGCAAAAGGTTTCAGAAGACTTCTGTAATTCAGGTTCAAGCTGTTATACTCTGCAATAATACATCACAGTCAAACTCTAAAATTACATTGAACGTTATTAATTCTAACAAGTAATAAGCCTAAGGACCGTGTCTCCATTACAAGCAGATTTGGCTTAAAAAAAATTAGGGTCAGCGATTCATGTAATACCAGTGATTCTCCAATAACTTTGGCACTCAATTCTTGTAAGAAAGTAGGGTAACAAGAAATTAAAAAGCTTACTGATCATATTCAATATTGATTGTGGGTGCAGTGGAATTAGCAATATCCTTGAAGGCATCAGCAGAAAGTTCCAGTGTTCCACTGCAGTCGGCAGAGCAGTAGTCGACTATCTTGACGACAATGGAATCAGTGTTGTTTAAACATGGATTTTGTGACATTTGATTTGTTCCACTCAGACATCTGACACTGTACTGCCTCCCACATGCTGCCCCATTGTCCCAGATTGCATCACTTGCTGCTGCAAACAGATTTCCTGCTGGAAACTGCTTTTGATCATTTCCATAACATTCTGAGGCTGCCACAGTTTTTTTTTTTTTTCAAAACGTCATCATCTCATATTTTGAAAAATACACTGCAAAATAAATCTACTGATTCTAAAGAAAATAGAGAAGTGCAGAATAGTATATTGCTTACGAACATAAGGAGGAGAGTAAGATGTAGCTGTGCCCACATCTGCCAAGCACCGATATATTGCATAGACGCTCCACAGAATTGTTATTATTATGACTCTTGTTTCTATCACCATACCCATTAAGAACTTCACTACAAAGAGAATTCCCTTGTAAATTATATTGGGTCTGTAAGGATTCAGTTCCTCCTATTCTTAAATATTATTCATTTTAACAGTGAAAAGTTAATTTTGGCTAATAAAAATAGAATAAATATTTACCACTTTTTATTGTGAATGACATGTAAAATTACTATTAAATATTTAATCATTGAAATGAATAATATTTAAATAGAATGTTCAGGCTATTATTCCACAGTCAATAGACTTGAGATAATGTGATTTAGAGACTTGGGGTCATGTAAAGCCATTGACTTGACCGATGGCAAAACCAATGAGTTTCTTTGCAGTTTCCCTCACGATATAAACCTTGCCAACACGTCACGCAGGCCTCTTTGGAATTTACTATTTTTTTTTAAAATGACATTAAAAGTAAGGCATTATCGTTGCAGACAAATAAAACGCATGGTCATTTTTTTAGTTGACTAAATGAGACGATAAATCATTTTGATTAAGGTGGGTTAAATGTAACAAAGTGTCACTTAGTGTTCACACTTAGTGGTTAGTATTTGTTTCTTAAATTTTGTAATAATATATTTTGTTTTGTAATAGAAAAAAATAATATAAATGGGATTAAAGTAATATGCATCGTATGTCTTTTATTTTATTTATTTGATTTGTTTTTAATTTTAGTTTTGTCAAAGGGTCTTTCATCTGATGGTGAAGTTGAAAGGTTTTGAATGAACCCATCAGGGATCTAGTCTTGTTGAGTGCAAGACCCCCGACACCATAAGTGATGAGGTCGAGATCATGCCCTAGGTGAATTTAGTAGAATGGATACCCATTAGTCCTTGGCTCTAAGTCAAAGAGGTTCAAACTAAGGCTTGTCCTCTTGTTCAACTTAAGGCTCGTGCTCTCGTATCGGGTAGTAAAAACGATCTCGTGGATGATCTCCATAAAAAATTTAAAATTTAAAAAAATAAAATAAATGTTAGAATAGTGAATCAATGTTTTAGGATTTGACTGTGTGCTTGTTTTTGTCTCAACGTTTCGGATCATACTTCTCTCTTCTCTTGCTCTTTATTCTCCTGATGATGGATCATGGAGTATGATCCGAAACATTGAGACAAAAACAAGAACACAGTCAAATCATGAAACATTGATTCACTATTCCATCATGGACTGTGGAAATCTTATGTCTATCACAAAATAAATGTTAGTTTCAATTTTTTGTATATTAAAAATATACATTATTTGACATATTTCTTCTCTTTATAAGATTGTTTGTATAGATATTTTAGAAAAAAAAAAAATGTATATGAACCTCAATTTATATTTGATATACGATACGAGTTTGCATTTGTTTTTTATTAAGGTAAGCAAGGGTTTTGAAAGGGCCCTAACCCTTGTACAAAGAGATAAAACAACAAAAAGCCCATAAAAACTACACAGAACTACCACCAAAAAAGTGACACCAAACCAACATAGCCACAAGAAAAAACAAATGAGGGGTCAACAAACCCCTACAAACAACCAACTGAAAATTAGGGTGGTTTGAAACCGAACTGCTCCAAGGAACTTCGGGTACCTTCACACATCTTGATGGAATCCTTTTGCTCATATTTCTTCTTTTTGGAAGAACCAAGAAGACCCAAGGGTCCACCCGAAGTCCCAGTAGCACCATGCACCTCTATTAAAGGAGTCCCCATCACATCTCTACAGTCACCAATCCCTTTATCAAGCACCTCCGATGAAGGAATCCTCGTCTCAGTAGTACTATCTTTAGAAATCTCCCTATTACCCTTTATAGGCGCTTCCACAGTAGAGGTCCTGCACTCCTTTCTTCTCTGGACGGAATAGTGCCTCTTGCTGCTTGAACAAATAACATTAGAGTGACCAACTTTGTGAAAACAATGGCAAACAATAGGAGAATGCTCAAACTCAATCTGTTGTTCCCAACTTCCAAAGTTGAATAATAGGGCAATCCTAGAAAGGAGCACCCTATCGACCTCCACAAACACACAAAATCTAGCAAACAACAGACATCTTTTGAATTTTGTGACTATATCTGCCCCAATAAACCGCCCAAAGGTCTTAGCAATAGCCATAAATATCTCCTCATCCTAGTATTCTAGTGGAAGACCTGGCAACCTAACCCAGACAGGAACCTTGTTACTACAGGGTTTTGAAGGATTGAAACTCGGTGACCAAATCTGAAGGCATATGCCATTTTGGGCCTAAGAAACCAAGGGCTAGCAAGGATCCATGAGCAATCTTCTAAGTTTGAAAAAGAGAACAAGAAGAAGCAGTTCAATAGTGTGGTCACTTCAACCTGCCCCCTTAGCTTCCATTTTCGAAGTACCCAATTTCTAACAACATCAATGTTGCAACGATTACCACAAAACCTCCCAACAAGCAAATTACTAAGCCACCCAACAAACCTCTCAATGAGGTAATTAGGGATGACAATATGTTGATTCTATTCATCTACCAAAACCTAGTCAGGAGCATCCACAACACTGGGCAAGTCTTGAGAATGAACAATGATCTCCTCCATAGGGGTGGCCTCCAACATATCCTTAGCATAGGGCCCATCAGGGGAAGCATCAATCTCTGGACCAATCTTCTTAAGGGAAACAAAGCCCTTCTCCAAAGTAGAATCCACAACTTCAGTTATAGCTACAGCACCTATATCTCCTTCAAACAGGTTAGTGCCTAAACAAGGAATCATGCCTTGCAATGACCCACCGAGCACATCTTCCACAAGGGCATCCAGCACAGACCTCTATGTCTTGGAGGAGGCCTCTATGTCTTGGAGGAGGCAGTGACCAGAGGAGAAGCCACCACTCCTGGAGAAGGGAGCAGGAAACCCCTTGTGAGCCCCATATTGCCCACGCCTGAACCAATAGTCACGGCAGGCTTCCATGCAATGGAACGCTGCACCTCCATCCAAATGTCCATGAGTCTTTCATCCTCCTCATAATTGTAAGCCACCCATTCATCCAGAACCTCCTTGTCCTCATCATCTGGGTCATCCTTGTTTGCTCCATCATCATCCCCTATGAACAGAGCTAACCCACTGCTGCTTGTGCATTTTGAAAAACCTTTCCCACCCAATGTCCCCTGCTCCATCTCTGTCCTAGTTATGAGTTTGCATTTGTTATGCCAATGTTTGTTTTGTGTTTGAAATGTCAAATAAAAGACAATTGGTATCATGATCACTTCAATATGTGTCCATTTTGAAGATTTGATTTGTTTTTGTTGATGTCTAACCAAACATGGTCAATAAGAAATCTTGGTAAGGGGCTATTCTTGTAAAGAAGGTGTAGACACATAAAATTAACACCTTATCAATCTCGACTAATTCTTCTATAATTGATCATTCATCCCATTTTCAACATTTACATTAATTAAATAATATTTTATTATGTAATTAATCTTTTCTCGACATCCTCGTCATTCACTTCCATCACCTAAAATCATTATTTCATCTAATATAACCTTAGGCATATAATTATTTGATATTTATTTGTATAAAATCTTGTCCCTTTTTCCTTTCCAAATTAAATAAATATTCCTATTTATTTAATTTGTTGTTTTGTTCACTTTTTCTTAATTCTTGTAATCTTTATTTGTCCTCTAATCATATGCACATGGGTTTATTAGTGGATAATTAAGGATTTGACCACCCCAAACTTCCATAAGAACCCATTTGTCATACCATACATACATGACAAGTGGTATTCTAAGGTATGGCCAAATCTTCTATTCCCTTTTCTCCAAATTTAAAATTTGGCAACTATCCTTATGCCTTACAGTTTAAAATTTGGGAAAATCCAAGCTATGTCTTTTCATTAAACCTTCCAAAGTACCCTAACTACCCCTTTAATCCTAGCCATCTACTTTCTCCCAAGTTCATCATCCACCATTGATTTTCCTATGATCATGGAACCTCCATTTGCAACCAATTCTCATTTGCCACTTGTCCATCTCTCTTTACTTGAGATCTCTCAAGCAATGTGAGCCCTTTATCCTCATCTTCAATCCTCACCTTCTATTTTGGCCTCCAATGTAATCTATAAATTAGTGGTGCCCCTAGCCATTTTGAGAGCACAATTGAATGCAAGGTTATGCTGCCTCTTTGAGCACTAACATACAATCAAAATCCATCAAATTATCTTGGGCATATCCACTATTCAAGTGCAACAAGGGATTTTATCATTTGTATCAAGTTGCATGCATTTAATTTTATTAAATTCTCTTAGCCTAATCTTGAGTATTTGTACCTTTGATACTAATTAGGAGGCTTAACTAATTTAGGTTTCTATTTTATGATCACTTTTCTCTATACACATTTTTGGCATGCTTGGTGGGACCCATGTCCCTAGCTACTAATCAAATTTGTGTGTTTCTGATTGTTTGTGATGTGCATGTAATAGCTTGGTGCCTTTTCTCTCAACTCAATGACTCTGTGTTGTGGTTCGACGGTTTCATCCTACACTTGGAAAACATGTTTTGAGAATTTTCTAACATCTTTAACATTTAGGTTTCTGACAGTTTGATGTTTTTGCAAGGTGTTATACTGCTGAAATTTACCTAACCCCTCCTATTTGTGCATGTCTAACACCTTTTCTTATAGGATTAGGTCCCTTACATTGTTCGACAACTTTGTTGCTAGTTCGGCGGTTTAGTCATGTATTTCGACATTTCCGGGGGATAACAAATTGGTATATTGAAATAGGCTTATAAAACATTTTTATCATTTTCTGCTAACTTTTGCTCTTGGTTTTTTGTCAGAAATGAGTTTTATAGGCAGAGATGTTGTCAAAATCATTATTGGCACTTTGTATTGTGGACTAAGTTGGTTTTAGATTACTAAAAGCTAGTTTTCTATGTAGGACCTATAGTTTGGCGGCCTTGCTTTATTTCAGCAACTATGCTCTATTTTTTGGTAGCTCCAAGAAGGTATAACATTTTTTTGTTTTCATCACTATTTCGGCATGCCCACCTAGAAAATGACAATTTTGTCTTGTCCTTCAGAGGTTGCGTTATGTTGATAGGTTATCATTATTTTCATTTATATTGTTTGGTCTAACTTCTTGTCTATTGTGCTTGACCTAACATTTGTGTTGCAACCCATTATTCATAAGTCAAAGACCACAAAATCAAAACTACTAATGCTTTTGTTTTGTAGCACTGTGGGCCAAAGACTTTGTTTTCCACTAGTTTAATTGTACTACATTAGCTTAGTGGGAAATTAACTTGTGTACTTTGTCTTGGGATTGTGAGAACGTACATTCTCTCCCCTCACACCTGATCTTGGGGATCAAAAGTTCCTTACACCCCCTTTTTTATTGTTTAGTCCTAGGGGTGTTAGAACACGTATGCTCTCTCCTCATGCTTCATGCGATCTTGGAGATCAAAATTGTCTAAAATTCCTTCCCTTTAGGAGGCCTGTCTAAGGATTTCAGCATCCTAGAGGATGACCTCAACCATGTGTTCCGACAGGGTATACAAAGGGGGAGAGAAAAAGATGTACATCATGTGTGACAGAGCCCTGAGACCCTTGGTCTGCCAAGACTCATGAGGTGAAGAAACAAGGAGAGTCCTAGTTTCATACATGTAGATGGGCCCTTAGTTCATGGTCTTGTGCCTCAAATTATTTAGTGTATATAGAGGATACCCCTAGAAATCTTGTTCAATCCTAGTTTAGGACCATCGGCCATTATCTCCTTGTGGTGCATGGGACACAAAAATCCCCCTAAAGATTACCCATCCATACCTCCAACATGTTGAGATAGATCTCACTTTGGGCAAGGCCTCGACCTCCAAAGTAAGAGGTGCATAGGTGATACATGACTTTGCATTCCCTAGCTATCCCTCTCTTGGTAGATGGTATTAAGTGAAAGTTGATGGACCGGAGGAGATAACACACCTACTTGAATAAAATTAGGATTGTTCATGTGACTAGCATGTCTTCTTGTGCTATACCAGTGTATGCCTTTATCCTAAAATCCCTCAACGTCCAAACCAAGTACTTTTTGTGTGAAATTGCTTGAAAACATTTGATCATAAATTTTGCCAAAATTTCACCTAGTTCGGCATATCCATCATGTATTTCGGCGATTGCACCCTATCAAGACAAAACTCAGACTATGTCAAAACATAATATCATCCCTGTCAGAACACTGTGATGGCATATCCATCATATGTTTCGGTTGTTGTGTCCTATCAAGGAAAATCCTAGCCCCTATCAAACTAAAACATAACCACTGTCACAATTGTCCCAGTTTCAATGAATTTGTTACCCATTTCAATAGTTTCACTATCCAAGTAGAAACACAGTCTGTCAACAATCCCTACCTAACACGTAGTTAGTCCAAAATTTATCCAACTCTTGTTCAATGGCCTTGCCTTTGTTTAAGTGGTCTCGCTCTTCCATTTAACATTTCTTCCCAAAACAAAGAATAGGAAAACCCATCCATCTTTTGTTCAGTGTATCTGTCTACCTTTCAACAACCTAATTTTCACACATCATCCAGTCTAGTTTTGGTCAAACTATAGTCTAGTGGTCTTGTTTGGATTTTGGCGGTTCTATTCTATGTTTTAGTGGTTCTATTTCCCAAACTAAAATAATAGAGTACACGTACAATCCCAAGCCATTTGTCCCTCTTGGTGCACATTAGGTACATTAAACATCACCTTTAGGCCCATTCATAACATGTCAACCTTCAATTCATACATACACATTTACCCAACTACACCTATTGTACATCTAGGACAAACATTAAATACCCATCCAACATCACGTAATCCCAAAATCTACATCCTAAACTAAAAATCAAAGACCCCAATTAATCTTACATGACACGTTCTTAACAACTTTGCCTATCTCAAGATCATAATCTACTTAAGTTTTTTCTTGAGCCAAAGACAACTTAAATCTATCCTCTTGCTTAGGAACTTAGCCGATCCTAAGTAAGAAAATCAATGTTATGTTAAACACACTAGGATATTGAGAGGGGTGGTGAATCAGTATCTAAACAAACTTCAAATTCTCATGAACAGATTAAAACTTAAGCATTATAGCATAAACATAAACGTGAGAGATCAACACAATGCAGATTAACACATAACACCGGATATACATGGAAAACCCTAGAAGGGAAAAACCACGGTGAGGATTAACTCAAAATATATGAAGCTCAAAATAACAACTTTGTTTTAGGCATACAACCCAAGGAAGCTACTACTCCCTGAAAACTTTGATTTAGGGTCGTTCCCAAGGAAGCTACAACTCCCTAAAGACTTTGTTTTAGGGTCACTCCCAAGGAAGCAACTACTCCCTGAATTGAGAACAAACTCAGAAAGAATTACAGCATGACAGTCCTTCTACTACCTAAAAATTGACATTCAAGTTCACACCTTTGATGATTGCAATTCTGCCTCTTCACACTTCCTTCTGATGATCAGATTAGTTAGGGACACTCTACACTTGATCATTGTCACATATATGTCTTCAAGATGAATCAATCAAAGGGTCCTTGTTCTAATGGTGAATTTGAAAGGTTCTGAATAAGCCCATCAAGGATCTAGTCTTGTTGAGTGCAAGGCCCCCGACACCATAAGGAATGAGGTCAGGATCGTGCCCTGAGTAAATTTGTTGGAATGGATACCCCTCAGTCATTGTCTCTAAGCCAAAGAGGTTTAACCTAAGTTCAACCTAAGGCTTGTGCTCTGGTTTAGGGTAGCAAACATGATCTTGTGGATGATCTCCATACAAATTTTAAAAAAATTAAAATAAATAGTTTCAATTTTTGTATATTCGAATATACATTATTTGACATATTTCTTCTCTTTATAGGATTGTTTGTATAAATATTTTAGAAATAAAATAAAATGTATATGATATTGTTGATGGGATAGTGTACGTGCTTCCTCAATTTGTATTTGATATACGATATGAGTTTGCATTTGTTATGCCAATGTTTGTTTTGTGTTTGAAATGTAAAATAAAAGACAAAACATGCACAATTAGTATGTTTTTTGCTAATGTAAGACAAAAAAACTAGTTAATTCCTT
The DNA here is from genome assembly GCA_027924645.1 of Cunninghamia lanceolata. Classification (NCBI taxonomy): domain Eukaryota; kingdom Viridiplantae; phylum Streptophyta; class Pinopsida; order Cupressales; family Cupressaceae; genus Cunninghamia; species Cunninghamia lanceolata. Next base: position 14,258,992 of record BSBN01000476.1, on the reverse strand, counting down.
AAAACATGAAAAAATGATTTCCAATATCAATTTATGAATTAAAAACATGCAATTGGAATCTTTTGTATTGAAACAAGAACAAAAAAGTGATCCAATTTTGTCAATCAACCATTGGAGAACCTCAAAAGCATCGAAAGTCATGTTGTGTGTCTGAAAAAGTATAGAACAAAGAATAAAATAGAGCATGTGGGCCAAAAAACACATTATATGCATTTTTGCAAGCCGTTGGAGTACATTTTTAACTAGTTTAAAATGTGAACGTGTTATAATGTACTCGCATTATAACACACTCATGTTTTTTCAAGCATTTTTATCTCTCCCTCTCTATCTCTCTCCCCATCCCTCTACTTCTCAATCTCTATCTCTCCCTTGGTCTCCCTATCTCTCTCCCTCCCTATGTTTAGCATTTTTTATCTCTCTCCCTCTTTATCTCTCTCCCCATCCCTCTACCTCTTAATCTATCTCCCTATCTCTTTGGGCATCTCTTCATCTCTTTCCCTCACTCTGTCTATCCCTTCATCCCTATGTCTTAATATATCCCTCTCTACCTCTATCTCTATCTCTATGTCCTGTCTATCTTTATCTCTCCCTCACTCTCTATCTCCCTATCTCTCCCCTCTCTATCTCTTTCCCACTATCTATTCCTTTGTCTATCTCAGGCCCCCTCCCTCTCCCTCTCCATATCTCTATCTCCATCTCTTTCTATTTCCCCCTCCCTCCCTCCCTCCCTCCCTCTCCATCTCCCTCTCCATAATATTTAGTAAGACTTGGGTTAAACACCTACACCATATTGGGCAAGTACTTGACAACTTGTAGAAATACAAGTTGTACGCAAACATGGACAAATGTTAATTTTCTAAGAATAAGATATGGTATCTAAGATACATTATAGAAAAACAAGGAGTGAATGTGGACTCAACCAAGATTCAATTCATCCAAGATTGGTGATACTTGAATTATGTCATAGAGCTGCATAGATTCTTCAAATTGGCAAAATTTTGGTTTTTCACATGTGACTTGACCATTAAACTATGTTGCAAGAGGTGGCACCAAAGCATGGTTCATCTAGATAGCAGGATAATGGAAATCACTTAAAGACTTCAAATGCATATTATGTTATATGTACCAATCCTTTTGCTAGTTAGATCCTCAATGACCATTCAAAATCAAGATTGGTGCATTAGAATATGCACTTGGAGCAATTATCCTTTAACATGGCCATCTAGTTACATAACATAGTGAATCATTCACTACATTAGTAGAAAACTACCCAATATATGATCATGAGCTTTATGCTATTGTTCAAGCATGTAAGCATTGGAAGCATTATATATTTGGTAAGGAAATTATGATCCACATAAACAACAAATCACTCTAGCTATAGAAAGAGTGGCATCAAAAATGGTCTTCATATCTTCAATAGTTCCACCTAAATATCAAGGACAAGAAGGTAATAACCAATCCAATTTAGCAAAATAGTGGAGAGGAGACATAGAGAAATAGTGATAAAGAGAGAGAGAGATAGAGAGGGAGATATGGGGGAGAGGGGACATGGAGAAATAGGGATAGAGAGGGAGAGAGAGAGGGGGGAGAGAGAGAGGGAGAGATGGGGGAGAGGGGAGATAGAGAGGAAGAGATAGAGATGGGGAGAGAGAGAGGGAGATATGGGGGAGAGGGGAGATATAGAGATATTGATAGAGATGGAGAGATAGAGACAGGGAGAGAGGGAGGGAGAGATGAAGGAGAGGGGAGAAAGAGAGATAGGGATAGAGAGAAGGAAAGAGACAGGGGAGAGAGACATATAGAGAGAGAAGGGAGAGAGATCTCCGAGAGAGGGGAGTTAGAGAAGGGTGAGAGAAGTCTAGGAGAGGGGAGATAGAGAGATAGGGATATGAAGAGAGAGAGAGAGAGAGAGAGAGCATTTTACAGTCTTGCTTTGGGAAATTCCAATCCTAAGGGTTGAATTTTCCTTGGGCATCCAACCCAAAGGGTTGGATGTACCTTTTGGAGGCCAAGGATGTGGTTTCAAAAAAACTTAGAAAATCAACCAACTTCCAAGTGTGCTCCCCCTCAGGTTTACAGTTTTTCAATGCTAATATGAAAAAATGTGAAGAAGACTTCAAAAATTTTATTAGCTTTCTAACCATGTGTATTTTTTAAAATCTGATAACATTAAGGTTAACATCTTGAATTTCTTTTGCTTATGTTCCTTTTTTTTCAGAAAACCTATGTCTAGTATTTCTGGTGTCATTTTTTACTCGTTTATCAAAATTTTAAAAAATACATTTTTAGATTCTAGGCTCTATTCTATACATGTTGAAAAAAATAATTTTTGATCATTTTTCAAAAACTTTAGGGGGTTGCACACTCAAATTTCTAATTTTTAAGATGTGCCAACTTTGAAAATTCATAAAAAATCATATATTCATTAAAAAATATCAGAAAAATCAGGCATAAACTACGTGATGTTAGCTAATTTTCCACTAAAGGATTTTTTGAAATACTTAAAAAAAGTCAACATTTTAGGGGGAGCAGACCAGGGGCAATGTTATATTTTTCTGACAAAATCAGGAGCACTTTGTGTGCTCCCCCTTTTTGGACCTCTTAATGTCCTCCATTTTTTGAAAAAAAATAATAGTTTATAAACTAGATTTCAAGCACTACAAATATTATTTTTATCACCTTTTCTAATTTTGAGCGTGGATATCTTCAATTTCTCATCCAAGATTAGATTTTATTGATTTTAGAAAAAAGTGACCACTTTTGACCCCCTTTTGGTCCCCCATTTCCATGCACATACCCCATTGCAACATCAATATCTCCCAAAAGGTCAAGTAAACCATTATCTCCAAACCAAGAAGATAAATCACCCCTTGTAAACCTAAATCAATCGAATACAACCAAAACTGCACTTGCATAATAATCATGTTGTGTTACAAGCATGAGCAGTAAGTGTTGTCATTGATGTCAACACCTAAGAAAGTCATTTGAATAAGTCTATTCACAAGTATTTGAGGAATTAGAACAAAGTGCAGAAGTGCTTTATCTACCAGAGTAGTGTAGTGTTTTGGTCCGCATATCTTGTAGATTGAATATCTTTTCTTGCGGATTGAAAGTAATGTTAAGGGATGTCTGTAGATGCTATGTTTCAAGTTTGAGCCTTCGATGTGAAGATTTAAGCGAGTTATATATGTTCACTAGAATAAAAGTTGTTTTTCTATGTATTTCATGGTGATAGGGAGAACGTATTCTGCTCCACATTTAAGTTTCATAGTCCGCGGTTCTAGAATTAAGTTTGTGATGATGTTATGTGCCTTCAGTTTAAATGGTTCATGATTTGGTTCTCCACAAGTGATCTTTCCTTTATGACAGTGGCCAACAATAATGTTTAAGTGCTCTGATTTGAAGAATCTTATGGATAAAGTGTTTAGAGGTGTGCGGACGTTCTTGGTGATTGTAACGTGCTTGTGGGAGTCTCTAGATCGTGTTCCTACCTTTTGATTGATCTACAAAGTATAATCCAGATCATGCATGAAGCATGTTCTTGAAAGTTTTAGTGTTAACTCCAGTCTTGGCCAACTTGGTTGTTTTCACTACTTGTGGTTATGATTTGAAGATTGTGGAAGCATGTTGTTGCGTGGAAGATTGCATTTGAGTCTCAGCTAAGGCTTGGCATGATTTGCATTCATTTCTCTTCTCTCCTAATTGATTTAGGTCCAGACCTATCTTAATGTATGTATGTATGATTGCCGACCTTGGAGATTGTTCCAATGGTTGATGATTGTAAAGCCGACCTTGATGTAAATTCCAAGGTTGATGAATTGTATAAAAACATGAAATGAAGTCGTGAATTGATGTAAGGATGCAAAAATGAAAAGATAATTGTGAAGTGTAAAAGCAGAGCAGAGCAAAGGATACTTATTGTGCTTCAATGGAACTAAACCTTGGCATAGTGTAGATGCTACTTAGTTCACCAATTTTGGTAGTGAGCCACCCACTGACAATGAGCCACCCCATTAGCAGTGAGCCTCTTCATTTGTAGTGAGCATTTTGGGCAGTGAGCCTCTGATTTTCAGTATTGTTATAACATATTATATTGTGAGCTAACACTCATCATGGTTTTTCCCTTATGGGGTTTTCCACGTAAAAATTTGGTGTCTCCTGTGTTGAATGTGTGAATGTGTTTAAGTTTCTATTTTCATGCTTTCATGGTTAAGATACAAATTCAGTGTTAATTGGTTGATGTGTTAATGGTTTTAAAATATTGGTTACAACTGATTCACCCCCCCTCTCAGTTGTATTATGCTTTTCAACATGTTGTGCCAAAATCCCAACCATACAAGGAACTTCCATGACACCATGATCACCACCCAATATACTAGCATCAAACTCCCATCAAGTCTCACACAACTGTACCATATAGTCAACAAGTCTAGATCCCATATCATGACTGTATCAAGTAACACCATCTCTCCACCTCATAATGATAAACAAACCAATGAAACATGTGACTAAGCCAAGCCGTAAATCAAAATCTACATTAACACTAAAGTATCTATGGGCATAGACAACCCACATCCAAGTTATATATGCAGCTTGTAAGTATAGACCACCTACAACACTGCACAACTTGTAGATCACATAATGCAACATGAAAATTCAACCAAACATTCATAATGCTACCAACCAAAGATAATCATAGATAAACCTATAAGTTTTCAATGACTCAAACACCAAATCACCTCTTGATTTAATTTTCCATCAACTCAAAAATTACCAAAGTTAAAGGAACTAAATAACAGATCAAATTGAAATTAAACTAAAAAAAGCTCAAAACAACATCTCTAAACCTAGTCCACTGTGTAGTTCTCAAAAATACCTTTCCAACACCTATAAGAAGTCTAAAATTAGACATCGTATGCACAAGTTATGCCCCATCCAAGATCAAAACACAAATCTGGCTTCCAACTGGAAATTTCTAATCAAAACAAAAAATATTGAAAAAATTATAATACCACAGCATAGTATGCAGAAAGAGTTTTTTTTTAACTATAAGAAGTTGAATTTTTTACTTAGTGGGAGAAAGTTATGCCCCCTGGAAAAAAGCTCCCTAATTAGGCTATAAAACTAGCCCTGGTGGCCCTATGTTGGCTTAGGAGTGGCCCACCAGTGACCCGTCGGCGATAGTGGTGTGCTGGAGGTGCCCTGGTGGTAGACCCAAAAAATCATTTATAAGCGGTTTAATTTTTAATTTTTTTTTTTTAATTTTTAAGCCCACAAGGGTTGGGCGATGGACCTGGCAGGTCGGCTGGCTAGGATACCAGATTGGGGGCCTTGATCCCACTTCAAAACTTAACAACACACTCTCCACTCTCTCCACATTTTGTGGAGTATGGAGTCATTCTCACTTTATGACTGAAGTGGATGGAAACCGCCGACCCTTATCATGATATGATAAGGTCTCATGACTAAAACATACAACTACATTTACTCATTATATATATTATTACACAAAATAATAAATAAATATAATCTATACTAATACAATGGTAGCAATACCACAAGTATAGATGTAGGAAAATAATCATACATCAAAATGTGAGTATGGGGTTGAGATTTGCTCCCCTCTGCACCTTGCACAGACGTAAATATAATTAAATCGATACTCACGGGAAATAGAATATATACATATATCATAAAATGGTTAAACTCTAAACATCAATAATATTTCTTGACATCTCTCAATCATATCAAACAAAATTTGGTATCAGAAAACCTTTCCTTAATGACAAATCGACAATGGTTGAATTGAGATTGACTTAAATAAGGAAAGTTAACTATTACATACCCCGTCTCGAGAAGGTTCAATAAATATACAACATGGAATTCAAATGGCAAAAATTGTCCCTTTCCAAATGTCTATTCCCTTCTCTCCGATGATGCTCTCCTTCTTTTCTCATAGGTGGAAATCTATTTCCTAGTTACAACTCACAGTCATACAAACTATGATTAGAGTATCATTAGTAAATCATAATTGAATAATCTCAATAACATTTAATTTCATGTCAAATTCTATGCATTACATCATAATTCATAAAATCACTGATTTATCTTGACATTTTCCTAAACATCAAATCATTAATCCATGATAAATAATCCACTAATTACATGAAGTAAAAGTAAAGCATAGTCAAAGTTTGGGGATGTAACACTATTCTTGTTTCCCAAGCATGTTGAGCCCATCCAATTGAAATGAATGGCATAGGTACTACATGCTTGACAATACTTGCCATCCATCATGACTATCTTTTTGCATTACATGTCCCCAGTTAGAAGGATTTTCATCATTAGTTTCTGTCAATGGATCTAGAGATGTACAATGTAAATTCCATGAATGGTAGTTGTTTGAAATTCTTTCCCAATGGGTTGTAATATCTTTTTCTAATGAACCAATATCATTGTGAATGTTTCTGAATGGCTGGTATAGCATTATTTCACTCCAACATAATTCTTGAAAACATCATCATCTGATGTTGGGATAGTGGTGAAATGAGAGGAGACCTGAACAATAGCTAGTATTAAGCATTGGTGGACTTCCAAGATGCTGCAAATATTCATTTTTGAGCCACTTCAATAAGTGGCATTGTTTCCAATTGTATTGGTCATGTCATGCATGAATAAATTAAGCTTGGAGATAGGATGTTGCTATTGTTAGAGAAAGCTACACTTTAGTGTGCAATGGGTATAGTGAAGAGGTCTTAAAGATGAATTATTAGGTCCTTAAGCAAATTATGTGTTTCCCTAAGTGTAGTTCCCAATGAACACATGTCATGTTTGGATCGTTGGCATGAAATGACTGATTGAAAGTCACTCTCTCTACCTCTCTCTCTATTTTGTAAAATTACCATTTCATGAGGCTCTAGTGGAGGTAGATGATCTAGACCAACCCATACCAAGCTCCACTTTTTATATTGTAAAAGTACCATAGCCTAATCTTTAATGTAGGGTTTTCCATTAGAATGCTTGACCATACCCCAAAGTTTGTCACACAGTATAATAGTTTTTTCACTATGTTTATGTAGTTAAGCTTAGTTTTGTAGTCTCATGATGGCCAATAATTTTGTGTTTTAAGATTTATGTCTCTTCAATTGTCATGGACGGTTAAGGTAAAATCTGGAAATAATTATTCATAGGAAGGTTATGCGTGTAGCCATGTTTTCTACTTGAAACTGGGAAGTACTTTGAATCTACAATATTGAGTAAAAAATCATATATAAATAAGGATATGGTTTTCTTGTACACCCTTTCACATATTATACACATATTCAAAGTAAAAGTATGGTGGGCCTTGCTCAAACACTTTAAGCTTCCCTTGTAGATAAGTACAAAATAAAGAATTCATTATCAGAATGCCATATGGGTCTACAATTGACAACATCCATACCTACAATTAGTCCCATGCTAATTGTGCTAGCACATTTGCTACAAAGAATCAAAATAATAATAATGTCCATAATTTTTAATACTTGTTTTTGGTAGCCTCTTCAATTTGGGTAGGAACTTGGCTATGAAAAATAAGAAATTTATAATCTATTGAAATCCATATCAATACAAAATGAAGGTTTCTTTATTCTGTCAAGTTACACTTGAATACATTGCATGCCTTACATAATTCACAATCCATGGAAATTCATATAAAATAGAGGAATGCTTCCCCTCTAGCCCATCCCTTGTGGTCTCTTTGTTGCTTGTCAGATTATTATAGGGGCTTCCAGCTGTTATCATATCAAAACCTCCAATTGAATTAATCGTTTCATCAAGTCTTTTTTTTGTCAAATTCTGCACATATTCCACCTCAATCAATTTACTCTTTTGATGTGTTTTTTCCACCCAACGTTTGAGGATAAGCTTGTTTTCTTTACAATTTTTCATAGAGACAACATAATTGAGTGGTATACCCAAATGATGCAAAGCAACTTTTGCACCCCCAATTCTAGAGAACAAAGAAAGGATATTGATCCCCTTTAGATAAATAGTCTTCAAAATAAAAAGGTGGTACCCTATAATGAACAAATCAAAGTGATACATTTTTCCTCTTCTTCCATTTTTACATCTATGGAAGCTAGCTGACTCACTACTACATGAAAAGAATTTAAATATTTGGTTACAAAGTCTCCTTTGTGCATCTTTAAAGAATACAAATTTCTTTTCAAAAATAACTTATTTACAAGACACTTAGTTTGATATAATGCAATAAATTTATCTCATAAACTCTTAGCAATGTTTTGAACTAAAACATTCATCAAGACTGAATTATTAGAAAGAGAGAACCTAATAGTAGATCTATCTCTTCTATCCAACATGTCCCATTCATCTTGATCCATTGTTAATGGTATAAAATTGATTGCAACAATTTTTATGATCCACTAATCTCTCTACTAAAAGATCGTTAACCTTTACTTTCCACAACTCAAAGTTTTACCTACTGAACTTCTTAATCTCAATTTTCAAGGTGTTTGCCATGACTTCTAATTTTCACTTCTTATTTTAAATCCAAATGAATTATCCTACAACAAAAATAGAAAGAAACATAATAAATGTATCCCTCCCTTCATGGGATCAATCCAAACAAAGATTTCATACCAAATGTTGGTTTTACAATGCTTATTCCTCAATTAGGAGCAATGAAAAGTAATAAAATTTGTTGATCTAAAATATGTACGTAACCTTAATTAAACATAGAAGAATATATTATAATAGTTTTAAATCTATTATAATATATTTAAATTTATATTATCTCTATTCAATCTCTCCCTCCCCTTGGTGTAAAATGGGTATGCCAAAGAGTTGTGGAAGGCCAATTAGCTATTTTTTTTCTTTTTTGCATAGAATTGTGCAATACATGAGGTGAATTGGTAGGCTGTTAAGAAAATTACATTATGTGCAAGATCAAGATATTGATGGACAAGTAGCAACTTCAAATTGATTGTTCATCCTTTACCATTAACTTTATATATTATTTAATGTTTAAAATTTAGTCTCCTAAGTTGTGACATCCTTGGAATGCACAAACACCAAATAAAAAGTTATATCAAAATACTTTATTTCTCTCTCCAACCCCTCTCTCCCTCCATTCCCCCTCCCCCATTCCCTCCCCTCCTCTCTCTCTCTACCCCTTTCTCCCTCTTCCTCTTTATCTCTCAACCTCTCTCTATATCTGTTCTCAAAATTAGCTATGCTCATTTTTGTAGACAACCCCTACGAAACTTGTCCATTTCGTGATCTACACTCTAAGTTCACAAATCGAGACAAGATTCTCTTGGTCCCGTGTGAAGTCGTATGGCATCCTAAACTAGTTTGCGAGATTCCCTCGAATCGATTCCTCGAAGTTTGTGTAAATTGATTAAGTCGTAAATTGACCAAAATATCAATTTTGATCATTTTTGGGTGTTAGTTAAATTTTGAAACTGTATATGCAACGGCGGCAAAATTCACCGACTTTGCATACCCTTTCATTTGTTTATATTATGTCGGTAGTTTTCACTGCTTTTACATAGTTTTTCCTTTACACATGCTCGAGCGGCACTTTTTACCGTTGTTACATGTCCCTATCTATAAAACACATGCAAAGTTGGTGATTTTTACCGCCTTTGCATTTCAGAAAGCACATGCGAGGTCGGTGATTTTCACCGCCCGAGTGAGGTCAAACTTCAAAATCATGAACTTCAGTGGCATTAATGGCCACTCATGTTGGCATTAAGATCATATCTTTTTGAATATTTTTAATGTGTAATGTTGTTGTTTTTTGTCATTTCTTTTTCTTTAGAGCTTCCTAGTCGATTCTTGAACCCTCCTCAAACCGCTCGGCTATGGTGACCTTGGATTCAAACAGATTTTGAATCGTCGCTGTCACGCTTAAGGTTTCAATCTTTCGACAGGTAAGTCGTTAAACTGCTTTCAATTTCTAGGGTTTCGTTAACATGATTGTTCAGTAGTTTTATTATTTTGAATTTATTAAAAAACCTTTGTAATATGTTATGTTTCTGATTGATATTGTTGTTTTTCCTTGATCTTTTATATTGAATCCTTGTTCTTCAATATACTTGTGCCCTAGATTGTAAACTAGTGAGTCCAAATGGTGAAAATTGTTGACCAATACTTGTGCCCTAGGTTTTAAGTTGATATGTGTCGTCAGTGGTTTGTCCTGACCAAACACCAAAATCATCTTTCAACATTTTCAACGTCGGCGATAATAGCCACTTGAAATATTTCCTTAAGCTTGTAAGCGAATACGAAGTCAGTGGAATCCGCCACTTTTGCATTTGAAAATGTATCCATTTGAGAGTGTATGGGTGGCGAAATTCACTGCCCTTACACGAAGAAAACCCTGAAATACCCACATGCATCATCAGCATAATATGCCACCAATACACTTACAATTCTCCCATCACATGCAGTGTCGGCATTTTGTGCCGCTAAAACATCATGCACTTGAAATTCTTCAAAGAACATGTCAAAGCGGTAAATTTCACCGCTGATACACATGTATTTTCAAGCTATCTGCAGGGTCAGAAAAATTTGCTGCCCTGACACTTGCAAATTATCCCTTATATGCAAGGGCAAAAAATTTTGCCGCCTGTGCACACATTCTCCCAAATTTTTCTAACTCTAGGATATTTTCAATTTTGATTTTCCAAGCCCGCTTTCCTCCTTTTTTTGACCTACTCACACTCTAGCCATTTCAAGCATATCCTCATAGTCGTGATCGTCGACATGCAATTTTCCTAGATTACCAATATTTCCCCTAATTGCATGATCATGACTTTTGTTGCAGTTTCTTCTACGGATCTTCTCTCTTCATCGACATCCTTCTGGTGATAGCTTGTTCAGATGACTGAGTTGTCTCTGAAGAAGTCGAAGGCGATGAAGTATAAATATCAAGGTGTTTTCCCAATCACCTCAGTTACTTCTAATGTCGATGACATTAGGGATACAGAGATTGGCCATGTGGACATGGCTGAATTTGTGAAAAGAACCAAGTCAAATAATCCCAGCTCTGCAATGAAGAAGATTATTGACAGTAACATCCATTTGGTGTCATCTTTCCTAGTGGTAGCCCATAACACAGAGTTTGTTCTTCAGTGTGCTCAGTTTTATAACAGAGATACAAGGGCAGTGATGGATGCAAGTGGCAATGTGATAATTAGATTAGATCTTGAATTCATTGATAAGGTTTTTATGTGCCCTCCTGCTACAGAAGTGATAAAACTAGATTTTGTTGAAGCACAAAAAGAGTATGACAAAAATCTTGAGAAAGCTAAGAAGGTAATCAATACTAAATGGCTCAAAACTTCAAGGTCAAACTTGTCCAGGTGGCCACAGAGTTTTCCTAGAACTGACTTTATAGAAGAAGTTGGTGACCTTATAACTTTTCTCAGTAGGATAAGGGGATTGGCCTCTTCCTCACTATTTCATGAGTGGATGTATCCTTTCATCAAGGTAATACTCCAAGGCAAACAAGCCATCTTCTGGGGTGAGCAAATTAGCAATGCTCTGCACGAGCAATTCACAAAGGTATCCACTACCTTCAAATTCTACATGACTTCTTACCTGGTGTATATAGCAGCCTCTATGAGAATCTTTCTAGGTCTAAGATCAGAAGGAGATAGGAGGGTAATTCTTGTGTATCAATACTATTCTCAATTGACATTGAAGGGTTCTATTCACCATTGCAGGAGGGTAAATGATGTTTTCTTTGCAGTGTTCTTGTGTCTTTTTGACCCTCAGCTAGAACAAAGAAGAGTTTCAGATGAAGCTTGGTCAGTAGTAAATGATTTTGGGTGCATGTTCTTGCAATTTCCTTCTTTCTCATATCTAAGGGTTGGCTTTTTCCAAGGTCATCATTATATGTTGCCAATGTTTCCCTCAGACAAACTTGTCTTAATGGAATTATGTAGACAAATGATCATCATGCATAATAAACAAATGGAGCTCAAGAAACCAGGTTTCGGGTTTCTAATTGAAATTGGCAAGTTTTCAGTATTAACTACTGCAAAGGCTAGGGCCATGGAAACTGAGATGTAGCTTGTAACCATGAAGCAATTCAAGAGAAGGCCAAAGTTTGACCACAAGGGCATGAAAGACAAAATCAAGAGGAAAACCCAGTTCCATGAGCCTATGGTTAAAGATGTCTGGGTAGATTTGAGGACAGAAGAAGATGTCAGAAAATTGGACTATAGCAGGTTACCTCTTGAGCAGATTAAATATCTAGGATTGACTGACATTCTTGAAGATCTAGTGGATGATAGAGAGTTGATCGATGATAGATATAACACTGAACAGGTTGCTGATACTCCTCTCCCTCCAATCCAATGGTCTCAAAAAGAATTGACCTCTCTGAGGAAAAGATTTGAGCCTATATTGGCAAACACCAATAACTAGCTAGCAGATAAGGGAATTGCTTTGAAAGAATTTCTTACAGGATCAGAGACTAAGATCCAAGAGAAAATAGGTAAAAAGGCAGAGAACAGAATGAAGAACAAGAGTCATATTCCCTCTTCTTCCAAGCCACATAAGCCCAAAATCAAATTTGTGACGAGGAAGTCAAAAGTTGTGGAGAAAGAGTCTGAGATAGAAGATATGGAAGTTGAGAAATAGAACACTGAAGAGCCAGTCACTGAGGAGATGGAGGTTGAAAACAAACCTACAGATCAACAAGAAGAGGAAGCTTTGTCTCCACAGGAGAATGTACAACAAGAAATGAGAGTCTCTTCTCCTTTGCCTGACACACCTGTTTTAGTTCCTCTATCTGTTTCACCCATTGACATCCCCTCTTCTGAATCTCCATCATCTTCCAAAACAATTTTTGGCAATCCTCAAAACACTTTTGAGGATGTTCTTCATTCCTTAAAGTCTGTTCCTAGCTTGTCCTCCTAGTCTTTTGATATTGGGGATTCTTCTTTATTTGATCACTTTGTAATGAATACTGAACAGGTATCTAATGTAAATGTAATAGGTGTAGTTTTTACTAACACTCAACCTATTGTTTCCACTACCAGTGCAAGTGCAGTCCCAGCGACACCAGTAATGGGAACAGATCCTAATGTGAGTACTTCTATGCTTCCACCATGGTTGTCAACTTATACACCAAAAACGAAGAAACAAGCCATCTCCCCAGATGACTTTGATTTTAGTAAGCTAGTGCCTGTGAAAGCTAGGACCCCAAAGAAGCCAAAGATTCTTTCAAGAATGCTCGGGGATAAGGGACACAAATTTCTAGATATTGCAAGACCTCCGCAGGATGTAACCATGGAAAATTTTAGTATGAATGATTACTCTATCTCTAGAGTTGAGTTAGGCAAAATAACTCATGAAAGTGCAAAGACTGACATACAGTCAACCATGGACATTCTGATTCAGAAATTTGACAAATAGAAAAGAAATGAAAGATCATTACAAGGCAATGGTTGAACAGTTGACTGCAGTGGTGAGGAAAATCACTTTGAATTCAGAAGCAGTAACTCCCAAGGCCGTTTCTGAAGAAGACCCTGTTATCCAGAAAGCAGAAAAGACTCATCTTAAAGGAAGGGTACTTGAAGAATATCTGGAAAGGATGTGCACCCAAGGAATCTCTATGCTTATAGAGCTATCTAAGAAGACAGACAAGATGGAGAAAATAAGAGCAGAACTTGATGATTTGATCAATGTTATTTCTCAAGATATTGAGCGCATAGAAAAGAATCACGATAAGTGGGTGGAAATGAGAAAGCTGAAAATAAGCTCTCTGATATCAATTGGAGTCATTCCAAATAGAGATTCATATATTGAAACCAAAGAGGCATTGACATATAGAAGCCGTGTGTTGAAAGATTTGATCAATGACCTGGAAGCTGAAAGGAAACTCAGTGAACAGAGTGATGTTAGTCTTGTGCATAAATTAGAGGAGCTACCATGCAAACTTGTGTCACAGGATTACCAATTTCTCTCTGTAGAAGAGATGGTTCAGGAATTTGAAAGTATGTTCCAAAAAGAGTTCAAGGACAAAACATTTTCAATGGCCTCCATGGACAATATTCTTGACAATCAGTTAACCTTAGATAATCTGAAGACCAAGTTAACTAGTCATGCAAAATCAGTCACCACTGTCAGAGATGCCATAGTTAGAGCCAAGATGATTTTCAAGAACACGGTTAGTCCAAACAGTATTGGGATGCAAGCAACTTTCACCATGTATGATTGTCAAATGAAGAAAGACGACAATACAAGCTGAAGCAACTTTTCCCTTAGTTTATTTTCTACTTTTCAGATGTACTTTTGAAATAGTTTTGGACATATTTACGTGTACTTTTCTGATATGTAATTACATGTAAAAACATAGGAAGTCCCAAATCAAAAAGGACTCCTTTGTTGAATAAGTAATAGTTAGTTTTTCTTTTCCTATTTTTGCTCTTGGTTCCTCTTATAAATAAGGAGGACCCCCATTGTAATTATGATTTTTTAGTTATTGAAGCGAAACTCTACCAAACTGAAGAACATTTTGAGACTTTGCGTTCAAATTGTAAATCAAATTTTATCAAGTGAATAAGAAAGCAAGTGATCATTCAATCTTTGTGTTGGAATATCTTGTGGTATATTAGAAATTATTCTTGTGTCCTTTTCCTAATACTATCTTATCCTTTTGATCAAATTGTAGTGTGAGTGAGAATAATCTGGGAGATGTTCTAAAGTTGATTGTGGAGACTTTGTGCTACAACAATTATCTTTAGTTTGTGATTTTGTGTTTTAAAGTAAAAGATACTAGAAAGGCTTTAAACTACTATTATCTTTTGTGATCATATATTTTGTCATAGTTTTTGGTGAAGACTTTGGGCTACACCTCATTCTACTTGATTCTAAGTTATAAACTAGTAAAAGAAGCAATGATAGACTTTGTGCTCTCGTGGGTTTCTTGGTTATTCAATTTGTATCAAGAAAGTGCTATTTCATTTTGTAAACATTATTTCTGAAAAAAGAGAAATGGATGATATGGTCTCGCCCCTAAGTGAGTATTTAGTTTAAATAAGTTTGTGATAGTTGATAGGGAACCTTCCCTTGCTGAGAGGAGAGATTTATCTCATTACACTGTGGTCGATATAACCGTTTTGCCTTCAGTTAGTTGAAGACAAAATATTCACCCAACAATTTTTTGTGACTCTACTGGAGAAGGAACGTGCAACTTGAAGCCTCACGCTCTGAGTTGAAGCATTTCAGTTCTTTTCCATTATTTCTAGATTTTTCAAAATTTTGTTGAGTACACTACATTCTGGCAGATTCACGGTATACAAGAAGCAAGAGAGCTCAAGGTATTATTGACCCTATATTTGAGTTGATGTAGCAAAATAATTTTAGTCTGTTGCCTTCACGACCTCAACTTCAGTGAACTAGGGGTTTTCCTTCTACCAACGCCAGGTCTCCAATACCAGGTGAAGCTTCTAGTTCTAGTACTAGCAGAGTTTTGTCTGTTCATACTCCATAAAGGTTTGTTATCCCACCCTTTAATCAGCGCATCATGGCAGCTCAAGGCCCTTGGGGTAATACTTTTGGTCCTTTGAATTTAACTCCACCTTTGCATAAACTACCTCGTAGTTTGAGGAAGAATTTTCCTAAATTCTATGGTGATGGGAAAGTTCATCTAGATGAACACATTGCAGCTTTCTACATAGCCTGTGGTGTAATAGGTGTTGAGTATGAAGATGTAGCAGTAAGATTTTTTGTGGAAACACTGCAAGGTGCTATTGTAGATTGGTTTTACCATCTTCAAGCTCAGACTATAACCAATTGGAACACTCTCAAGACCAAGTTTGAGGCTAGGTTCAAACCTGCAGAAGATGCACATGCCTTTTTAGCACAACTAAGACAAATGAAGAAAGAGTTGCATGAACCCATGCGAGACTTCATCGCTAAGTTCAATAAGCTGAGAAACAGGATTCCTGCAACCGCTCAACCAACAATGAAAAATCTTAAGTGTTTCTTTATCAATACTTAGCTTCCTAAAGTGAGCTTTCTGCTAAGACGGGCTGGTCCTGCGGATCTTCCTGCAACTCAAATTTTGACTACTGAAGTGGAAGATGATCTTATCCTTGCTGGTAAGATAAGAAGAGATTCTAACAGAAATAAAGGTCCCTCTTCTGTTGATAATTCTTCCACAAGCATCACGGACCCTATGGTGCAAAAGTTAGCAAATGAATTGCTAGCCCTGAAAAGGCAAATGTCCCAAGGTATATCTACCCCTCCTTCTTATCGAGATATACTAAGGAGGACATTTACCAACAATTCATATCAAGGCAACGCTGCTAAAAATCAAGGGCAACACAAGCGTCTTCCACCCACAGAGGGGAAGCTCGCCATTGAAGCAGTGCCAATCAACTTAGTAGTTGGCTATTATGAAGCAAAACATGATCATTCTCTCCAACCCGAGTTGGACCAGGAGAATGATGTTAATCTCTTTGCAGAAGGAGAAGAAGAATTAGCTGGCGACTCTACCATTGATTTTCTGAATTACCAAGATGAAGCCGAAAAAGAAGGAGAAGTGTATGATGGAGCATATGTTGTTTTTACTAGTTCCCAAAATTAGTCAACTCAACAAGCTGATAAAGGAAAGGCAAGAGAAGAATCTCAACCAGTGATCTCAATTGCTAAACGGGAACTCCGTTGCCTTTTCAACCAAAGGACCCAGTGGGAAATAAGCAAGTAAGTACACCTAACAATCCTATATCTTCTACTTCTGTCCCTTAGACCAGTACTACCCCTAATAAAACTCAGAATGATGGATTTCCTTCCTCTGTTTCTAGTTCATTCCAGTTATTTGATATAATAGATTATGCTAAGAAGACCAAGATCCAAATGTATGAAGTTGAGTATCTACAAGCTAATCCTGAACAGTTTGATAGGTTAGCTAAATACATCAAAAACAAGACTGTCCCTACAAGACAAGATTTTCCAAAAGTTGCCCATGACTCCTCAAAGAACAAATCCACCCAAAATAATCTTGTCACTACTCCCCTTATTGCCTTCAGAAAAATAGAACCTTTCTATGTTTCCCTATTGGTAAATGGTCATAAGTTAAGCAATTGCATCATAGATTCTGGGGCCTCTGATAATGTTATGCCTGCCAAAGTCGCAGAGGCCCTTGGCCTCACCTTAACCAAGACCTTTGGGAGGTGTTTCTCCATGGAAAATAAGCAAGTACCATTGTTGGGTCAAATCAAAGATGCCCAATTTGCATTTACAGCCTTTTCAGACAAGAGGATTAAAATGATCATCCTAGTAGCTCATGTTCCAGCTTCTTATGGCATTCTGCTCGAGCGTAATTTTTGTAAAGATATGGGTGGGGAGTTGAACATGGATCTATCTGAAGCAAGGATACCTGTTAAAGGCATCATGCAAAAGTTGCTTCCTGAGAAAGAGGCAAAATACATTGTTACCCAAATGGCAAATCCTAAAGCCCAAATTTTGTTTGAGTCCTCGGGAATGGGTAATTATTTCCTGTCTACTGAAGATATTCCTAGTTCATCAGATGAGAGCTCATTAGGTGAGAGCTCAGACAATTCAGATGGAGAATCAGAAGAGTATTCAGGTGAAGGTATAGTAATGCCAGATTCTTCCCTCAACGATGAAGAAGAATCTTCTGGTCAAAGAAATTCTGAAAAGTCAAATTCTAATGAGGTCTGGGTTTTAGAATTTGATGGCAGTTGTTCCTCTACCAGTTCTGGAGCCGAGTTTGTTTTGATATCTCCATAAGGTGATATCTTCCCTTTCTCATACAAACTGGAATTCAACAATACCAACAACACCGCTGAGTATGAGTCATTGTTGCTCAGATTGGAGGCTGGTCATGCCAAAGGTGTTAAAAATCTTCATGCTCAAGGAGATGCCAAATTAGTGGTTTGTCAAGTGAGAAATTTGTATCAGACCAAAAATGAAAGATTGAGACATTATCACAATCGCGTATGGGATTGCATTGAAGGTTTTGATGCTTTCAATATTTCTGCGGCGCCTAGAGAGTTTAATGATCGTGCAAATTCATTAGTTGTCTCCGCAACCCTTATGGTTCCCCATAAGGACTTCAAAGGAAACAAGTACACAATTGAGCTGGTCTTCTGACCAAGTGTACCTGATAATGCTGACCATTGGCAGGTGTTCAATGGTGATAACCAAATCATAGCTTTCTTGGAAAAGACGAATAGCTTTGATGAGCTCTATTTTGAAGGTAGTGAATCTCCACCACGGGAATACGTTTCTGAAATAGCTTCACAAAATGGTGAAGAGTTTCTTCAACTAAAAGGGAATAAGATTCCAAAAGGTTTGGTTTCCCTTGAAAAGTTATTTGATAAGCATGTCAGATATATCAAGCAGCAGCAACAACTGGATTCAAGTTCCTCTATGAAATTTGAGCAAGTAAATTTGAGTTCAGAGGCAGATCCCAAAATGGTCAACATTGGGAAATGTTACACTGCCGATGAGAAGTTCAAATTCATTACACTCCTTCACCATTACATTGATGTCTTGGTGTATTCCTATGATGATCTGAAGTCATTCAAGCCTAAGGAAATTCAGCATGAAATTCCCCTCAAAGCTGCGTCATTGCCTCACAAGCAGAAACAAAGACAATACAACCCCAAAATATTAGGTACTATTCTATCTGAGATTCAGAAGATGTTGAATGCGAGAATAATCTTTCCAATTCATCATTCCACCTGGATCACGAATATAGTTCCTGTAAGGAAGAAGAACAAAAAAATCTGTATCTACATTGATTTTAGGAATCTCAACTAGTCTTCTCTAAAGGATAATTATCCCCTACCCATCATGGATCAAGTGTTGCAAATAGTAACTAGTTTAGAAATGCTATCTATGTTAGATGGTTTTTTGGGGTATAATCAAGTGGAGGTCAGTGAAGCAGACCAATACAAGACTGCTTTCACAACACCTTGGGGCATGTTTGCATATTGCAAGATGCCTTTTGGTTTGATCAATGCTGGCGCCATATTCCAGAGAGCAATGGACCTTGCCTTTAGAGATGAGATGGGGAAGTTCATCGTGGTGTATCTTGATGACTTGATTGTTTTCTCCAAACAGAGTCATGATCATGCATATCATTTACGACAGGTGCTGGAAAGATGTCGGCAAAATGGTATCTCTCTCAACCCTAAGAAATTAGTTTTCGAGGTTACAGAAGGTAAACTTCTTGGTCACATTGTATCCCAAGAAGGTACTAAAATTGACTCAGAAAGAGTCAAATCCATTCAAAGTCTTACTCTGCCTGGTAGTAAGACTGCAGTTCATTCTTTGTTCGAAAAGGTGAATTTTCTGCGAAGGTTCATTCTGGAATTCACAAAGAAAACCCGTCACATCATCAACATGATAAAGGGTAAGGCTACTTTCCGTTGGAATGCAGAAGGCAAAGCAACATTTGAGGATATCAAGAGGGCTATTGCTCATGCTCCAGTCCTTGTTTGTCCTGACTATACCAAAGATTTTGTAGTTTACAGCTATGCTTCTGAACATACACTTTCAGCCATTCTTGTTCAGCAAAATGAAGAAGGTGTGGAATCCCCCATATCATTTATGAGTTGTCCTCTCAAAGCTCATGAATTGAAATATTCGAATATGGAGAAACACGCTTATGCCGTGGTCAAGGTGGTAAAGCATTTCTGGTCCTATATTCTGAATTCACATATTGTTGTTTTAGTGCCTAATACAACAGTAAAGTCAATTCTGACTCAATAGGAGTTCGAAACCAAAAAAGGCAATTAGATTGCTAAGATCCAAGAGTTTGATCTTGATGTCAAACCTACCAAGCTTGTGCATGGTAGAGGTTTGTGTCAATTGATTGCTGATAATGTACCAAAGGAGACAGGGGATGAAGAAGAAGAATTTGAAGATATGCCAACTGTTCTTTTTGTCACTACTACTGATGAGTGGTATTCAAATATTTCTCATTTTCTTACCTATGGTGAGTGTCCTTCTCATCTATCTTATAAGGAGAAAAGAACTATCAAATTGAAGGCTGCTAACTATGTCTTATGGGACAATGGTTTGTATAAGAGGAATCTTGATGGAGTATTTCTCTGTTGCGTGGATAAATGACAACAAAATAGACTTCTGGAGTCTTTCCACAATTTGGCCTGTGGAGGACATTTTTCTGCACCTGTGATGGCTCATAAGATTCTGCGGGCCAAATACTATTGGCCCACACTATTTTAGGATGCGTACAATTAGGTAGGTAGGTATGAGTTGTGTCAACAGTTTGTTGGGAAACCTAAGTTGGCTGCATTACCTCTCAAGCCGGTGGTGATTGAAGAACCTTTTCAGCAATGGGGCATCAACTTCATTGGCGCTGTGAACCCACCATCAAGGGCAGGACACAACTATATTCTCACCGTGACAGATTATTTTACCAAGTGGGTGGAAGCCATCCTAGTTAAGCATGCTACTTCTGAAGTGGCATGTAATTTCCTTAAGGAAAACATTATTTCCCAGTTTGGAGTTCCAAACAAGATTGTAGCAGATAACGCTACTTGTTTCTCTTCCCATGAGATTACTGGCTTTTGCTACGAGCATGGGATCATTCTTTCCCACTCTTCAGACTATTATCCGCAAGGAAATGGTCAGGCAGAATCAAGTAACAAAAATCTAGTTACTATTATCAGGAAGCTGGTGGAAGGGAATCAGAGAACTTGGCATAAAGCGTTGTTTGATGCTTTATGGGCAGACAAGATTACCCCCAAAAGGGCAATAGGTATGTCACCATTTCAGCTTTTGTATGATCTGAATGCAGAGATACCTATTACCTTGGAGTTGCCAACACTAAAGTTGGCAAAGGCAGTGGAAGATAGAACTTTTGAAAGTTCTATTGACAAAAGAATCATGTACCTAACTGAACTTGAGGAGCAGCGAGCTATGGTGGTAGATTGTATCACTGAACATCAAAGTTAAGTGAAGAAACTCTTTGACAAAAAAACAAAGGCTCGTGAGTTTCAGATTGGAGATCAAGTCTTGTTATGGGACAAGCGAAGAGAACCAAAAGGAATGCATGGGAAGTTTGATTCCCTATGGAGAGGTCCGTTCACCATTCATCAGTTCTGTGGTGAAAATAGCTTTTTGCTGGAGTATCTAGATGGAACACCATTCTTGCTGCCTCACAGTGGACAACATCTGAAACACTTCAATCCTTGAAGTATCAGATAAGTTCACTTGTACATTTGTATAGTTTTGTGTTTTTATTTTTTGTGTTTTGTTTAGTCTTTTGTGTTTTTTTCTTTTTGATAGCTTGACTCTATGGCCCAATGGCATGGATGAAGGTACTTAGAGACTGGATTCTCCTCCCTTCGATTGTTTCAAAGTTTGATCGATGGAAGTTCCCCAGTTAGAGCCAGCTGTTGTTCCCAAAATCAGCTATGCTTATTTTTGTAGACAACCCCTATGAAACTTGTCCGTTTCATGATCTACACTCTAAGTTCGCAAATCGAGACAAGATTCTCTTGGTCTTGTGCAAAGTTGTATGGCATCCTAAACTAGTTTGTGACATTCCCTCGAATCAATTCCTCAAAGTTTGTGCAAATCGATTAAGTCGTAAATTGACCAAAATATCAATTTTGATCATTTTGGGGTGTTAAATTTTGAAACTGTATATGCAACAGCGGCAAAATTCACATACTTTGCATACCCTTTCATTTGTTTGTATTATGTTGGCACTTTTCGCTGCTTTTACATAGGTTTTTCCTTTACACATGCTCGAGCGGCACTTTTTGCCGCTGTTACATGTCCCTCTCTATAAAACACATGCAAAGTCAGTGATTTTACCGCCTTTGCATTTCAGAAAGCACATGCGAGGTTGGCGATTTTCACTGCCCGAGCGAGGTCAATCTTCAAAATCACGAACTCCAGTGGCATTAATTCCATTGTCTTGTATCCTTCCTGTGAAATACCAATCATTGATTTGCGTAATTATCTTAGTCTCTCTTGCAGACAAAATACCTTCAACGCCTTTTTTCACCAAAATCTTTATCTTTTCAGTTTGTTGATTTATTAAGGAAAAATATATAATTTTTTTTATACGTAAATTGCTACCTTGGGGGTAGCTCCCTTTGACATTGATAAAAAGAGAATGACATAAGCCATGAGGGCAACAATACATAGGCCACGTGGGCACTCATCAGTTACTTAGTGGGTTTATGCAGAATAAACCTTATCCTAGCTGCAAACTCATTTATCTTTTCAACTTTCTCGAGGGAGAGAGGAGGTGCCATCTTGCCATGAGGGCAACAATACATAGGCCACGTGGGCACTCATCAGTTACTTAGTGAGTTTATGCAGAATAAACCTTATCCTAGCTACAAACTGATTGATCCTTTCAACTTTCTCGAGGGAGAGAGGAGGTGCCATATACCCCACATAGAAAGAGAACATTTCCATGTTATCCTGAGTAACACCATCTCTGAAAAGAGATATAGCCTATTTAATGTCCTCGCTCTTAAGAGCCACTATAATATCGAACACACCGCCCCAACATCCATTCTTAAGCTTCTTGTTGAAGGAGGAAATCCCTTTAATTGCCACTTATTGCAAATGAAGCACGACTAACTTTTTTGCCACTAGTTTGGTCAGCGCCTTGAAAAAATAATATATAATTTTATTTCAATAATATTATATTAAATTTAAAAATTTTATAAAAGATTTAAAACTATTAAAAAAAATTTAAAAATAAAAATTTAAATAAATTTTTAAATATTAAAAAATAAAAAATAAAATTTAACTAAGTAGTAGATTATAACATTATAATGGTTAATAAATATTTTATTTAGGATTTTCTTTATAGGTTTGTTTTAATAAGCTTATGCCACAAACCATCTTCTAATAAATCACTCTGTCTAAAGTTCTAAACTCATTTCTCTTCCAACCGGTCAAAGGGAAAGAAAAGTAAACCGTGTCTTTTGCCCGCCCGCTGGGGTTGAACCCACGGTTACACTGCCAAACTTGATCGTGAATTCGCTAGATTTTTTCTGCCGGCAGATCGAACCACTCTCGCTTTGATGACGGATTTTTTTCGAGGCGTTTGACAGGTGTCTGATCAGGATAAAACCAATAAATAAATCGGCAAATAAAATCAAAATCAAAATTCGAGGAGATCACACTCTTTTAGGCCATCCTCAACCTTCGATCTCCAAAGCAACCCACGCCTTCGACATAATTATGAAGAGAAATATCAAATTTAGGGAATCGAACTGGTTTAAAAGCAAAGTTAGAAGGTTGTACGTATTCTTTACTTTTGTCCCTTGTAATACTTCTACTTAAATATCATCCATTTTAATGGTCAAACAGCAAATAGTTATTTTACACCTCATTCACAACAAAAAGTGGTAAATATTTGTCGTCTTTTTATTGGCCAAAATTAACCTTTGACTGTTGAAGTGGATGATCTTTAAGAACAACCCTCAAATAGACACTTAATGCTCTATTGCTACTTTAAGACATTACTGTTTTAAATATTAATATTATGTTGTAAAGAATTAGGGTGGTAGCTTATGGATTAATGATCAGGTGTATAATATAATTGTGTAGTGTAGAATTTCTATTTTAGGATATTCCTCTAGATAAGTTTGCCAATTGTTAGGTTGTTAGGATAATGATTGCTTAGCTATGCAATTGCATGGAGCTGCATCCCTATTTTCTAGTTGGCAGTTGCTTTTGTAGATGGCTCATCTTCTGCTATATATATTGTACTAATTCCTAAGCTATTATTAATGCAATTATTCACAGTTTATTCTTCATTCTAATTCAAGTGCAAGTGTAATTTGCAGTTCGACTGATTCACAAATTTTACAAAATGTTCATAGTTATCTCATCTAACGAGCTTTTGAAATTTAAGTTTATATCTATGCTATGGTATTGAAAGAGCAAAATAAACTTATAATGATTTATTCTAAGTGTATCTAAGTCTTATGCGAAAAATAGGATCACACAAATTAGTATGAACAATTTTGAGAGGTTTTTTATCCATTCTAGACAGATCAATTAGAAAAGTATCTTTATGTTGTTTCACATAAATACATTCTTCACAAAATTCATGTCTATTCTCAATAAATAATCCTTCAACCATGTGTTTTTTCTTAAGTAAACTCAAGCCGCTAAAATTGAGATGCCCATACCTTTGGTGCCAAAGAAGACTATCATGCATTTTTGTAGTGCTTAAGGCCTAATTTTTTTAAGAAAAACAAAGAGGAAACATGTGATCACTTATCATGCGCGCTCATGCAACAATTGCATGCCTTTGTGACTTGTCTTTGATTATGCACTCATTCCTATAAAAATGACCTAGTAATTTTGTTCTAACATTTGGTCAACTGATAATTTTTTTTTAGAACAAGAACCAAT
Source organism: Cunninghamia lanceolata (assembly GCA_027924645.1). Classification (NCBI taxonomy): domain Eukaryota; kingdom Viridiplantae; phylum Streptophyta; class Pinopsida; order Cupressales; family Cupressaceae; genus Cunninghamia; species Cunninghamia lanceolata. Next base: position 14,234,578 of record BSBN01000476.1, on the reverse strand, counting down.
AAAGTGTCAGAAATATGCTTAATTTTACCATGTTCATTAGTCACTTCAATAGTGCCTTTTTCTTTAGTCCCATGTGATTGATTATCCCTTAACACAACATTGCTATTATGTTTTTCATCTAGATCAATAAATAGATTCTCATTAAGTCATATGTGAAGAGCAACCAAAATCAATATACCACAAAGTGTCTTCATTGGCATTTATATTCAAACAAGAAATAAAAAATTACGTTTATCCTCTATAGTGTTATGTGTAGATTGTTTATGCTAGCATTCTGACTCATAATGACCAAATTTATTACAATGAAAATATCAAATATGTCTTTTGTCTCTGCTTTTATCCCCACTTCTACCTCGACCCTTGCCTCTAAAATTGTTAGTCCTACCTTTGAAACCATAACCTCTTCCTCGATAGATGCTACTAGACTCTTCTCTATGCTCATTTTTAGGATGATAATCCTTTCCAAAATTATGTTTGTGATAACTTCTAAAAAAATTGCTCTTTTACCCCTAATGTTGGACTTAGATGCAAATGCCTGCTCTAGACTTTCTTCATTATTTTTCATTCTTTCTTTGGTTGTTAATAAAATTTCACTTAATTCATCAATTTCCATTATTGTGAGATCCTTTGAGATTTTAATTGTGGAAACAACACCATCAAACTTTGGAAGCAAACTTCTCAATATTTTCTCAATCACATGTTGATTACTCAAATTATCACCTAGAATTCTCATTTGATTTACCATACCTTCAACCTTAGTCATAAATTCATTTATTGATTCATTAGGACAGGTTTTGATATTTTCAAAACTATTTCTTAGTGTTTGCAGTTTTCTTGTGTGAGCACCTTGATATGCATTTATAAGAATATTCCATGCCTATTTTGAATGTACAACATGATGAGGCTGAAGTAATGTTTTTTAATGCATCATCATTTAATTTTATCAATCCAGAGGTGTCTGGAGCGATCTGCGATAAGACTCTTTGGTATGGGGGGGTTTGGTTGAATGGTTCGTGGATGGAACTTGGTTTGTCGATCTTGCTAAAATGAAAGTTCGTACAAAAATGGAAATCTATCTATTTTCTTGGAAGTAAACACTCTTTCTTTGAAAGAAACTATTTTAACTTGCTGGAAAATAAACACACTTTGCAATGAAAGAAACTACTTTAACTTGCTGGAAGATAAACACACTTGCAATGAAAGAAACTACTTTAACTTGCTGGAAAAAGTAAATAAAGATAAACTGCATCCACTATTAAGCTACAATAATGAAACACTCTGAATATGATAGTGCTGCTAAATAATAGGTCTATTTTTGGTGTTTTTAGAATTTATAGAACGATCCTACAGGTAACAATTAACTAACAATCACATAGAAGCAAATAGACATCATACATGCAACATACAAATTTAACAAAACAAAAGACATAACAGAATTGCACAAATATGAAAAATACCAAGAGATCTCCTCCAAGGTAGGGAAGCGGGCCCTACTTTCCCAGCTGGAGACGATCCTCTTTTCTCAGCTAACTCTTTCAAAAGAATTCCCCCTTCATTTGTATTCAATCATAGTCCAAAGAATGTACAAAAGTACATGCCTAAAAAATAAGGAGTTTTCCTCCTACTGGAAATACAAACTGGTGAACAACTATCTATGAAAAACTTGGAACTCTCTAGAGAGATGATTTGCTCCTACTTATACATTCAAGCTTTATTGAAAGGAAATAACTAGCAGCAATTCTAACTACAACGAACTAGGACTAAAACTAGCTGCATGATTTATTACATTAAATTAGATTCCAATGTGGTAAATACAGATCAAAGATTTGCATCGATCTGATCATTTGGCAAACTGGATGAATTTCCTAGAATGGTGCGGTGCTTGGTGGCAGTGGCTTCAGTTGGAAATGAAGTCAGCTAACAACTACTTCAATTAGTCACTAAGAAAATGTAGTGACATGGTGGTGTGACTCTTCACGGCTGTTTTGATTAGGCGTGAGTCATGTTTGCATTGCTAGACTTCTAAATAGCCCTAGGATTGGCTTGTGGCGGTCATCAACTCGAGGGGAGGATGATTC